>JAUMTR010000017.1:11187952-11221311 GCA_032270685.1 Microctenopoma stevenorrisi
TATGGAGAGCGGCTGTATTTATGGCAAAACAATTTCCCTCTGGGATTAATAAAGTGTTTTGAATCTTGAATCTTGAATCTTGAATCCACCCAGTCTGAAACTGTGCCATGTAGATTTGAGCAGTCGGGGACCAACTTCAGTATATCAAACGTAAGGATCAAGCTGTCCTTCAGGCTGCTGGTTCTTCCTTTGCGTATCGGGTGGGTCCTATTGTCATCCCACTGGCTGCTTGATGTCATACCTCAGCCCCCACCGTTTCGTCTTCCTCACTGTCGGTGGATTCAGTTGAGGATCCAGACGCCACTCACCCTCCTCTGTGTGCTCCACGTCTGATTCACCTTCCTCACTGTCAGACTCCATCAATGCACGCGTCGCTTCCATAACTTCTTACTGCGTAAATTCTGTCTCCATTTTGCACACTACGAACTGACTAGTTTATCTGATGCTTTTATGTAAACTTTGGCAGCAGCGCACCTGCATAAACAACTCATGGCAAAGCCGCAGCGGTTTTTTCTCACTTACAGCTGCACATTTGATCATGCACATCATGCCAAAATGCATGTATTATGCTTCTATGGCAGCAGAATTAATAATTGCAGTTTCAATGGGTATCTATGGGAGCAATTTTGCACCTAAGGTCCAATGTGTGGAAATTGTTGATAAACTGTTTGTTTTTAGCCTTAAGCAGGATCTGAGTTGGAAATATCAAGATCAAGTAAAAATACACAAGAAAAATGAATGCTGTTAACATGAACATAGAAAAAAAAATCAAAAAAGAAAATCTCAAGTGTGCAAAAATGACCCCAAAGTCCCCAGAGGGTAAAAACTGTTCATTTACCATTTTTTTGTATTGTCAAGCTGAGACAACACTTATCTTAACACTTACCTTGACATGTGAGTATTGTACACAGTTTTTCTTTTTCTGTGCAGAAGCTGGAAGCTGATCATTGCCCTCCCGGATCATATTCATCATAAATGATTATCAGAGGTGTTTAAAGTACATAACTGAAGGACAAGGACTCAAATATTATCTCCCCATAAAAATACTACTACACTACAAGAGAATGAAGCCTTAGTGAAACTACTATGTATTGATTAAGGGACAAAAGGAAAAGTTCTGTTAAACAATGTAGAATTTAACGTTAGCAATTCTCCAATTCACTTTTTTGCAACATGTGTTCATCAAACCAGCAGAACTGTCAACACCAAAAATATTTATGTGTTTATCTAACTGAAATTATTTTTATCAGTGTTTATGAGGACAACTGTAGACAACTGGTAGCAGTTATTCATAAACTACAGGGTCCGTGGACTGATCTGTGAAATAAAGAAGTGTGCAGATTCGGATCAAATTGTTCGTTAAAAATCTGACTGCGTTTTGGGCCTAATTCAATCTTCACAATTCAAAGTTCTTCTTTGAATCACTTGTTATACCTTCTTGGAACCACACCTAAGCGTCACAAATGCATTGCCAGCCCCTTTCTGAGACAAAATGATAATCTAGATACATATTTGTTTATTTGTGAAGAACTTACACTACAGAAATAGCAGTGAAAGCTGGTCTCCCATTGTGTCTTACTCCAGAGTCTCTGGATGCCCACTGTTGATTGCTATCCTGGGTATTAGGTGCAGTCATCTCAGAGATGTCTGGGTTAGGTTTGGATATTATTGATCCCTTCAGGAAATTGTTGGTGTTGGTATTTTGTACAAGCAATCCTCACCATGTAACTTTGTAGATACAGAGAATCAAACTGCTAACCCTTAGGTTGGAAGACGACTGCTCTACCCACTGAGCTATCATTCCGCCCTAGTAAAACAAAAACCTCCAGGTGTTGCTACACCTTTCGTTTGGTGAGACAACCAGATGGGGATTTATTTCTGTCATCCTCAGACGTGATGCATTCCCCTGGACACCACTGACAAAATAACTCCATCAACTTTCGACCTTTGGGAGAAGGGTGGGAGCTCATCTTATACTTCTTACACCACATACTTAAAGATAAAACCTGTATTCAAAAAGTAATTATTGTAGGTTTTCTTCTTTTCAGAATAATTCTCCTGGTGATGTAGCAGAATCCACTGCCAATCCAACAGCTCACATCTAATAAACTCACATAAATTATTTCATATTTTTAAATTGTCCAAGTTATTCTCTGTACTGTAATCTAACTTTGTACTGACGATTCCGTGAAGCAAATTTTAGTGGGTTGATTTTTTCTACTCTTCTTTTAGTTTTTCCTAATTTAACTTTCTCTATTCAGGTTTTAACATTTGTAGTTTAGTAAAAATACTAGTCTGTTTAATGTTTCAGAGTAAATCTAAACAAACCCTTATTTCAGCAATGGCATACATATTAAATAGATCTTAAAGAAACAGGTCATTACTCCGATACTCTGACATTAAAATGTGGAGTTCAGATAATAGCACAGCATTGATTGTGTTCTATTCTTAATGTTGGACAGTGTTTGTTTTCAGCACACATTCAGTTGTAATTCTGTAATAAAACCACTAGATGTTGATCTAACCTTGTTTTCAACTAAGCTGCAGATTCATGCGTTTAGCTGTTGAGTTTTCTACAGTTAACAACCAATCTGAATCTACACATGAATGGGACTACTGTGGAGAGGTCTGTTGAAGTGCTTTCTGAGATTGTTTTCTCTCTAAGACCACACACTCTGCACCTGCACTTCCTGGAAACCTCTGCCAAGATGCAGTGTTACTACTTGTTCTCCTTTGTCTCCTGTTTTACTGTTAAGGCTTCAAACCACACTGCAAGGTTGTAATGCCATTGACTGATTTTATTTACTACAAATGTAACCTACACAGATTGCATCTGGCTGAGCTTCATGTCGCTACAGAAGCTTTTCTTTTTTAGATACTAAAGTGTATTTGTTGTTTGGTGGCATGCACACGTTTCTGTGTGGCACAGAACTTCAAACGTCTTCTTTTTAATCTGTTAATCTGCTTCCTCAGGCCTACAGTATGAGTACACTTTGATCACAGAGTCCTTGAATGACAAAACAACTGCAGCACTCTGTTACACTGTTAATTTTCCATTGTTGCTAAATGATTGACTGGTGCACAAAAGTGACACAAATTACACAGAAACATTTTGCCCAGTGACGTCATTTTTGCCTGTAAATCCCAGGAAGGGATTGCTCAACATTCCTGACATACTTAGAAGCTGTGAGTGGTCAGTGTCTTAACCGGTCTCTCCCATCACAAATATACAGCACGGGAGCTCAGATAAAACATGATGTTTCTTCAACACTGTGAATGTCAGAATTCATTTTGATGTTTTATCTAGTCATCCTGTGGAGAAAGTGTTGTGTGTTGGTATTTTTATAAACAGATACTTTGAATGTTCTTTGTGTATGCCACAGATTTCTGTGGTTGTGCTAACAGAACTGATGAGTGAGTTTAGACACAGCTGTGCAGTGACGACAGATAGTCTGTGGCTGCAACAATGAACAAAGACAAGAGTCACACTCTATTACACATTGTCTCCTTAACAAATATATCATCAACACACACACACACACATCAGTACCAAATAGAAGAAATGGAAGAAAACTACACTTTAGACTTTCCTCAAGCCAAACATACCCAACATGGAGCTATGAATTAATGAATACTGCACGGCATAATGTCACAAAATATAAAAAGAAATCTGTATGTTAATGTGCGTTTTGAGTATGTGTGCGCACAAAAGTGTTTCAGCTGTTGACTCATCAGTGATAAGAAAGGCCTCAAATCAAAGACACTTTATCTCATGTACACAGTCTCACTGGAGTGTTTACTGAAACATTATTATTATATCATTATTTACAAATCACAATTATAAAACACATACAGTGAATCAGGTTTTAGTCCTTTGAAGGAAAAATTACTACACAATTAACAAAATAATGTTACTGCTTCATATATTTCAAGTTAACCGAACAACATAACCACTGCAGAAGCTGCATCTAATCCGGCTCATACTCAGAGACCAGATGGCAAAATTATTTCATAAGCTTAATGGTTTAGTTTCAACATTTTTACGCTGACACACAAAATAAAATTCCCATTTTCTGACGGGTAGTCCGGCAGTTTAGGTACAGATTATTTGGCCTTGGCAGAGCTCTGTTTCCAATTTATTTGCATCAAAAAAACCATACGATATATGCGAATAAAAATCTTAGACAAGCTTTCAGATGTTAAATGGTGCTACATGGTATAAATTACCTGCTCATCTGTATAACCTGTTCATTAAATTGCTGAAAATAGCACTGTTTCTTTTGTAACTTGTGAGTAGCTGAACAATCTCTAAACACATTAATAATTCATAATGTAATAATACTAATATTTGATAGTTTATTGGTCCCTTTGGGGAAATTCTTAAGGAAAGCAAGCACAGAGCGATGGTAACATCAATTTGACTGTATGTTTGTGTTCACCTGTTGTTTTTAAGGCCAGTATTTACTCTTTCACTTAGTCCCCAAATGTCTCTGTCTGTACCTTGGTGCTGAAATATGGTAAAACCCCTCATAGAGACGAGGGAATGACAGATACAGAGATTATTGCCTCAGATATATAATATCAGAAGTGTATGATTCTCCAGATCCATGGTTTGGTTAAGATCTTGATTTGTTGAGGGACATGACTGATTCCAGCTTCGACAAAGTCTCCTGGTAAACCCTTCTCACTGAACGACAGTGTGTGTATTGTCACACAACAGAAGTGACAGTATGTCCTTTACACTAATGGTGTGGTCATATACTTTCTGTTCTTCTTAAATGCAGATATCTCACCAAGTGGAAATGAATGCACTTATTGTGCTGGAAGAATAAAGCATGTCTCTCTGCTTCAGTCTTTTCTAAAAGAAGGAGTGGGGACTAACAGGGTCCTGCTGAGAGGGACAGTCCAGGTCATACACCCAGCCCACATTAGTTCAGTGTTAGTCCAACCAAGATGTACAGTATGTGAGGCAGGCGGTGACAGAAACTGAGCAGCGATGACTTCATTATTCAGCGTCGTCACAGGCAGGAAGCCCCAGCAACACTCTCAAAGTGTGTCTATTCTCCGTTTCTCCATTCACGTCTCAGCGTCCAACATTGCTGAATGTTTCTCACAGTCACTCGTGCTCTGCACATTTTCCTGAATCCACTCTGTAAGTCAGATCTGAAGGTATTTCAGCTGACGTGATCTGTCCCATTGCTTGTTGGGGCTGTGAGCTCAAACGATGAGGGAATCTCGGCTGAGAAGAGTGTTCTGGTGAGAATAAAAAACAAAATATGAACACATTTCTAGTTCACTGAGACAAAACAAAGGCAGTGAACATTAGCCAAACATGGTTATCATGGTAAAGTAAAACCTGGGACAAACTGCATTTCAACTTGGTTTCAAATGATCTGAAGATTGGTTCAAAGCTGTGAGCTGTTTGAAGCAGCGAGCTCTCTGTGTTAAGGAATTTATTATTTATTCCTTATTAAGTGTTGAATGCCATATTGACCCAGGTTTCTCATGGTGGATCAGTTAGGATTGTTATTAAGGGTAGGTGGATACAGAGCAGAGTGTTCTACCTAGTTTTCCCCCTGGTAGCATTTGAACCTGACCTGTCAAAGGTACAACAACAACACTTATTTTTTGACCTACAGAGTTTTCTCATGATCGAATATTTTGACCTTCCTAACTCTAAAATCAGAGACTAAACTCTACTTTACACAATGTTCATAACATATGATACATTCATATATTTCATCATCGGTGCATTATTTTTGCCTGGTAGCAGAGTGGTTAAGGCAGAGGGCTGGGAAGCAAAGAGCCCCGGGTTTGATTCCCAGCTGAGGCACCCAGCCCGTCCCCCCTCACCAGGTGTGTCCCTGAGCGAGACACCCAGCGCCAGCTCCCCGAGCGCCGCCCTGTGGCTGCTCACTCCCCCCCCAAGGGGGGATGGGTCAAATGCAGAGAAGAAATTTTGTTGTAACATGTAAAAATGTATTCAATGACAATAAAAAAATGGATTCTTCTTATTTTCTGTGAATGAAGCAGGATGCGACTAGAAGCCAGATCTGTGTTTGACCAGTCAGGACACTTGCGCTACAGAAGGTTCCAAGTGCTGAAACCTTTTTGGCCCAGGGGACCAATGGAGGTATCACACAGGATCTACAGGCTTTAGTCCAATAGAAGTCACGTACACTTTCTATATTGGTGCAGTTTTGTTTCATCTAGTGTTAACACAATAATCGCACAACTGCACAACTGCAACAAGAACCGCAAAGAGAGTAAGGTTAGGTGGAAAATGCCCTAGCAGACGCCTTTTAAAGCAGGAAAATAAGATAGTACGTGTTAAATAATTAGCCTAAGGTTAAAGTTTTCATTTTCATCATTTATACATCAATAACTAAATGGAAATGAGCAGAAAAGATACTACATAAGCTCATCTCGCTAAAATCACATCGATACATCTGAAATTAACTCACCACTTTCCGGGACTTGTCTCTAGATTCCTCTCTGAGGCCAGGCAGCGAATCAGAAGGAGGTTGAGAGGAGCGAGTCTTTGTTGGGAGTGGCCGTGGAGATGCCCTGTTAGTTCTGCTTCGCTCTGTATCTGAGTAAGGAGGCAGTGAATCTGCTTCAGGCCTGTTACTGGGGGAGCGGCTGCAGTTTCGATTAGATTCCCCACTGCTCTTCTGTGAGCTGCCCTTTGAGGGCGTATCTGAATCCTCCTCACCTCGAGCTGCATTCTTCCCCTGGCTGACCAATCGCAACTTAGCTTTACGCTCTAACAAGCTGTTAAGAAATGTGCCATCATAGTCATCTTGAGTGGAAGTTGACGATGCACCGACTCTAGGAGGAGGTGGAACAGGGTGCTCACTATCCCAAGTCCGACTCCTCTTTTTGGGAGAAGGAAGTGGACTTATGCTATGTTTGTTTTTCTTATTTCTTCTGGAATAATGTTCTCTGTTGTCTTCAAGCTCATTTTCATCACTGCGGTAATGCTGAGGCGGACCATTGCGATAGGAAGGATATCGATTGAGTTGCACAAACTCCATCTCGTAGTCTCCATGCTCTTCCTGCTTCTTCTCTGGCCCTCTGCATCTTCTCTGGTTGCTAGAAGCAGCAAACTCCTCCAGCTCATCCAGTGAGCCTGTGCGTCCTGTCCTGTACGTCTTTCTCTGCAGATGTTCTGACTGAGAATTCCACCTGAAAAACAAAACAAGGTCAAAAGACAATAGAGTATAGTGTCCATTTTTATGTGTGAGAACTGTGTGTCCAGATGGGCCTGTACCGGTGGTGGTCGTTTTCCTCACTGTGGTTCGGCTGTCGTTCACTGTGGCCGAACCTGTGTGACTGTGACGGAGGGTCGTCACTGTATCGTCGTGGTGGAGAAGGTTGTTCCTGGTATCGGTGGGAGTGTAGCTCGTCATGATAAGGCAGCGGTGAATGGGGATGCTCGCGATAGCACTGCGGCTTTGGACTGCAACTGTCAAGGTAGCGCTGGGGTTCAGGCTGAGGAGTGTGGTCAGGGATTGTGGGCAGTGCTTTCTTCTGAACCTTATGGTATGTTTGGTGGAAGCCAGTTTCTCCCTCGTGGAGGGAGCTCAGCTCAGACACACTATAGGCTGTAGAGGTGAAAATAATTAATGAGAAGTACTTGAAATTAACTGAGAGAAACAAGAAAAGAGAAAATCTGGACAAAGCAAACAAAAGGTCAGTCAGGATCTGCAAGAAATTATACAAAGTTGTGAAGAAACAATTGATACAGATCAATACATGTGCAGAAAGAGTGCAGAGATGCATGCAAAGACAAGGTGAAAGGATGCATGCTGCGTCTGTAAAAAGGCATGCTTTAATAGAGCCCCAGGACGGTTTTATGAGTCTTACACTGGTGGCTGGTGGACCTGGCAGGGTTGAATTGAGCCAGTTGATTCTCTACATACTGGAGCACTCTGAGAGAGTCCTGTTGCTGAGATGAAGGCACACGGTAGGGAATCCCCACAGCATGCACTGGCACTGGAGATACACACTTGAGCCATCAGTGTGAAGAACTTGTGTTTATCTTTGTGAGTGTGTGTCCACAGTGGTTTGAAGACTGGTCCATTATATTTAAGTTTACTCTTACACAAGAACACATTTACGATATCCAGATTCAGAAAAATAAAACAAAAAAAAAACAGAAACAAAAAAATAAGTTTCTGAGTGCAGAGGTAGAATTCCTGAAAAAGCTCCCATTTCAGTTTACATTATAGATTATTCCAGGTCAAGTCAAAATAAACTCCAGAGATTATTTTCAAAAACTAAAATAATAAAACTGATACAATCTTTATTTAATTCTAAAAACACTGGTTTGCTCACCTGCTGTGAGTAAAGTGCTATCTGAGGGGGGGAGAGAAGACATCTTGTCCACCAGCGAGGGGGGAGTGATGGGGACCATGGTTGGGACACCAGAGACAAAATATGGAGGGTATGCAGGTGTCTGAGGGGTGGAGGTGCCTGTCTTTACACCCTTACCTGCTTCATACACTAAGAATAAACACACAATCCCCATCAGACTTTAGAAAAACATTTTGCTTGGAAACAGTGTCAGCATTCTGAACTTCTGCACATGTGCTTATACTCACAGTGTCTGGGGCAGCAGCATGTGTCGGGACAGCACCAGCAGCTGACGTAGCAGCAGCAGGAGTGAGGACAACACTGACACCAACAAACACCAACCAACAGCAGGAATAACACACTGCCGAGTGCTACTGCTGCCACAAACACCCACTCTGAAAGTAAAGACAACACAAAATGTAAGAACATCATTGCACATGTTAACACAGGATCCGATTACTGTGTAGCTCCATTTAACCAAATTCCAAAGCTAGCGCTAAGTGTCTTACTCAAGGACACACCTGGGGACGGGCTGGGTGCCGCGGCAGGGAATGGAACCTGCGACCTTCTGCATCCCAGCCTCAAGGCACACATAGCAAACAGGCAAACATTACAACTGCAGAACCAGAAGTATTGTCTGTTTAATTCTACCCAATTTTCTCCCATGTGAACTCCAGGTGTTCACTTCCTCCACATCGCCAATCCACAGCTGGCTTGCTATGCTAGTAGATGCTAATGCAGCCTCAAGCAGGGTGTGGAGTAATGGGGTAATTCTGTTAAGGCTACTTTCTAACTTGACATGCACACGTTCTCTAATCTTCAGCCCCCAACAATTGGTGGTGCAAGTAGTTTGAGGCAATAAACTTAACTGAGCTGCTTCTTGAGCCACAAAAGTTTTTCTGGACCCCAGGACTATATAAGACTTTATTTCAGCAGTATTTTCCAGCGTTGTTCTGTACAGTGTCCCATGTTTACAATGACTGTAAACAGATAAGCTTTGGGTTGTCCCGGGGGTGTACTGGCTGCCAATTTTAAGAATATTTCAGGTTTACACTTACAAATAAGGAAAGCTATACTGAAAATTATACTTGGCACGAAACATATAAAATAATCACTTTTGATTACCTTTATTTTAATTACTACTAGACACCTTATACTGAGAGAATACATTATGTATTTAACTTGATCAACAGCAGTATTTTTAAAAAGTATTTACCCAGCTTTATTACCTAATATTCAGTAATACATGTCCGTACATGAGAGAGACCAAATTGCTTTCTTCCTTAGAATTATATGTTTCCTACATCCAACTACATGTTGTGATGGGACATACCACGTTGAAGACTTATTCATTTTTTTTCAGGGAACAAAGTGTTGGAGTCCTAGACAGTTAAAGGTTAAATGACTGCTACAACAAGAACATCAGATAGACTACATGTATCTGTCTACAGGGACAAAGCAAAGGAAAGGAAAGAAGAGGACAGATAAGGAAATCTTGAACAATGTCAAACCAAAGAAAACACTCTGTGTGTGTCTCTCTCTCTCTCTGTCACACACACACACACACACGCAGGAAACCCGTTTTCCCTACAGGAAGGAAAAGACCAGTTTATGTTGCTCTGCAGGACAGTGAAGCTGCTTGGCTGTTACAACAAATCAGCTTGTAATTTAATGTAATGTTATCTCATTTGCAAAGATTATGACTCCTAGACAGGCACGCATCACGCATCACACACACACACACACACACACACACACACACACCAGGACTGAAACAGTACATTTAGACTTTTCAGTGGAAGCTGATGTAAACACATACAAATGCAACACAAACACCAGAGACACGTTGAGAGTAACTATTCTGGCAGTGTGAATCATTCCAAGACAATGTGGGAGCTACACACAATCCATCCACAATCATTCATCATTTATCACTCCCCACAAACCACACATTCTAGATATGAATTACAGGAATTTCATGTGACATAAACAAACCTTCTTCTCTTGATGACTTGGCTATTTTTGGGGGTAGGGTTTAAATAAAGAGGAGTAGCATGTTGACCACAGCCATAAATAACTATAATGACCATAATAGCTGTTTTCAAGCACAGCCTATTCTAGTGGGGCCAGCAACCAGCTCATTATCTGACAAGTTTGGTTAAGACTGTTGAGATAGAAAAGGCTCTGCACTTATGACGGATGAATCACAGACACCTGTGCATCACTGGTTCATGTCAGAGGAGCATAGGCTAGACAGTATCACGGCAGTCAGCACAGGGACCATAAAACATAGTGAACAAACTCAAAGTTTTGTCCTTCTATGGTCTATACGTCCACTTCTAAATGGTTCCTACTACAGATGGTTAGAGCAGCAAACAGGGTTAGTATGAATGGAAGGAACCAGGTGGGGGGAGATTACATTATTCCCCTACCTGGCATAATCTTCAAATCAAAGTCTGGCAGCAGATCTTCAGGTACACCTGAGAAACCTGGAAAGAGACAGAGCAGAGGTGACAAGAGTAGAGAAGGGGGAATAGGGTATGAAAGATTTTAGCAAAGTTACAGCAGAAAGAAAATGTGAAAAGGAAAGATTACAGAGTCAACAGCAGCATGCGCCAAAGGACATTCTGCTCTTGTTGTAGCAAATCTACACATCAGAGCAGCTTTATGAACATTTCTCTCAAAGAGAACATGGCAAACAGATAGGAGCTGTGAGTAATGTTACATGCAGAGCTGCAAAAACCACTGGACGGAACACTCCACACATTCAGAGCCAGAGAAACATTTTGTTCCACAAACATTCTTCCTGTTGTCTCTGGCCAGTGTTGAGTGATTCCTGGATAGACTGGAGCTCCCTAGCCATCACCTTCCTATATTGGAGCCAGACTCCTATGCTACAATGGTAACAAATCTTTTATCAAATAAAAATACAAGTAACAATGAAAACTAGACTGTTTGATATAGGCTTTTTTACTGATTTCCAATATAGTCTAAGTCTTACTTTCCTGTACCAATATAAACTGATGACAATGTATGTGTGGTTCCTCCTCATAAAAAAAGAAAAACTAAATCATTTTATGTAACTAACATCACATATCTCCTACAGCAAACATAAACTTTAAACATTATTGCAAGGTGTGCCAAACAAACACATATATTTCCAAAACTATACCTTGGATTTGTCATATTTTGACATTTTGAGAAAGAGGGGAAGGAGGGAGCTGAAGAGTTTGATGTATAATATGTGCATGGTATGTAAGTTGTGTCAAGAGTAAAAACAGATACCAAGTAGTTAGTTAGTTTACAGAAAAATTAAGTATGAAAGCCATAATGTTACATTAGGTAAGTATTTTTACCTTTTCATTCTGGTGACTGATCTGACTTTTATAGATGGTTTGTAGCTCATTCCAACTTTAGGTACTTGTAAAGATGAACAATAAACTATTGGACTTCGTAAGAGATGTGAAAGGATTCAGATTTTTTAAGTGGGTGTGTTTCAAATTCTACAAAATTCTTCTGCAAATATATTTACATACTTTTTTGGTAAAAGAAATGTGTGGAAATCATATGTAAATAGAGTATGTGTAAAAAAAAAAGAAAAAAAAAGAGAAACACCAGCATGTTCCTTATTGAACAACAGTACCTTAAGTACTTAAAATCATCACACATATACATATAGTGAATTGATCTTTAGAAAATGCATGATGCATGTCAATGTGTGTATTACGCTTTAATAAAAAGGAACAGTTTGTGAGGATGATGTGAACAGATACTAGTGTTTTACTCTTCACTGTGTGATTAATGTGGAAAGAAGAACAGGAGTGCTGAGCATGAAAAGTGACTGGAAAAGAAAGTGGGCAAGACTATCCTGACTTCTGGAAAGCTAAACAAGTTTAAAACTAGAAAGTAACCTATTAAGTTTACAAGCAACCCTGTTCCAAATCACCTTGCATTCCCGAGCCTCTTACCCTAACCTTAACCATCACAACTAAAAAATCTAATTCTATCCTAATCCTAAAACTTAGGTTAAGTTAAGTCTTGATTCCAAAAATGATTGTTTAAACAAGGGCCAGGTAAAATGTCCTCACAAGACCTCCATGTCCTCACAGGAATGATCTTTGAGACAATATTTGACCACACTAGGAAATTAAGACAGACATACAGATCTGTGCGCACACACACTTCCACACATAAGCTGAACCAAACAACACTCAAGTCTTGAGTCTCCACAAATTTTTACTAATATTCTAAATCATATTTTAAGCTCTTGTTTTCAAACAGGGAAGTCTGATGTACAGGTTAGCTAACCCATTTTTACCTAAGCCCATCATGTCCAACAAGCAGGAAAAACCAAACATTGCTAAAATAGTTCAAACAATTACATATGGAATAAACTTATTACATATAGCAATATAGCTATTCTATATACCTAAGCCAGTGGTTCTTAAGTTTTTTTCAGTGAGCACCCACTATTAAACGCTCCCCGCTCCCCCCCTATAAACAAAACGTCTTGTTAAGGAAGAACACACACAACTCTAATGCTTGGCTTATTTATGAAATAAAAACTATTGTGAAGTTGTTCAAAATGAACTCAGTTTCAATTAGTTTAGATCTTACATGTGTATCTCAAAAAAGGTTTATCCAATAGCAACTGGACTTAGTAGGTTTCTTGACAACGTTTCGCCCTTCTATCCAGAGGGCTTTTCTCAAGTCAAGAAAACTACTAAGTCCAGTTGCTATTGGATAAACCTTTTTTGAGATAACCATGACCTGGATGACTGAGAATCTTCACAGATATCTTACATGTGGCAACTAGGGCAAGATGTAAATAAAAATTTTATAAAAATAAATCGCCAGAAATCCGAACCACTACTGAACCGCTGGTTTTCTACCAACTAGGTTATAGTTTTTATGAATAACAACTGGAGCCTCTGTCCTCCTCACTTGAATGTGAGTACGCCACTGTCTGGACACATGCGCAGGGGCGGAGACGGAGAGAGCCTCATAAGAGACTCTCTGAGTTGATGCCCTACAACAGGGGTCTAAAACTTAATTTTATCACCATTACTGCTGATGTCAAAGGGCCACTTGTAATTGCAACTACTACCGGCAAATTCTTCTTTGCAAATCTTTGTGTTGATCTCTGATGAGGACCATGTGTCAGGGATTGTGCATGCTGCTGTGCCAGAGCTGTGAGAGCACACAGACACGTAAACAGCCGTGGGTGTTAACATGTGCTGACCATGATGAAGCAGGTGTTCAGTGAACAATCAGTACATTTTGGGCCCAGTTTAACACAGTAATGGAAAGGCCCACCTAAGGGATTCAGCTAGGTTGAAAGCACAAACACAAGAAACTGGCCAGTCCAAATATGTAACACAGATATTTTGGTAGCATTGAATTTGATCAAAGTTTAGCAAGTAGTGTCTGAGCTAATCAAATGGACATGAAACACTAAAAGACTGAAACTGAGTTCTCACAGACTTATATTTTATGTGGTGTCATCCTCACTCACTTTGCTCCACTCTCCCTCTACACCATCCTCTTAAATCTTCTGTCTTCTTTTATGTGAAGCTATTTTCTAAAAAGGACAAAGACCCCCCTAAGACATTTGACTGGGGCCCCAAATGGTGTTTTGGAAACACTAGTGCCTCACATACCTTATATTAGCTACACACAGACCAGGCATCAGAACATTTTGGCTTTATGGCGGATTTCAGGTCCTTATCTTAAAAATATTGTATTCTTATACCAAGGTTGGGATGACTCAAAGTATTTGCAAACTGTAAATGTATATCTCAAGTACTTGTGTCTGTGTATTTGTGAGGGATTGTGTGTTTTTTGTGCTCACATAAGTCTCTGAGTGCCAGCCAAACAAAAGTTCAGTAGAAGAGTGAATCAGGGCAGCAATAGCCAAACAGCCTTTCAGACATTGCCATGGTAACATTTGTTGTTAGTGAATACTGACAAGTACACTGTCACTATAACACATTACAAATACTTCTACAACATGGGCCCAGAGGTAGGTAGTAACTTTTTGAAAACAATGTTTGTATAAATTCAGATCAGACATTAAAATCTAATCCACACATTTCAAATAAAATTCTAATCAATATTTCACACTAACCACGCAAACGTGCAGGACAAATTCAGCATCAATTAATCTGCAGAAGTGGACAGATGGGTGTCAATTAGACAATAGGAAATATTCATAAAGTATGGTTCCAGTATGACCTAGGCCTTAAACTTAGGTTTCTAGTTCCTTTACAAAAGGCATATTAGAAAAACAAATGGCACCTTACCCAGAACCAGCAGCTCCACGGAGGCTTCACTCTGTCCTTCTAAATCATCAGCTATAACCACTTTACAGATGTAAACTCCACCGTCTCCCCACTGGACCTCTCCTATCCGCAGGTCTGCCTCTGCACGAGAAAAAAGGATGCTGTTAAAAAATCTAAAAGTTAAACCTTAATTTAAAAACTGCAGTTTGAATTTACTTGTGTTACCTTTGTCCACAAGTAAAATGTGTTTGATCTGAAACATTTACGTGACAGAGACAAAAAAACGCACTTTTTCACACAACTGTATGCATAATGTTACTTTACATTAGTCAGGTTTCATCATTTTGTATAAACAAAAACATTTTATGTGGCTCAAAAGCCTTAAAAACAAATGTAGCTTGGCCCAAGGATCCAGCACACGAGATAAAACTGCTAACTCCATTGTAAGAGGGTTAGTCATATAAATACAGCAGACAGGAAATGGGTTGTATAATTCACTTCCTTATCCTGTTGGGCAAGTAGAGAGAGAGAGAGAGAGAAAGAGAGAGACAGGTTGACCAGCCTGCTCCACTGTGACCACTTTAGCTACGTGATACTTCCACTCATTCAGCATCATACTTTGTTGCCTTTTAATTCTGTATCTTATTTCATTAAAGGCTACCTTGAAATAAAATCAAAGACTAACTACGGTCAGGTTTATAAATAATGAAACAATGATATGTTTTTGTACACAACCACAGTGAATTTGAAGTAAAGCACTCGAGCTGTGAGAGATGTCAAGACTTTTATTCGAGGGGTTTGATGAAAGTGTGGACACACAAGACTGCCAACCACTGATGTAAATGAATGTGTTGGTTTGCCTGTGCTCCAAAGTGCATGCTGCGACAGACTCTAGCCTCCTCCTACACTGAACAGGATTACCTGGTTATGGAAGACTGGACGGCTCTAAAAGCAACAGCGTCAAATTCTTCACATGTTTTACAAGATCACTACAGTGACCAGTTTCGGGATAACACTCAGTAGCCTTAACCTGACACTCGGAGTGGGACAGAACGAGAAAAGTGAAGGAAAAGTCTTGAATGTGTGGATGGTGGGATGTGGAGTGATCTGAGAGTAAAAGTGAAAGCAGCACATTGAAGTACATCAGAGGGAAAGAGTGAGGGGTCAGGATGAATGAGGGAACAGTGTGAAAACTGCTTCTTTTGTCTGTGTATCTGCTGGTCAAGAGAAGGTTGCCAGAGTTAGAGCTCCATAAATCTGAGGCCAGCAAACAAGGCAATATCTCTGTCTCAAACGAAAGCACACATAGAACCACAAAAGCACGCATATACACGCGTGCATGTACTGTGTGCACAGAGGGGTTCCTATGATGGTAAGACTGTATATGCGAGGACATACTGTAGGACTGGCCTAAGCATAATCCTGCAGTGAAACTTTATGTGATCTGAAGAGAAAAGCTTTAAAGAACTCTTACTGTTGATGATAGAGATGTCTCTGTTCTTATAGTACTCTGACAGTGTGATTGAGGAACCAGAGATGGAGGCAACAGTTCTGACCGTCCGGCTGCTGTCAGAGCAGTCAATGTAACTTGCCATCATTGCTGTCTCATACCCCACACCAGCTCCTGTGGTTCCACTCGCCAGTCCGTTTCCTCCAAGACCTCCACTCACACTGTCAGTGTAGCTGAATGCATCCCGTGTTCGGTCACGACAGTACGACTTATAGACCCACTGCACCACAGGGGTCTGGATGGAGACGCTAGTGTAGTGACATGGCAGGACCACCGACTGAAACAGCACAGCATACCTCTTCTCGTCTTTTACAAACACATGAACTCCTGAGCAACAGGAAGGAAGAACACCTGTAAAGGGAAAATACATAATGGAGAAAGATCAGTTTGGGTTAAAACATTTAAGTCTAGAATCGGTGATCAATATGTTTGTACAGAAAATACTACAGTATCCAATGGCTTTAGTCGGTTTTGAAGGGGAGGTTTACAGGGTCCATGCTGTCATTCAGCCAACACAATCATTGATTAAAACAGCAGCACTGATTGCGACACACCACGACACCACGAGATACACATATTTTTAGGTGCATTATGGCCTATCATTTTCAGGGGTTTCATTAACTCCGCTGTTCATTGTATGTCAATCAATAAGCCAAGAAGCTGCAGAACATAACTGGAAATTATGATTTTAGGTTTTCTTTATTATCAAAGCAATGAAGTGGTGTGTGAAATGTCTGGACCCTGCAATAAGAAACTACTTATAGCTAATTGAGCATACATTTGTTGGTGACAAATTGTTGTTGGTGATTTTGCCAGAATGGGCATCCGCAGTGTCAAACTGGCATGCCACAGATTTGGCAACCCAAACCGATTTCAATAATATCTGGGATAATATGTGTAATCAGAGGGGATTTCAGGATAACTACAGCAGACAGCAACACAACACAAGACAGTGAGTCAAAGTCTTAGAAGTCACCTGCTCCTGCTTGCTGACTTTATAAAGATTTGACAAATCACATGATCCGTCTCCATTCAGTCATGTAACACTATATAAGGCTCAACAGTAACCAGGAAGCATAGTTTTATTTTGTTGCAATGAAATTAATTATTACAAAGTTTGGCAAAACTAAGGCTTGATCAAACTGTTCCTGCTTGGTAAAACCTGACCATGAGGATTGGTGATCACATGATGGTCAGAAGCTTAAATTTGTCAGTTCAACAGCTACACACACTGGAGAAGCAAATACAAAAATATGCCCACACAGAAAAACACCCAAAGACATGCTCTTGTGTATCTTCCTCAGTGTAAGCAGTGGGAGGAACGGGACCAGTGAGCAGGAATGAGGTGTGGAATCAGAGGGTGGGCGCTAAGACTTGTTTTCTTTCTGTTACTAGTGTTAACTGGTTTCAGTGAACAGTGAAAAGGGACCAGAGATCACCTCAGCGAGTTGTTTGTTCAAACTGTAAATTTAACACTTTATTTCTGCTTGCATTTTACTAATATTTTACAAACTACGATAACGGTGAGAAGAGTAAAATTATTTGTATTTAAATGGTTATGGTTTTAAAGTAAAGGTCAGATTTGGCTGAAGTGATGTGGATTTTAGAAGAAAGACAAACTGTTGAAGGAGGTTTAGGCAGAGTAAAGCATACATTCCTCAGGGAGAACATTACTTATAAGAAGTGAACAAAAAAAGTCAGGGGGCTGGTCTTCTTGAGATCACAGGCTATGTGGTTGCCCTGGCTTTATTAGTTTTTAGAGGAAGCCACCTCCAGAGGAGAAAATGTTAGCAGGAGGAGGGGGAGGATAGTTACTATTGTAGTACTGTAGACAGGAAACAAGTTTCAGGTGCTGACATCTAAAACACTTTGCAACAAGCAGAGGTCATTTAGGGGAACCCACATAAATGTACATTTAGCTATTTACTTATGCAAGGGCAGGTGTCATAACTGACATTGATACATTAGCAACCAAACCTTATACTTTGTGAAGCACTGAGTTTTATTGGGTGTTACAAACTCATTAGGAGTTCCACAAACATTGTATTTAATTATGTTCTATGTTCTATCTATAGTTTTGAGAATATTGTTGTACGATCACTCACTGGCCACATAAATACATACATTTGCATAAATACAACTTGTAAATGTAAATTAAATACAAATATATTTGAGGGATTATTTAAGGAAATCCTTATTTTAAGACAGTGTCTTATTCTTAATTATTTTTTCATTTTTAAATGCAAGTTGAAGGTATTTTATCTCTGCACTATAAATTAGGTGGTAAACTGATATTCCACAGAGGAACCTAGATTTGTCTGAAGTTAGATCTCCTAATCCAAACCCCCAAGCTTCTGGTCAGATCATTCACACATGACTGATTCAACACAGCGTAACAGTAACAGTGGACAATGCAGTCATAAAACAAAGTTACGTTTCGGCACAGTTTCCTATAAAGTTGCTGAATGTAGGAATCTTCATTTTAAAGGAGGAATCACACACACCTGGCCTATAAATATATAACGTGAGATAAAACGATTAAATCCTAATACTTTTGTACTAACACAACAAGCTTAATCATTAGCAAACTGACACAGAGTAGCTAGCTAACGTTAGCTATGTTAGCATAAAGTTACCGTTATCTCATCTTTAAACCTGAGTTCAACAACCTGTTCCTCTACAGTGGGCGAATTTTATCTATTTCTCTCGGTTTCCCGTCACTTACCTGTCACACAAACGAGAAGCATCCACCACGCTGGGGTCAACATTTTCGAAGCAATGCAGATGAGTTTGATTAAGATTGTTTAGGGAACACAGACCTCCTCCCTCCTGCGGCTCATCATGTACAGGACAACTTTGGACTCCACAGTTTAGTACGGGATAACGGTACCACCGTCAAGCTCCTCAAAATAAAGCTCAAAACATCCGGTAACGTCTTTCAAAATAAAAGCTTTGCTGCCACAGACACGAGTTGTAAAAAGAGAATTCACCTGCCTTAGACAGTAGATGTAGAACAATCTAGATGGCATCAACAGATCAAATCTGTTTTAACGCAATATGATTTGTGAGCCCTACTGTTATCACTAACCAATAATTTATAGCCTGATTAAAGTATTATCATCTACACAGGTGGCTGAATAGAGTCACGTGTCTTTGTGTTCATTTGACTACAACAACATAGGTAAAACATAATTATCACCAGTGAGGTGAGGTACGTATGTTCTGTATGTGCAAACTGTGCACTTGGAATAAATAACACAGTGGCCTTGGGAAGAAAAGGTTCTTTAGCCTGATAGTCTTTTGAATCTATGTAGTCATTTTGTTGGACGTTTTGGACTTTCAAGTGAGAAATGTGAAAAGCCAACTTCAGATTATATTGTTTTTTCAGGGCAATGTAATGTGTGAAACGTGCAAGCATGTTTCTGAATCTCTCATGAAAGAGCAGTATTCTTTAGGTATTAGCAGTATTTCTAAGTCTTTAAGTGTGGTATTGTTGCCATCTAGTGTTCATCATTCATAGAAATGTGTTCAATTTTTTGAATCCACTTTATTGAATATTTTAAAGGAACTACAACTCACACAATAACAGAAATTAATACAGCTAAAAAACAGTGTCTTTTACCATTACTGTGAAAAAGTAAGAGCAGTAAGTCTGTCATTCCATTGTATTTAAACAGAAATCTACAAGAGAATCATTTAACAAAAACACAATAGAAGGCTACATGGCAAAAGTAGGTTATATGCTCTACAAAATTCCAAAAACTAAAATAAAAAATAGATCTCTGGTGATATTATTTTCAACAATCAGACATTACAGATCTACTTTCATGGTTTAAGAAACAAAGAACTGACAATATAAAACACTCACTGAAAGAACATTAAAACTGATTTCCATCACTGTTTACAAACAATGCATAGAAAGAAATGGACAAAAAAGCATTTGTGTAATTGTCGCTTAAAGAATTATATCCTAACATCGGAGGCAATCTTAAAATAAGGACACGTTTGGCCCTACCTTCTAATGTAACAGCAACATATAAAGCTTAAACCTAAAAATAACATCTAATTTTTGGATTACACAACAACTCTTTCACACAGACAACATAAGTAAAATGCTTTGACTGAATGTCATTTGCGTCTCCATTTGAGAATGTGGCCAAACCTGACTTACTATATGACAGATAGCAAGTTAAATTTTCTTACAGTTCACTAAATAAAAAAACCAAGGAGGCATTAAAAGGTCTTGTGTGTTATTATTACTCTCACTCTGTTCTACCAATACTATATACACACAAACTATACACGTATTAATACATGAAAAATGATTAAGCCTGAACTGGTATTACAAGCTGGGAAAGAAACAAAAAACACAACAGCTGTCAAAATAAAGTGGTCAATTTACGCAAAGGATGATAGTAGCTATACAAGATCAAATATATTATTTAAAAAGCTGAAGCTATATTCTAAAACCCTTGGTTCTGGTATAATCTGTGAAGTGTTTGTTTAGATTCTAGTATTGTATCACATGTGGGTTGGAAGTCTACAGATTTTTAGCTTTTTAAGTATCATTTCCAATCTCTAGTCAAGTTGTAAGTAGTTTATCTCGCCACTAAAAATATATCATATAGCACATCCAAATTCTTTTGTTAGCTACTGGTAGCCATTTACTCCTTGAATGATCATCCTAGTCTTTACATCACACCTACAGTATTAATGAAGGGATAAATCTCAACTCTAAAACATATTACAGCAAATTATGTTTTGTAGTTACTGTTTTTCCCCAGGTTTTAAAGATAGTGTAAAGAGGCTAAATGTTTTTTGAGCCTATTAAGTTAATCTAGGTGTTATATAACTTTTGAGATAATTTGCTAGAATTAAAGAAAGTAGTTGAGAGGCTTTAGTCGTCGTAGTTCCTCCTTGGTGGTTTGTTGTTTGGCACCTGTGGTCTGTCACGATTACGATCATCGTAGGGCTCATCGTAGCGGTCATCGTCATAGCGACGATCCTTGCGGTCGTCGCGGCGATTGTCATCAGAGCGGCGGTTGTCGTCGTAGCGCTCATTGCGATCACTGTACTTGTCACGGCGATCAGAGTAGTCGCTGCGTCGGTCATCGTAGTCGCTGCGACGATCATTATAGTCGCTGCGTCGGTCGTCGTAGTCGCTACGACGATCATCGTAGTCGCTGCGTCGATCATCGTAGTCGCGGTTCTTACCACGCTCACTCCGTTCCTCATACGCGTCAGGAGCGCTTTTCACGTAGGTGTTTTCAGAGGTTCGTACTTCCTCCTGTCCATCAGCATGACGACCATCAGCATTTTTAACAGGTTCTTTGTCATGGTACTCATCCTCATGAACTCTGGAACGGGACACATCATAGAAAATGAGGGTGGTGTTTTACTTGGTTGAATGTTTAATATTTAACTCATCTATAGACAGGGCAACTCCAGCAATGATTCGTGCAGTGGAGGCAATGAGTGTGCACACCAATTATGTCCGTTACACTGGGTCATTCAAATTGGTTGGATTATTATTAAAAGCAGACCCTAAACATCCTAAAGTTTTGTTTCCACATCTTAACATGTAAAAGGTTTGTTAAAATTCCAACAGTTTGACTTTTTAGAAAGTTTGATTTTGCCATAACAATCCCTTCCTTAGTTTTAATATAAATAAGAACAATGATTCCTTTGGGAATAAAATGTGTTGCCTAATGCAATTACATGTCTCGTAGTCTGACTTTAGGTTAAATTCTCACATGTCCTTTCCATGGGCATGTCCCTGCATGGTTATGTACACTACAGTAACAAAACATTACCCCATGGCATATTCCTCCTCTTTATTCTTCTTCCGGCAGCAGCAGCAGTAGATGATGATGGCGAACAACAAAAGAGCAATGGCAACACCAGCAACAATTCCTGCCGTGGAACCAATGTTCATGGAAGCTGCAGGTTTGACGGAAGATGGTTTAGAAGGATGCAAGACAATTATCATTTTGAAATGTCTTAAAAAAAAAAAGACAAGAAAACTTAAAAAAAGAAGTTCAAATACATCCAAGTCAATCCTAGTCATAATCCTGGAACTACCATAGGAGCCTGAGCATTTCTTTATTAGTTGAGCTATCTAAGGGACTGTGTGGAGCCGAACATGTCTGCTTTAGAGCAAATTAAATTTAACACTCTGCTGCAGCTGGTTCTGCAATAAAAAGACACTTCCCAATGGTTTATAGAAATCCCTTTCATCATTACAAAGCAACTATAATCTGCTAAATATTTGTATTACATTTAATTCTATTAAAACCCAGTCACACACCCAGCGCTAGCTCCTTGTAAGTCGCTTTAGATAAAAGTGTCTGCCAAGCAATGTAAAGTAAGTAAAGTAAATATTTTAAGACTAAAGTGGTAGCCTGGGGGCCTCCTAGTGGCCATGATGTCCTTTGCATCTGCATAGTTCGCATAGCGCTGTGCACTGTTACAAATATGCCTTTATTGTGAAAAATAAAACCCCAGAGTGCTACTAAAAGTTTCTCTCACGTGGCATGACTGCAAGGGTGAGGTTGCAGGTAGCAGAGCCCATCTTGTTGGTTGAGGTGCAGATGAAGAATCCTGATGCGTCTTTTGAGATATTATATAGAGACAGGATGCCTCCCTCTGAAAAAGATTTTTGGCAAATTTTGTTAAAGTGACTATAGTGACCAGCAGAACATGAACCATTCCTTACCCCGTCACTGTCTGTACTGATAACTGATTTATGCGCATCATATATTACACAATCATTCCTGTCAGAAATGGTGATACTTACGGTCTGTGGTTTTGGGGTCGAAAGGACGAGGTTTGTTCTGAGTATCAAGACTTTGCCACTTATATGTGGGTAGCGGAGACCCTTCCCGAGAGGCACAGGTCAGGTTGATGTTCTGGCCATACTCAGCCTTTCCCTGGATGTTGCACACAGGCGGAGTAGGAGGCACTGAAAAAAGAAGTGTGATTTAAGCCACAAATTACCAGAGATTGCATAATTTTAAAGTGTGGGAAGGAACGTTTTGTGTGTGATCAGTGCTTATTTTCAGTATACTCATTTGTTTCTTTCTAAATCTATAGCATATCAGTAGAAAGGCTGGAAACTAAGAAGAGTCTTTTCTAATCCCATAAATAATATTTTTTTATCACAATAATATATTAAGAGAAAATTAAGAGCATTCACAGTCTATGAGGAGAATTTGTGTGTGTATGTATATGATATATAAGCATGCAAGCACAACACACAAGACAAGGGTATTTCCTTAAAAGACATGAACTGTTACCTAGAACCACGACAGTTGTAAAGGCAGATGACGGGGTCGTATCAGACCTAGCCTGAACATGACATTTAAATCTCCTGTTGTCATTTAGTGTGGTAAAGGAGAGTTTCAGATTGAACTTTCTACTGGTTACGTCCATGTCCACGGCTGCTCGACCAGTATAAAGATTTCCTACTTCTATAATATCAGGAGGGTAGTAGACTATGACTACGTCCTGTGAACATAAGAGAACAAATATTATTGGTCTTATTCAAATTCCAGTAGAAATTAATTACATTGATGCCAAATATGTTAAATTGTCTGCAAAATAATGGATCATGCTATACATAAAACAGATGGAAACACAGCCATTGTCTTACATCATCAGCACCAACTTCATTAGCAATACTAGACCATTGCATCATGACCAGTTTTGAAGTGTCAGGAAGGCTCTGAAAGCTGCAAGGCACTGTGATATTGTTACCCCTCGCAACCTCATATGCTGCCAGTGGGATGGTCACAGTCAGGGCATCAGTGCCTGCCAACACTGTAACAGATTACAAAATATACACAGTTACAAACAAGTCAACAAACGTATTCAGGAAATCCTTCCAATATCGTTACACAATATAAAGATATTTATTACGTAATCTTAGCACCCTCAAGTACAACCCCAATTAGTGTTTTTATGAAGTTATACAACACTTCTTGTCATGCTCAATTAAAGTAAAGTAATATATGGCTTTTCAAATTTAGTGGAAGCTGCTCTGATAAAAGTGCAAAGGTAATGCATCTTCAATATGTCTACTGTAACTACAAAATTAAAGGGTTCAATTAAAAAAAAAAAAGATTAGAAACTGCTCATTCATATTTTGAAATATTTCCTTATTCTTAAGCCTCCCTAAAATGTTCCCAATCCCCCTCAAATTCTAAAAATTATATATTCATACATAAATATATTTAATGCAAGGTATCACTAAGCGCAGGTACACACTTAACAGAATCAAGAAAAAAAGAACAAGTTTATTTATCATTATTTTATAGTACTGTTAATTATTAGTACTAATTATATTACTGGTGTAAGCTGCTGTACATGGAGGAAGGCATTAGGACTTAGGAGGAAGCTACATGTTGTCACTTGTTAGCAGAATTGTTCATTGGAATGAAGCGGTCAGAGAATTACTCCTTAGTCTGATACTACGAGTAGGCATCAATGATGGTGAAATGCTGAACTGTGGGTATTTTGACATAATTTAGACTCATTTCAGCTGCAGTTATTCATCTTTTTTGTGTGTTTTGTCAGGATATCAGTGCTGCATAATGCTAATGTTAATTACGGTAAAACTATGTTATCTCAAAAAGGTTTTATCCAATAGCAATTGGACTTGTTCTAAAGTCCATGACTTGACAAAGCCCTCTGGAATGGAAGGGTGAAACGTCAAGAAACCAAACAAGTCCAGTTGCTAATGGATAAACCCTTTTTGACTGAGAACCTTCACAGATATTAAACTATGGTGAATAAACTACTGATTGCAATGCACCATTATATTAACTTCAGTCTTCAGGTAGGCAAAATAACTTTAGTAAAGAGTTGTTAAACTAAATGCATTAATGGGTGTATTTGCTAGCATGATTTAATGGACACAACTTTAACTGTAGGCTGTTAAAAAAACTAAACTCATGTCATGAACTTATTTATACTGTTATTAGAAAAATAAATCCATGTAAAAAGTCTGGAAGTTAAGTCAGGGTAACTGGGCTTCTTTCTTGTAGAAAATACTGTAGACATCCTAAGTACTAAGAAACCCAGAAGGCAGGAAATCTTCCTGAGGAGACATTGAAAGAATTTGAGCCAGATGAGAGGACAATGCTGTATGAGAGAAAATAAAATTAAGTTCTCTAATACGCAGAAACTTAAAACATCATAACCAGCCACCATCACAAAATGTCTGTCACTGGTTACAACTAATTATGGAGCGAAAGAGGAAACTCTTGGCTGGCAGCTTACTAAAAGAGAAAAAAATGACACCACTTAGTGAGCAAAGACAACCTAAGCATCCTAAGACATGAAGAGGAGAGCTACATACAAACACGATGAAGACTGGTGTTAAATTCAGCCTCGCTTCTAATTTAATAACGCCACGGTAAGCAGTTAAATTATCAATAAAGGTTAATAAATTAAGTCGAACAACATCGACGTTCATACAACACACCACGACAGTGAGGCTGATCTAGATAGTCGAAGTTCAAACAACATGTTCAATTTAAGGAATTAAAAAAAACAAAACAAATATAGATATAAAGCATTTAAATATAAAAACGAAATGGTGTTTTTGACCTACGTATCCTACACACAAACCAGAAGCACAAGGAGGGGAATTCCTTTTGCACAGCACACAAGTGATGATGATTGATTAACCTTAATAATGCCATTTAAAGCTAATTGAAGTGCCCTAAATTCTAGTTTAAGTTAACGAATTTTAAGTGAACAAACGTCCTAAATGACCGACCTAACAGATTAATTAGGCATGTTCCGCTTTAGCTCGCAAACAGGTGTGGCAGCGGGGCAAGGCGCAAAAGACGGAAATGCAACCTATATTTTCTGAAACACATTTTAGGAAAAATACTCACGCAGACCCAGCAGAATCAAGATAGAAATCATCTCTTCCACTGTAAATCCCTTTATTTTATCGGATAAACAGCTACTGATAGTACTGTTCGAGCTTCTTCAGGCAGTAAATGAAACAAGCAAGCCCGAGCCGCCCAGTAGATTTGCATTTAAACCGGTTCTCTTTGAGTGATGCGAAAGCTGGGCGTGCCCTTCGCTCCTGAATGACTGACAGCGCTCTCCGCCAATCACAGCGCTCCTCTTGTTCAGGTAGCATTCCTGATGCCCCCACCTGATGTGTTCTGACTTGTCTACTTATCCAGCAGGGATGTCACATTCAGGGATACTTCCTGACATCTTTTCTGGGCTGTTTTACAACAAGAGCTAATACAAACAAATAATTATTTCCCATGTTACTTCCTATGCTGTTTTAAAGTATAATAAAATCAGAAATCTTTAACTTTATTATTAATTATTGGCCATATTTTATGGAGTCAATACACAATTGAGAGGAGTGTTATTATAATTATTAATCAATTAACAATCAGTTTTATGTTGTAAGGTAGAGAAAGACAGTTGTTGTAAAGTATTAACAAAACCAAACTCTTGACAGAGTAACTTGCAGAGGAACTGAAAACTGTTGTGTGTGCATTGGAACAAGAGAAACCTCCTGTCCTGTTAGACTGGTTTGACAAGGACAAGTGCCTAGAGGCAAGCACAGACACATACAGTCTACACATACACAACACAGTTTCGCCCTTAGCCTGTACTTAACAAGTACAACTAAATGCTCTGAGCCCCATAACCATCCGCCAGACTAGATCAGCTACAGTTTTCTCATAACAATAGTGTGTGTGTTTTGTTTGTGTGAGGTTAATGACAAATCAGATGCTCATTTCATATCATTTGAAGCCATGTTTTTAGTTATTGGCTCAGGGTTTATTCATGCTGTTTTGCTGTGCTGTAGCACCACTAAGTGGATGGAAAAATATCCAGCCCATGTGTGCATTTCTTGATTAGACGTGGCCACTTTTCTCTGAATAAATAAAGGTTAAAACAAAAATGTGTATGAAAAAAATCAATCAATCAAATCCTATACCGGTTTACCTCAATTCAATTGTGTGTTTGTCAATAATGTCAAAACTGTTGGTTCGTAACTATTAAAATTTTAGTAAACCAGTGTTAGTATTTCATATGCAGATAAAATTCTAAAGAAAATGTAGACTGTCAATTACAAATAAGCCACATAAAAACAAGTAGACAACAGCTCAATTAAGACAAAGTCTTTAATCATCATTTAATAGTGAATTTAAAAACAGATACCCAAGAAATGTAATGCAGATAAAAAAGAAACAAGTAATTAAAATCATAAACTTATGATGCAGGGATAGAATCTAAACTTTGCATTTAGGCCAGAAAAAGTACAGAACACAAGTTTTAATAAATGAGCAGAGGTTTATAGGTATTCATAAAAACAAAACACACTGAGCAGTGGTAATTGTGTGTCCTTATTATTATTTGCACAGTGAATTTTTTAGACAAACGTAAAGTCAGAGTGAAAGCCGGTCCACCTTAATCAGGAACAGACATTGCAGCAAATGATAGTTTCAGTGAAAAGGTCTCCTGCTACAAAAAGCCTGTTTCTTTGATACCTCTCTCCCCACATCTTGTCCTGCATCCTGGCTTACAGTGACTCTGTTTTAATTGTGTCATTGTGCTTCAGTATAAAGCTGCTCTGGTGTTTTGAAAGGGTTATAGACCAGTGCAATCAGCTGCAGTGCCCAATCACCAACAGTAAATAAAGAGGTATGTAGCCATGTAAAAAGACTTGTGTGAAGGATGGTCTTGTGTCTCCGTACTTATCTATCCACAAATCATCATTCCTCAGTCCTCACTTGGCATGACAGCAAGGGTGAGGTTGCAGGTAGCAGAGCCCAACTTGTTAGTTGAGGTGCAGATGAAGAATCCTGATGTGTCTTCTGCGATATTATACAGAGACAGGATGCCTCCCTCTGAAAAAAAGTAAATCACATAAAAAATCCAGTGTGTTGTGATACATAATTTGGTTATAGTGTCTTATAGATCCACTTAATGTCTCACTGAAAGCTGTTTGTTCTCTGCAACTGTTCAACATGTTGACTTTCAAAACATTATCAGTGTCTGAATTAAATGCCTCATGGCCTTATGGCCATGAAGTTAATTTGAACACTATGTTAAGCAGAACATGAACTATTCCTTACCCTGTCACTGTTTGGCAGACTGTCTGTACTGTTGACTGATTTATGTTTTACCAGAATCAACATTCTTGTCAGAAATGGTGAAACTTACCGTCTGTGGTTTTCGGGTCAAATGGACGAGAATTGTTCTGAGCATCAAGACTTTGCCACACATAAGTGGGTGGCGGGGAGCCTTCCTGAGAGGCACAGGTCAGGTTGATGTTCTGGCCATACTCTGCGTTTCCCTGGATGTCGCACACAGGCGGAGTAGGAGGCACTAAAAAAGGAGTGTGATTTAAGTCTGAAGTTAACATAAGTTGCATGTTTTTAATAGTTGTGAGAAACCTACAAAGGCTTTAGGACACACAGATACTGTATTCCACTAATTGTAAATCAATAAGCTGATTTGACATCAAATTAACGAGAACATTGTGTAGACACTGTCAAATAAAAATACAGAGTCCTGCAATCAGCAGATATAACCACAGTTTTCTAAAAGCATAATGTGTTTGGTAATGCAAGGTTATTATTTAAAAAGGACAACTGATCATCAATGACAGTAAAGTGGATTCTTCTTCTTCTTCTTCTTCTTCTATATATAGCCAATAAAAATATATAGCAAAAAAAACAAACATGCCAGCACAACTCACAAGACAAGGGAGAATATTTCCTTAAAAATAACCAAAACGTTACCTAGAACCACGACACGTGTAGAGTCAGATGACTTGGTCGTATCAGACATAGCCTGAACATGACATTTAAATCTCTTGTTGTCATTTAGTGTGGCAGAGGACAGTTTCAGATCAAATTTTCCATTGGTTAAGTCCATGTCCACGGATGCTCGAAGTGTATACTCTGATCCTACATCTAAATAATCAGGAGGGTAGAGGACTATGACTGTGCTCTGTAAACATAAATGACAATATATTATTGGTCTTATTCAAATTCCAGTACAGATGAATGACATTTATTCCGATTATGTTAAATTGCCTGGACAATAGTAGGTCATGCTGTACATAAAACAGACACAAACACACAGCAATCGTCTTACATCATCAGCATCAACTTCATCGGCAATATTAGTCCATTCCAACATGACCAGTTTTGAAGGGTGTACAGGTTTAAAGGTGCAAGGCACAGTGATGTCTTTACCCTTCTCAACCTCATATTCAGCTTGTGGGATGCTTACATCAATGGCATCAGTGCCTGCCCACACTGTAACAGATTACAAAATATACACAGTTGCATTGATTTAATACAATTTTATTTAAGTTGTCTATAAGAACAGTAAACTGTGTCTAAAAAGTTAAAGTAGGAATGCACACAAATGATTTGACCGTGGAGTTTTACCTCTACAGAATATCTGATAAATCGTACCCCCCCCCCCCCACACACACACACACACACACACACACACACACTTTTACATTTAAATAAAGTTGAAATAACAAACATATTTTGGTAAAAAAAAAGAAAAAAGAAGGAGGTTCCAGCATCCAGGATGTAAATATATCTTGTTTTGGTCAAGATATTACTAAGCGCAGGTACGCACTTAACAAATAGAAGCAAGATTATGAATTGAAAGAAATAATAACAAGTCGAGTTATCATTATTTGATTAAAATGATCGTACTGGTGGTTTGAGCTGCTAGTAGGAAGAAGGCAGGCATTAGGAGGAAGCTACATGTTGTCACTTGTCAGTTATTCACTGGCATGAAGCAGCTAGAAAATTACTCTGTGGTCTGTAACTGTTCTTAACCGTCATTGACTTTGTATTTTATGTTTCCTTAAGTGAAAGAAAAGATGATGGGTATTTTAACAGGTGCAGCTGTTCATCTTTCTTTGTGCATTTTGTCAGAAGATCAATGCCTGCATAATAGTTCAAAATTCAAATTCAAATGTTTTGTATGAAGAAAAAAGAAAAAAATACAGGGCGTAGAAAAAAAACTAAACCGTGCGCATGGATTACCTTTTTTTCTTCACCCTACATGTGGCCCCTCCCAGGCTCCGTAGTTTTGTCTTCAGTTGCATAGAGAAGTATAAACGGTAAACTGTCAAGCGACAGTTGTTAAAAAATATTTACAGTGTATTAGCAAATGTTATTTTACAAAAAGTTTCCTTTAACAATTACATTACAGCCACTTAATATACATTTCTGTATATAGTGGACAGTTTGTGAAGAAAGTCAATGAAACAGTCTTTTTCAATCTAAAGTATTAGATTGATATTAGTATTACTGGCCCTGTATTTACTTGATATCGGATTGATACTAAAGCTTGCAGTATCGCACACCATTATTGAACAAGGAAGAACACCACTAATGTTGAACCCACCTACAGGTAAGAAATGTCTGGTGTTAAATATCTGCATCTAATAACTGCATAAATACTCAAGATGCATTGTGAAATTCAAAACCATGAACGCGACAAACAAATATTAGAACTTGTAACCTAAAGAATGTAAAATGAAATGAAAGTATCCAGAAACCCCCAAGTGTCAACCACTTCTCCCTGGTCACCTCAATATGGTACAGATGATATTAACACCTTAAAAAACAGAGTTTATTGCACTTGCACTGTTTACCTACATAAAGATCATAGCTGGCCCCTATTAAAAGTGAAAAAATGATTTGATGGCTGACACCACAAAGTGAGCAAAAAACAACCTAAGCATTCAGCTACATACAAACAACAACATTGTGTGATCCGTTATGTGAAGACTGGTGTTGAATTCAGTCTAACTTCTAATTTAATAATGCCACTGTGAGCAATTGAATTATCAATAATGTTCAATAACAACACACTGTTTCTATGAAGTTGACTGATATGTTTGACAATGAAATAAATCTAAAACAACCAAACTAAACTTAAGGTAGATATCAGATGGCATTTATTTATGAGAGCAAACTGTTTTAAATTTATATAAAGGTTTAAGGCAGCCCTTTGACCTATTTTTATTAAACAAAAACTATTTATATTTTACAGTCTAGGTCCAAGTGTCAGGCCACTGAATAATCCTTAAGTGAATTTTTGCTTTCTGCATAGCCAACACACAAACAGGATGTAAAAGGAAGGAAATTGTTTTGTAACCTATACTGTCTGGAATAAATTTCCAGAATACATTTTCAAAAATACTCACGCAGACCCAGCAGAATCAAGATAGAAATCATCTCTTCCACTGTAAGTCCCTTTATTTTATCGGGTAAACAGCTACTGATTACTCTGCTCGTGATTCTTTAGGCAGTAAATAAAACGAGCGAGCCTGAGCCGCCCAGTAGATTTGCATTTAAATCTGTTCCCTTGGAGAAAGCTGGGCGTGCCCTTCGCTCCTGAATGTTTGACCGCACTCTGTGCCAATCACCCAGCTCTGTTGTTCAGGTAGCATTCCTGATGTACCCACCTGATGTGTTCTGACTTGTTTACTTATCCAGCAGGGATGACACATTCAGGGATACTTCCTGACATCTTTTCTGGGCTGTTTTACAACAAGAGCTAATAGATCAACCTATTCATCGGGGCTGTTCAGTGTGCCTGCGCTACAGACCATGTGGGTTATTATCGCCCATTATCACTTCGAACATGTTATACACCAAAATGACAAAAAGAAACTCAGCCAAACAACTCAACCAACCATTACTATCCACACAAAACACAACTCAAACACCAAATAATTATATGAGCATGTAAGGAAATACATGTTAAATGTGCTAAACACACTAGATTTACTGCAGTTATTACTGCTAGACGTAAAACTATACTCATCCATACATATATAACGTATATATATATATATATATATATATATATGGCTGTTAGCTATATGTATGGTTTGACAATGAGATAATTCACTTTCTCACCTCCACATTTCTTTTCTGTCTGTAATTTCTTTCTTTTTATCTGTCTCACACTATAACCAACTTCATCTCTTGTGCTCTTCTCAGTCTAATCTTGTCTCAGCAAAATGACTTTAGACCCTATGTCACCTTCCTTTTGCTATTTCATTTAATTAAAGTGTGTAAATTGTCTGTCAGCTCTTGACAACCAACAGAGATATACAGGTATTACAGGGCCATTCTCTGTGGCATATTACAGCCTGCAGGATTAGTGGTGCTTGTTGTTTTTGTGTTTGTATCCGTCGTGTTGTTGTCGAAGAAATACATCAATCAATACATTACTTGTAAAGGGTCTTTCGTAGATCAATTATCTGGTCAACAAAGACATCACTTTGGAGAGGTACCCCCTGGGTACTTACAGGATGCCAAGCCACAAGAAGATCAGGTACATTTGATATGTCAGATAACACCACCATCTCATGGCTCTCAGAGTAGCATGACATGACTCACCCTCTGCTTTATACAGCTCAACTATTTTTAGAGGCCATAGTAGCTAACAACTGAATATAAACTGGCCACAGATTCTCTACCTACTGTTTTTAAAATGTCTAAGTTAGGTTTGGGGAATCAATATCAAGATAACTTCATCATCAGGTCATTAGCCAAATGAATTCATTGCTACACTAATGGTTAAGTTTGGTTATTTCTGCAACTACTAGATGACTTGCCATAAAATTGACATGAAGGCATTCATGGTGCCTAGAGGATGAACCCTACTGTTGCATTTCATGCCTTCTCTCTGCTGCTAGCAGCAGGTTAAAATGTTCACTAATCCAGGATTAGGACAGAATGTGTTACAGACATTCATGGTCCTCAGATGACTTGACTGTGATTATTTTCCCCAAGCTCCTCTAATATCAATCATCATATCATAAAAATTGAAAAAATGTTTTTCACTACCAGGATAATGACACCTCTCCATAACCCAGAGAGCACAGATAAGAGCAAAAAAGTACAAACAAGATGGTTGAAAGGCTAAGCAGACAGTGATTACTTTGAAAGGCACAAAAGAATAAAAGCAGGAACTACATGTCTATTTGTGCTAACTGGAGTGGTTTTGAGGCCACAGGCACAGACCATAATTTACTGACTCGTCCTGTTTGAACCTAACATTAAGATGTGTTTCAGTGATCAGATCAAAAGTGGATGTGGTAGACGGCAAGTAAAATGTGTTTCATATGCATTAGAGTTGTAAACAGTATGGTTAAAGGGTTAATTGGCTTA
>JAUMTR010000017.1:11228729-11317861 GCA_032270685.1 Microctenopoma stevenorrisi
CAAAGGCAAGACTCCAGAGAATGCTCTAAAGTTCTAAAATGTAATATTTATGTCACTGAGTGAGAGTAAATGAATTTTGAACACAGAATGACTTTGTAACCGGAAGTCGGAAGTGGACCCGGTACCGGGTCCGTCGGGTTTAACAGGTTAATGAAGATTTTACAGGACATTCTAGGAATTGGGCTTGTAAATGTTAATTCACTAAAAAAAACCCAACTCTGATGACATTATCAGCATCAGTTTTATTTTGAATTGGCAAATCTTCTGCAGAACAGCAGCAGTTTGAGCGGGACCAATCATTTTTATTTACTACGTGTGTTCCTCCTAAGTTTCATCCATGCTCATAAATTCTGACACAAGTGCAAAGATGGGCAGAAACATAACAAAATGAAGTATTTTGCCTCTGTATAATCAGTAATCTCACTATGATAATCTCACATATGAGTAAATGTCGCATATTTTGCAAAAGCAGCATAATAAAAAATAATATTCCTAAATGTCAGATGGAATTAAAACTGTGAGACTTGAAATGTACTGTCAGAGATGTAATTTGGATGTTGTTGTTCTTTGGTTTATTATGCTGTGTCTCATCTGTACATAGTGTGAAAAAGTTATACTTAATGTATTTCACATACAAGGAGCTAGTGCTGTGTGTCTGGCTCAAGGACACACCTGTTAGAGAATGGGTTAGTAGTCAGGTGGGGTTTCAAACCTGCGACCTTCTGCATCCCAGTCTGACGCTTAACCCTTTGAGCTACCAAAAAATGTTTGTATTTGACTTATATACCAAACTCAAAAGAAGAAATGTAAAAAGGGATTGCATGTAACCTAATTGTTTTGATTGTGTGTTTCTGTGTAAAATCAATACAAATTTCATTCAATCTGTGTTATAAATCACTTTCTACATTACACTGCATGATGAAAGCTGACTTTCATGTCTTTGCATTTTAGCTATGTTTAGAGTCCACGTTCTGTTGATTGTGTATAAACAACATAGTTTCTGTTCTGCTGTGTTCACTGGATAGAATTATTGCACTCTCACGTTGTAGATTTACAGTCACTGTATCACATCATAATGTCCTAATTTGGTGTTGCACAGAGGGAGAGGGTCATGCCTAGGTTGTGATGAGTGGATGAATAATTTAGTCTGGATAGTGTTTGTTTAATTGTGGTGGACCCACCTTGCCAAATTTCTGCTCTGCATAGTCTCAACAATCTACTTAACATGTCAGACTCGCTCTATAGAAGGTCTGAAGTGAAAATAAGAATGAATTATTATCTTTTTAATTTATACATTCAGAAACCAATATATTTGTCTGAAACCCTTTCCATGGTGCACATCCTGCAGAATAAACTAAGTCACTATATGGGGTTTAAAAAGTTGTGAGGAGAATGCTGAAGTTTTTAGGGTCAATAAAGGAATTTAAAAAGAAATTCAGTCTTAGTTTCATAGATCTTACAGGGAGATTAAACCTTTCTGTAGGAATCCAGGATATTTTTTCCCCTTGGCATTAAATTCAATAGTCTTTAATGTCAAAAGTAATTTAGATTCTCATATTTCCACAACAGTAACTATAATATATATTTTAAATAGCTCATTAAAATCACTAAAATAGATTTCTAATTTCTAATTTCTTCCTCCTTGCCCAAATTGTTTTCTATGCATGAATATACATATATTTTCTTTTTAACAAGTTATGTCAAAGTGTTACTTCATAAAACAGTCAATCCACTTGTTCACTTGACACATGAATGTTCATAATTCATATATAGCTGTGATGACACAAAATCATCCTGTGTGTACACAGTTTGTGTTCAAGTATCAGTTCCATTCAGTTCAATTCAACTTTATTTACATAGTTCCAAATCACAACAGCATCTCAGGGCTAATTTTAAGATTTTACAATACAGTAAACACAAGTATATACAGAATGATGTCCCTTAGTAACACTTCAGCAAGCACTAGGCGACAGCGGAGAGAAAAAAACTCCAGGAGAACCAGTCTCATGGTGGGTGGTCATCTGCCTTGACCGGGGTTAGTCGACAGAGGAGAGTGAAAAGAACAGCAGAATTCCAAAGTCGAGGACACCTGCCGAAAGGTACAGAGAGAAAGAGACAGGGGACGAAGCACAATAAGGGAGAGAGAGGAGACAATGTTAAGAACATGCATATGGGAGCTGGTTCCACAGGAGAAGAGCTACATTTGGAAACTCTAGGAACCACAAGTAGATCAGCACTCAGCAGTGAAGTGCTCTGCTGGGATGCTAATGTTCTACGAGGTGTTTAAGATACATCTTAGTGCTTTCTATGTGATGAGAAGGATTTTAAACTTTTAAACTTAAATGGTCAACACTGTATAAAAATAAATAAATAAAAACAATGTACAATGATAATAAAAAATAAAAATAAAAACAGACAAACTACAGTCACACTGACATTAAAAACAGCTAAAAAATACTGGAATGTGCAAGATCAAATAGTGGTATCAGGTGTTGACCCAATGATAGAACCGGCCTTTTTAATTAATTTGTTGATCCTGTTCCTGTCAGCAGCAGTGATACTGTTACCCCAACATATAACCCCATAAAAAAAAACGCTAGCCACAAAAGTCTGATTGAAAAGGTGTTTAATTCCAATAAAAACTCTGTCTGCAGCATTCTGGATTAACTGGAGGCTTTTTTTAATGCATCCTATTATCAGTGAATTGCGGTAGTCAAGTCCAGTGACAAATGCATTGACTAATTTTTACTTAGAATTACGCAGAACTGTCTCAACACAAACACCTCCAGCCCTCCTGAATCTGTCACACCTTTAAAGGGCAGTGTTGAGTGCAGGTGTTGTACCTGTTCACTGAGCGGTGTATTGATCTACATGTCATTGGCACAATTGTTATTCTTATGGAAAGCAAAAGGTCAGAACTATTAAAGCCCATCAGAGGAAATGTCATCATGTTTATTCCGCAGTTGATGTCAGTGTCATCTCAGGGGAAATTTCTAAATTGTGGCATAGACTCAACTTTACCGTGTCATATTTTAACAGTGTGGTTCTGACGTGCACAAGTGAATAATAATTGTGTTTTGTTTGAAGATCTCTTTGTGCATTATGTTCGTTTCTCCACAATGTTCAGTTATTCTTTTATGTTCCTAGAGATGAACAGTATATCAACATCTTCAGTGAACACATTTACAACAAGATGGGCTCATTTCTACTGTAACTAGAGTTTTTCTAGACAACAGTCTAAATTTAACTTTACTGTGAAAGCACATGTGTGCTTTAAGAAAAATCCAGATAACAGCTACTTGAGATATCTTTCGGCTTTCATATACATACACTACATAGTCCTTCCTTTGTGCTCCAAAGGAAGTTATCACAGCAAAGCAGCAAAATCTGATGTTAAACTGATGAATAATATAATTTAGATAATACAAAGTAAATACAATCACGTGGTTGCAGTATTGCCATATTATTCATTACGTTATCACATTGTTATCTAAACTGCTTAAAGAACTCTATTTCAGTTTTGTCATCTGCTGACTGATGCTTTTATTGTATGTGTCATTTGTGTTTTGTGGCATTTTTAGTCATTTTAGTCTGTTTTCTAGTTCCCCTAAATACACTTTCATGGTGAATCACTTCATTTTCTTTTCACCCACTGTGTTGCATTTGGGAAACATTACATAAGGTTTTCACACAATTTGGCATCTTTTATAATGCAGTTGTCTGCGCCTGACAACAAAACCTGAGAGATGTGGCTATTTTTCCCTGAGTGCCTTGGAGACTTTAAAGAGCTCCTTATGACGTACATGTGAAAAATCTCCCTCAGGTTTTTCAGGTGAACTGAAACAACACAGTGACACAGGAGTTTTTCTTTTAACAGACATCCAATACAGGCTGTAACACAAGTAAGCCCAGCTTTAAATAAGTAATTTAAGCACTGCACGGGCAAAAGTATGCGGATGTGAATGTTTTTTAGGCTGGGACTCTGTGTTTCACTAAAGATACTTTTCAAAGGTAATTCATACAATTCAAGATTCAAAAAGTGATATGTTGCTAGCAGCTTTGTGCCAAAACTTGAAGGGTTCTTATTTAAAGCTCTCCTAACAGTATCAGAATAAATGAGGTGGACTGACCCTAAGGCCAACATGAGTGTCCTGCCTAACTACTTAACAACTGGTTATAAGTGGGGGATGTACGGGACTGAAGCAGTGACTTCCAAAAAGTTGCTGTGACCATGACAAAAACCACAATAAGATGTGATTCTGCGATTCCGGTGATTTTACCTTTAGATAGAGCTGCACCAGCAGTTTCCCTTTGCTTACAGTTGTTATGCTGAACGTAGCTAAGAGAAATTACACTCTGCTGGGATGCCCTACTAAATCTATTCTGTCATTTCCACTTCCGCAAATGTCCAAATATATTTCTTTGTGATAATGCAACAAACATTTCATTTGAATCTCTTCTCATTGAACTGGCTGCAACTAACAAGTACGAGAATGGTAGTAGGAGGTAAATAACCATATAATAATAATAATAATAATAATGAAATAATTATATTAATAAAAAACAATAATTGGGGAATTGTTAATTGGACCGCTGCTAGACCTGTGTCTGCGCTACTACGATGTATCAGGTTCTTGTCCAAGGACACCTCGACATGTAGCTTTTGTGGAGACAGAGAATCAAACCACTGACCCTTAGGTTGGAAGACGACTGCTCGACCCACTGAGCTAGAAATGTTATAATAATATTCCTCTCTGTTCTGAGTTTTTAAAAGTGTGAGAGCGGTCATATACATTTTGAGCCGCAAGAGGGAGACAAAACTCCAGAGTCTATATACATGCAATTATTCTATGTTACAGCTGTATTTTTCTTAATCTAATTTAAACTACAATGTTTTTTAAGCCAGTGTGAGATTTAAAAGTGATGGTTGTTCCAACATTTTCCACAGCCTGTACGACTGAGCAATGATGCCAGAAATCAATACATTTACCAAACAACAAGACCAAAATAATGTCCTTTACTAATGCATGATAGGCCCTCGTTGTCAGAAATGATTTTTTCTGCAGTTTCTTTAGCAGGTTTAAAAAAAACCTAGAGAAGATAACACCCGAAGCCTTAGATTTCTATCACCTGGCTAACAAAACTCTGAATAATTTTAGTAAATGGTTACTATTGCCTAATTAAATTGTATTAATTATTGACAAATGCGAATACAAACTATACTCACAAGTCAGTTTTAAGTGAATAAACCTTTGTCATGCTCTTATCTGCTTTATCAGCTTTTTTACCCTTTCATAGGTTATTCTTGTCCAACTTATGCTTAAGGTCATCTTCTCTCAAATTGCAACTTTCTTGCAAACTGCATCAGATTTTCTCCCAGGATTTCAAGTTCGGTTAAGTTTCCCTCTACTCTCAGAAATCCTCTAGACTGCGATGTATTCATGCTACATTCAGGCGAATCCCCGTGAGTACTCACAGACCACATTATGTAACCAGCTACATTAGTGATAAATTATACTTTTAATAATTATGGTGATTACAAGTTTTTTGTGTTTATGTTGTATTTAATTGCAATATGTAGCTAGATCACATTCACAGTCTGCATAAAGTTTACCTATATATTATCAGGAATTGTATTAGCTTAAATCACTATATGAATATTTATTAGCAGTGAAATATTTGTGCAGGCGTGTAAAACAATAATCCATCAGTACATGGGAAATTCAAATTACAAAAATAATCTTTTAATGCTCAGTACACAAAGGTCAAATGTACAAATCATACAGTAAATTTGAGACATTGATTAAAACATAAGGTAAGCATGTTAATAAAATCAATTAACATGGTCATGTGAGTTAATAATATCTTAATTAGTTAAAGTGATAAATAGGACTGTAAATAAATTATGAGCTTTTTTTCCTTGCTTCAAAACATCCTTGCTGACTTATCTTCCTAGTGGTGGTTTACATCTGTAAAGAAAAGAGGAATCATTTCAAAATAAAAAATATGCAGGATTTCAGTGATTTTAGTACTGATTTACTTTGTTTCTTCAGTTTTTTCTGCATGTATGAGGACCTGCTGGGAATAAACTAAATGTATTCAGTTGAATTTATTTCAGTTTTAGCAAAAACCTTTTTCTTTAACCTTCTCACTGATTCTGTTTTCCAATACCTGTTTAATACTTTTCTATTAATATTTTTTCCCAAATATGATTTTTTACTTGCAGATGCAACAACGTCTGTGCATCAAATGTCACATTTAGGCACAGCTTAGTGTATTTAGAGAAAGTATCCATTGTGAAGGAACAATTCGTTTGTTAAAGCCTCTCTCTGTCCTACCTGCAGGATGCTTCATCAAAACGTTGCTGCTTGTGGGCACAGACGGACGAGTTCAGTCGGCAGCGATGACTCACTTTTGGCTGGAGCGTAGGCAAAGGTCTGGGAAGACAGTCACAGCGCTCCACATCTATTTCACAGTCCGGCATCCATTGACTGAGTGGGAACTCTTGTCAGGAGACAGGAAAAGTGCATTTAAGTCACAAAGGCAGTATAAGCACAAAAACGAGTTCCCTGTGTTTGCAATATAAGACAGAAGGTTGTGGGTTCGAACCCCGTCTGACTCCTAATCCTAATAATGTGTCTCTTAGCCGGACACCCAGCTCCTTGTAAGTCGCTTTGGATAAAAGCGTCTGCTAAGTAAAGTAAAGTAAAGTTCACACATTGGTTTATAAACCTAAATTAGGGTCACATCGTTACTCTAGCTATCAGGAATATGCAGCGGAGTGATAATTATACTATAATAATAGTATATGTATTCCAGCGGCTTTGTAGCTCAATGGTTAAGGCAGGGCTGGGAAGGAGGAGGAGAGCTGCATCAATACCCAGCCCATCCCTCATACCAGGTGTTTCCCTAAGCGAGATACCCAGCGCTAGCTCCTCGAGCGTTGCCTGTGGCTGCTCACTGCTCCCCCCAAAGGGGGATGGGTTAAATGCAGACGACAAAATTACGTTGTAACATGTAAAAATGTAATTAATGACACTTCTTCTATGAAAGGCAACTTCCAGCACTGTGAGGTGAAAAATGACCATTAGAAAATGACTGGGGCAGAAATGTACAATGATGTTTTGATAAAATATACTGTCTACTGAATTACTTTCTCACACACACACACACCTGGAGCATCGGAAGGGTAAGGTATGCATCTGTCAGAGGAGCAATCCCAAATCAACCCACTGGCACAAAGTCTCCCGGATTCCTCTGACAGCTGGTCCACAAGAGAGCACCTGTGAAGTAACCAGATAGACATCAGAACAAATACAGCAGGGAAAGGAAAAGACCTTCTTCATTGAGGCTTTGGACTCACCCGCCGCTCCTGTGACGTTGAGCATTACGTCGTATTATGGCGGGTTCCGTGCACCTACACTCTGTGTGATTTGCTACTTTTATTAGCACAGGTTCTGGTACAAACTTCAGTGGGATGACACTAAATACCTGAAATGCACAGATCATGCACACAGACAAGGCCACTAAACACTAAGGCTACTGTTACAATATGCACACCGTAAAAACAAAATCAAACTAAACAAAGGATGTGTCCACGAATCATCTCACGCACAGTTTTATTCACATATACAGTGGTTGTGTTTCTGCACATGATGCCCTCTTGATTGCAGCAACCACCACACCTGTCAGTGGAAAAACAAAGTCAAGAAGTTAGAATTGAGTGCAAGAAGTCGATATTTCTTATTATTTATAAGGTATAATTCTATGTTTTTTAGAAGTTTGACAATCCAACACATGACTGAAAGAAACTGTAATTAATAGTGTTAATATTTACATTCGTGAAGAACATTTATTTGCAGGGAGATTGGGTTTACTGGGCTGTAACCCGGGGGAACAAAATCTTTGTTCCAGCACCTCTAAAAGTCACAGGTTAAAATGTTTTGTTTTGTTTGTTTAATCCACACAAAAAACAACCTCGCGGTGACTTCAACCTCACAGTAAGGACAACACTCCAGGAAGCTGCTGCTCCTCAGGATCTACACGGTTTTCAATGGAACAAATTCAACAAAGTAAAAAATGTTCCCTCTTAAAAAGTCATTTTCACACATGCACTGGAACCATAAACGTCTCCACCCATCAGCTGGGTGAGCTGCGTATGAGAATGCACGTGACTCGAACAACAGAGAGCGTTCAGTCAATCTGCTCAGTACAACACCAGAAAGGGTGGGATACAGGAAATATTTTGCCATGCTTGATGTTGTGCCTCACTCCTCTCTTAGAGGAAGCCAGTGTTTTAGGACATATGTCTCATCATGCAACTTGTAATAAACAATTCTTATTGTTTTGCATTTATATTCCCAAGTTCGGTATCTATCATCTTCTGAGTCTGAGCCTGGCAGCAGTGATACTGGGAAGATGACCACTCATCCAACCCACCAACCAAGGAGTAGTCCAACAACCAGCTCCTGTTAAACCATAGCTCCTAAAAATGAGCCCATCGTGTTGTAAATGTGTTAAATTAAGGTCTCATTTTTTGTATTTTTCTGAGGTTAAACAAACAACCATTGGTCAGTGATCTTCAGAGGTGCTTAGTATTTGTGGGCTACTGGGTTCCCCCTTTTATCAGACAACATTTCAATTCAATATTTTCAACAGGGTTTAAAAAAAGGATTAATAGCACAAATATTGCTATGCTATATGCTACACAAACCTATGGACAGACACACAAGGTGGCTTGAAGAACATTGAGGGGTCAGTGCCTAATTCCTTGGCCACGTCGACACAGGTTTCCCTGGGCATGCACTGAGTCCGTTGCCACTCTTCATCTATGGCTAAAGAAGAGACACAAAATGTTCATTGCCTCATAAATAAACACATGCAGACGTATGTGTTTTATCCAACCTTTAAGTATCTCCAGGCTGTAAGATTCTGCAGCATAGCGCGTGGAGCGGTGTGACCCTGCTGAAGCTGGAGAAGAAAGAGGGTCCGTTTGGCTCACTGACTCCGACTCTGTCTGAGTCTCTGGTTGCTGCAGTCTCAGCCGACATTTCCACAACTTCCAGTCAGGAAAGTCTGTGTGCATCAGCAGCTCATCGAGACTCGACGCTGAGCGCACTTTTCTTTCCCATTCCTTCATTACCTGCAGGGATCACAACCCATTGTCTTTAAGCATCGCACATTTACAGCAATACAGGAATTCCCTACTTGTGGATCTCTATGACATAATCATGTTTGTTACAACTGTTTGGGTGTATCTTGAGAGCAGGACAGAACTAAGCACCAAGCTAAAATGACACAGTACTGCAATTATTACATGCTAAACATCAGATGTTAGCACTCAAGTCTAACTTCTTGAATTTGTTTTAATATAGACAGGTGTGGTGGTTGCTGCAATCTTGTTTTTTCATGTTATTCATGTTAGAAAGATAACGAGTAAAACAAACACAAGTCAATTTTTTTTCATGTTGTGCTACCTAAGACTATACATACACCAGGAAATGGACATGCAGCTGCAAAGATATGGGCCTTATATGCTCCTGGAGTGGAAGCAGCAGTGTCTTCCATTTGAAAGCATGTGTATTGCATGTACACATGCAAATAAAAAGTGGCACAGAGTATCAGAGGGGTGCCTCTCCACATAGGGCTTTGATTCAGGGGTGTGAGAAAAACCATAAAACCACCTGTCGTTCTACCACAGAATAGCAAAGTTCACATGACCACAGAAACCAGAATTAAGTTGAAGCAGAGTTGATCACATACATGCGGTTTGGATAAGATATAAAACATAGTTAATTACTTTTTTTAACATGAAATATAATCTTTTGCACTGAAATCCAAAATAATGTTGTATGTCAAGGAATTGTTTTCGTTTTAACTTAAAGAGCCAAGGGATGGGCTGTCTGAGCAGACGAGAAGAAAAGAACGGTTCCCATGCTCATTTTTGTGGCAGTAAAGCCACAGGGTGGAGGCACAAGAGAGGATGGTCATGGAATATTGCACTTGTCTGCACATCGTTTGCTTTATTTCCTCTGGACGACAATAAAAATCTGAGCCCTTTGATGTGTTCAAAGTCATGCATATTGGAGGGTGGGGAGAGCTGTCTGCCTGACTGCTTCCAGAGAAACAGCAACACAAGACAGGGAGGTTTCCCTGCTGCCGTTTCTAGCAGGGGTTGCACCTACTATCGAGAAGCAGACAGCACCAGAGAGATGAATGACATGTAAAGATGGAAAAAGTGAATGGGAATACAGCTACACTGTAAAAACCAAAGAAATAATTTTTAACAGTTAGTTTCTAAAATCTCAGTCTCTAAAATGCAAAGGAAAATCAAGAAAATGTTTAAAAATAAAAAGGTTCCAACAGGGAGATCTTCTAGTTAAACAGTGCAGTAAAACATTAAAAAGTTATGATTATCTGTTCTATATTATAGTGTTCACCTGTAAGAAGTGGGCGTTTTGCAACAATATACATACATGTATATGAAGTGGCAATAAATGGCCTAATTTCAACCAAAAACCAATGTGTACATCTCTATCAGCAACACTGTGCTATGACTTAAAAGATCATTTAAAACTTAATATTGAGGTAATTCCTTGCTTTTTTAGGATTTGGGAATGTCTTTATTACAGTTTACAACTGTAATCCTACTGGTGATAGACTGTAACACAGTGAGTAACACACAATTTACCGTATAATAACATTTGGTATTCTACCATAATGAAACAAAAACTGTTTGGCAGCTTAGCTCTTGTACTTTATACTGTTTTTTTTTACAATTTAAATTTATCACAGTGTAGATAAAGAAGAGATTTATTAGTGTAGAATTGTTGTAAGGTCTCAAATAACCTCCTCTGAAGCAGGCATATTACTGACATGTGTTTCATCCTTGACATGCTTTAATATCCAAATGCACATGGTTACAATCATGTCAGTTCTGATGTCACTGAGAAGAACACACAACACAAAGCAAGATCAAGGAAACAGGATTCACATCAACGATCCGTCATCATGCTGTACATCAGCTACAAAAATAAGTGAACCACAAAAGGCATCCAATTTGACTGTACATGCATTGGAAGATATACTGTAGGAGTTCATGCCACACTTACCCTGCTTCCTCCCTCTCTGTGCATGCTATGGCCCATGTTTATCCAACTCAGCTCCACCACCAGAACCAACAAGCATGAGATTCGACGCAGGGTCTGCTTCATTTTCCTCATACCTTGGCTCTGCTCACTTATCCGAGGAGCAGTCTGCAATATGAACTTGTCTCCTTTTTATTGCTGACAGAAAGCACTTAAAGGAAGCTACCCCTCTGAATCAGTTTCCCAGATCTCGTAGACCACACACACTCAGCTTTCTCAGTGCAGGTATGTGCAGCACAAACTTTTCTCTTCCGGCTGCACAGCAGAGAGCGTGAGTGTGTGTCACAGCAATGCAGACACCCGTGAGCTAAATGACGAAGGATTTAAAACATGCAACTTTTACGGCTGAAACTTAGATGGAGAAGGTGAGCAGTTCTGTTCATTTACCTGCGAAAATATTTTTAAAGATTTTGTCTTGAAGAGCACAAATTTATCTCCAAATTGATTGAAAGCCTTGATATTCTTTATTTCCTCCTCTTTAAAAGGTTGCTGACATTGGGATTTCCTAACTGCAAATTTCAGTGGTTAAAATATCCAAATATTAAACCTCGTCTTTGTCAGTCTTCAGTTTTCCAGATCCTACTGAGTGAAATGCCCTAGAGTGCATTAACAACTACACAATATCTTCCCACAGTTCTGAAAAAGCTATAAAAGTTTAGTTTATGTCTCTTCCACTGCTGCTTGTCCTGCCTCAAAGCGGGCCTTTTATTTGCTTGTGCGTTCCCATCGTCATTTTTCCGTCTGTCGGTCAAGTGATCAAGGCCCCTGTCTGTTAAATCCCCTACCAGTGTCTTTTCCTGAGGAGTCGCCAAACCGCACACAGTCAAAAACACTAACAAGTTTTAAATGGGATCCAGACTTCTGTAATGTGTGGCAGGAAATGAGATGCTAGAACTACCTCTGTCCCACCGACACACCCACTTCTGACTTCCCATCCAGGCCCACTGACCTCAGGATGTAACGTAATGAATTAAACATGAGAACGAAATCAGCTTGAGCAGTTCCATCAGGTACAATATGATTCCTTCAGAAATTATTAAACAGGCACATGTTGGGTGGTACAAAACTGTATGTAATCTAACATAAAGAAACTAAATAAGTTCAGACATGGTAAGTTGTCTTCATTGCAATGATATGTGAACGTTACTTGCACATAATGTCATTAGTTCATAATGCTTTTCTAACAGCAGAAGGACAATACAATAAAATATACCAGGGTAAACTACTAGTACTAGTGTGCTTACAACAGAGCTTATTGTTCACATCTACATTAAACACTTGGGCCTGTGACAAGTTAGAAAGAAACTTCTTACTGTCCTGCAAACACACACAGTACATATTCTATATAACATTTGCTATTTTGTATATTCATCTCATATAACTATGTCAAAACAAATATATCCATAAATATATGTCTATAGCTGCATAAGGCAAACGTTTCATTTTCACCAGAACCAACAGTGAAGCATGTAGTGTTCAAAAAGAACCTCTGATTTTAGATCTCCAGTTCTTGGCTCTTTCAAAGCCATTGGTGCCAGTCTGATAGTCTTTGAAAGCTTCTGTGATCTCTTCCTGTGAGGTCATCACAAATGGACCTGAAGGACAAACAAAGACTTACGGCTCAGGCTAAACTCTTCACTGACTTCTTCAACACATGAATATTTTTTTGTTAGTAACAGTAACTTGTTGGCAACACGAAGGGAAGAACAGAAATTACGTACCCTGCTGTACCACAGGCTCTCTGATTGGTTCTCCACCGATCAGCACAAAGTGAGAAACATCAGAGCCCTGAGGAGGAAACAAGTGTGATAAGTGTTGCCCAACCTAGAGATCCAGAAGGTTTTGAAACATCATCTGTGCTATCTGCACGCTGTTACTGTTCATGGTTGGCTCATTGGTGTAGCTCAACCCCCCCTGCTGCACCACATCGACAGAGTCAGCCTATTCAGCTGTCCTCTTCTACATCGGTGTCTCTTCCTGTAGATGTGTCTACAACAACCTCGACTGGGTCAGAGACCAACACCAACAAGAAAATATAGTAAAGGGTTAGGTAAGCCTCTCACCTTGTTTTCAAACTTGACACAGTCTCCATCTTCTAACACCACAGTGTGATGTGGCTCCACCTTCTGCTGCTCCTGATCTAGGCCTTGTTAACAAGAAAAGCCCAACATTTGTCCACAAACACTTGAATACTTATGAACAACGTGTTAGACTGCAGTGTTTTGAAGCTTTAGCTGAAAAATACAACTCGTTGACATGGTCAATTAGAGCAATATTTGACAAAAGACAATTAGGCGTGCCTCAGACGTGCATCACTGACACTGAACGCTGAGAAAGTCCAGCACTACGTGTCGAATTGAAAGATGAAGATTCAAATTACTTATTTAATCTACCATTTTCATCCTTTATGTCACCAAACCATCTGTCAACAATTACTACAAGTCTGAGCAATCCTGCTGTGTGATGATGGAGAGCAGTCAAATCGTAATGAAACTTTATGAAGAAACATTAACAGGGGAATTCTAACAGAAAACAATGGCATTCGACAAACCAACAAAGCCTCTTAAAATGAGTTCACTGTCTCCGAGAGTTTGTTCTCATGCAAGGGGAACTCCCCGGTTATAAGCTGTCGTCCAAGAAGCAAGAAATGCTGTAATTCATAGTACAATTTCAGACAACAGCATTGATATAACAGGGTGTAGCTATGCAATGTAGAAAAGGTGATTGAAATGAAGCCAAACTTCCAAGTCTGTCTTATTTTACATTCAGTGACCTCAAATTTATGGTTAGTTGGGTCAATTTTACATCATAAGTCTGGAGACGTATGTCTTTGAAGTTAGTTTGTTGATGGTGACTTGGACTAGACCAGTTGACACTGAACAGCATCTTTTTTTTGAAGGCCTGGAGACATAATAATTTAGTGACAGTACGAATCCATTATCCTTTAAAATGAAACACATGAGCATTGGCTCAGTGGAGACTGGAAGCTGCAGTTGAACTGAGATCAAACACGTTTTGGTAATACAGCTATGGCAGCAAAAAAGGCAGGGAGAGAAGTGAGTGAGTGATCAAGTACATGGAAAACAGTGCACAAATCCAACTAAAGAAGATAAAAAGGAGCCTTTCTAGTAGACCTTCGAACACGGAAAACTCACCAACGTGAACGGATCCCGACAGTGTGTAGGCGAAGGCAGTCCATCCTGTCGAACACAAACATGTCATTATTATAAATGAAGTCAGTTAAAAGAGTCACTGATCGCCATTTATGTATTTGGAAATGCTGTTGTCCTACCAGAAGGAACTGGCTGCACGTGCACAGCCCCTGCCTGCAGTTTGAAGTCCAGGAACATGGTTGGTGTTCTTGTGAAGACTTTAGACTAGAAAAGGGAAGAAAGAAGACAAACTATACATATTCTTTCTGACACATGCATATAGCCGCAAGCATAAGATTTGTTATGTAATACAGAGAACTTGTAAGTGGCGGCGCCAGTGACTGGCATGGTCATTTGTTTCACAACTTTAGAACAATCTGGACTGAATCTGTTCCCTGCAAATTGCCTGTGAGCAATAACAATTTATTGTTATCCACATCATCTGGTTATTTGGCTTAGAAAAAAGACATTTGATGTACTTTTATTTCTAAGTTATAAATGTGATAGTTCGTATATGTGTATGCTATTATGTATTTTGCAATTTTATAATAACATGTCTGAGAGCTGACACATGTTCAGTTAATGGAAATGACCCCAAATAAACTCTTAGAATTGCGGCTTTTCAATGGGGGAAACGAACATGAAAACAGGAAGCATGGGTGGCAAAGTGAGCCAAAATTCAAATTCAGCCAAATCATACAAAGGCACATTTTAGATGACAAATTATTCTCTAAATGCCTTTGATTCTTCAGCCTTTAGCATCTACTCATGTAGAAATAGAAAATTAAACCATACAGTCAACCAGTCTACAGACATTGGCCATCAACAGTGACTGTAACAGGCCCAGTAATTACACACAGCTCTATGTAAAAACACGTCCACCAATGACTAACATAAGCAAACCAGCTAAGAACACAACAACTTCAGAAATCTTTGGATTTCCCCTCTTTTTCTGAATCAATCCAACCAAAAACCCCTAAAGCAAAAAAAACATCACTGTTACAAAATGTCACTGGTATTTATTAATATAATTACACTATTATTTGATAATTAAAACTGTGCATACTATCACCCAAGCAGAGCATCCACTGGACACAGGTATTTTGATTTTTATTATTAATTGAGTTCTTACTTGCCTACTTATTACTTTACTTCCAACTTACCTACTTGATTTAAATTATGAAATTTCAATCCGATATTTGGTTTACTTTGGTAAACTGTTGTTGAAGACATTGTCTTTAACACAGGAAACATCCACAGTTGAAGGAGTATGGAAAGAAGTAGGCGTTGTTTGTAAATGTTTTGTATATATACATATGTACGTACACCTACACACACCAGCTTAAGAGGTACAAAGGTCTACTGGAGTTCATTGCCCTGGGTTAAACCCTGAACCCACACCTCTGTGCTCTGTGCTAACTGGCACAGAATTCAAATAGTAATTTGCATAATTTAGCCCCACTCTCAGCCCTATACTTAAGTTTCTAAGTTCGTCATCAGTCATCTCTTTCTTAAGAAGTCTCCACATCAACTTACACTGATGGTTTTTCACATGTGAAATAAAATGACACACGCACACAGCTGTGCTAACAAATCATTCCGCGCAGGGTGTTGTTTCTTCTTTACACTGATGCTGGTTAATTGTGGTAAACGGCCATACCCTCACACACAAATACAAACACACACACCCATGTCATTGTTTGTCTGGTTATCCTGATTGCTCAAGCATTCAGCAAATGAGAAAATCACCATGAGATCTTCTCCCAGGAAAGAAAACAATGTGTTCAGTGCTCGTCTGATTGCAACTTGATTAAGTGTTGTTGTAGTTGTTGCAACCCCTCATAGGTAAACATGTTCTCAAACACAACAACAGACACAAACCTTTGCTCCCAAAGCTTCTCCAGATATCACAGTAACGGTAACTCCTCCCTGGCTGGGTTTAGGGATGTCTGAGTCTTTGAGCTCCTGATACGCTGGTTCCACCATCTTGTCTCGTCTTGACAGGTTCACCCACAGCTGTAATCCCACCACTGCCTCATCTGACACGGGCATCTCAGCGTGAACCACCCCCCGTCCTGCAGTCATCCACTGGTGGACAAGAAGAGATACACACATGCTACGCTCAGCTTCAGCATTTTTATTACTACTTTACTATATTTACTAAACCATCTGTGGTAAAAATCCCAAGGTGCCTTAGGGTCATCCGAGCAAAGTGGCGTCAAGGAGTGCTGAGATTTTTGTGGTTGTTTCTAACTAGGAGATTCTTCCCACATATGATCAAGTTGACATCTTGTTCAGCTCGCAAAGTTTAATAAAAAGACAACTTAGTACTTACAAATCAAGTTTGTTAATGAAATGAAATTAAAATCTTTAATTAAAACACTGATATGGTTGAATGATAATATGAAATATGTTTATTTTGATTTCTTACTTAGATGAGAAAATCAATAAGTCTTAGCTTAGTGCAAAGGTTCTGCCTTTTACCAAATCCATCAACAAGGTCACTTTTTAACATCTTTTATCTAATCTGCAAAAAATGTGCAAAAACCAATTAGAGTAAAAATAACCTAGAATTTTTTTACCTGGCTTAACTGGAGCCAGTAAGGTTAGCTTAACAATAAGTTGGAAGCACAGGGAATCAGCTAGTGTGGCTATGTAGGCACATAACCACATGTAAAATGAGCAACAAGCTATTATGCATTACTTGCAGATCTCCAGGTCTGAGCACTCCTGAATGGCCACAGAAGTCTTCATGAGCCGTGACCCCCTCTAAAACATACGTCACCTGTTTGAAGAAAGACACGCTGTAAAAAGCTACTGCGATAGCAAAATTGTGCAGAAATATCTCATACAGATTTCTTAATTAAAGGAAGATAAACAAGACGGGTATTTAGTGAAATATCATATTTTATTAGCTCATCAATGTGTGCTGCATCGACACCAAAGGTACACGTGAAATTATGCTGCAGTGGTCAGACTGGACAGGAAGACGCATGCTGAGTGTGGGTCATGAATCCAAAGGTGAACATCTGCATAAAGGAGGAGAGCTCACGTCCCTGCAGTGAGCTGCCTGTGATTTGTCTCCACAGCTGTGTGATTTCAAAAGCCATGTGAATGTGAGCAAATACACCTGCTGAAAACATGCTGAGAGTGTGGCCTGGTTCTGTCCACCCACACTGCGAGATTTAGGTTGCATTTGCCAAATGAAATACACTTGGAGGAAAGTTTTTAAACAAGCCCCGCCTGTCCCATTACCTCCGTTCATCAATGCATAGTATCATGACACCATAGCACTGTACACACTACTTTAATAAAAGCTTTGGCATATGTCGTGAATGAAAATTTCTATAGATGTAATAAAGTTAGGTCGTGCCTTTGCTTATCTAGTATTACTTGACTTGGCTGCATCAGAGCAGAAAACAAGCTGTAAAAAACAGACATGTTATCACTTTACAAAGTTGGTATGTCTAACAAAAAAAACAGATGTGAACAAACAGACTTAAAGTTATTATTCATCTGACGTGCTCTGTAGTTCAGCTGGTCACGAACTCTCTCTGTCTATGACTTGGTGTTTTCCCAACATACAGCCGACCCTCCGAAGAAAGAGTACATTTTTTTTTAAAGAACAGAAATGAAACAATGACTCTGCAAAATCAAAGCAATCTTAAATCATCAGATTTAAGATTATATAGTGTATTTTTTGCTGTAGTGTCTGGACACTGTCCTGTTGTCGCCATCTGCTGATAAAAGTAGGTATTTCATTGTACTGTAGAGCTTGTTTTTTAATTTTACTGTGGTAAAAACGACTACACATGGTCCAAATGACACGTAGGGAGTGAAATTGTTTTGATGAGGCAAGCTTCTTGCATCAGTGTGTGTGTGTGAAAGCATAACTGTGAGTGAAGAAAAGTTTCCCTAAAATGTATAATTTCATCAATATGATAACAATAATAATAACTAGAAAGTTCCCAGGGAAACTTTGAAGGTGCCTGCCAACTTGCTGACTCTTAGACCCATCTTCCTGACCAAAAATCAGGATTCACCAAGTATTTACACACACACACACACAGTAAACAAGAGCAGCTACTACTACTTCAAAGGCAAGTGTCAGCCAATCAGAGAGCAGAGGTTAACAGGGTGCTTCAGTTGCCAGGGTAACGAGCACACGCACAGACACAGAACTGCTGTTTTCACACAAAATCCTTGATGGCATTTGGTCCTTGCCGTTTAAAGACTATAAATCCTATCACTATGGGAGTCATACTGACAAAACCAGGACAAGTGTCTCTCTCTATACATGTAATTCTATCATGAAATAGCAAAAAATGAGTGTTTGGCAGCGATTTAGAAATATAGCATTTCTAGCATTTAAACGTAACATCAGAAAACATCGGTATCTTTTAATGACACAACCTTTAAACGCACATATTATACATCTTCTTCAGCTACTTCTCCTCTCTTTCAAAGTGGCCTCAAAACCTTACAATAATGTTTAAAGTTGAAGTGCACATGGTAAATACATAAATTGGTATTCATTTATATCGGTATTGGGAAATAAGAGGTATCGCTATACGGTATAGCAGTGAAAAAGCCCATATCAAACATCCCAAATAAAGAATAATATTTAGTATCAGATCTCAGGCTGTGACTAATAACTATAGTCATTTTAACAGTTTTCTAACAACCAAGGTTCTTCAAATGGCTTTTTTAATCAAACCAGCAGTGCAAATTCCAACTATAATCATATTATAATGATCTAACAAAAAGCAGGGCAGAAGCATTCGCTGAGGTATTTGATATTTTACTTGTGGTAAAGTGAGCTCAGTTTTGTTTACACATGTATGGAGGACGCATTTACATTTTTCAACCAATTAATTAGGTCTAAAAATAGTTTCCATGGTAAATATATTGTGTAAAATAAATGTGCTGTTCTGTGCTGATGTGCTTTATATGTCGATGTGTGCGTGACTCATCAGTGGACTGTAAACAGTCAAACTAGTAAGTCAGACACCGCCTTGGATCAGGATGTGATAGCTGCCATTGTTTTGGTGAGGGAGTGAAGCAGGGTTTGTGAAGGACAAAGAATTTGAGTCACCAACTGATTTCCCATTTTACTTATGAGGAGGCCAGCTCTTAAATGCTGCTTGTAGCTTTCTCCAGCTCGTTTGGACATTTGCTGCCACAGTCTGCTGAACAGTCTGGAAAGGCTGATACTCTTACCGTCTCAAATCCTCTGTGAGGATGGTCAGGAAAGCCAGCTGGCTTTTTCACTCTAAACTCATCCAGCATCAGGAAAGGATCCAGGTTCCTCAGCTGGAAATTAAACATGTGGTAAATGAATTGCAGAAGGTGTCACTGTGTTGAGGTTTCAGAGAAAGAGATGAGATGACAACATGAATCTTACCTCCTTCCTACCGATGCTCCTGCGGACACGAGCACCAACTCCCTCTGACTGCTCCACACTCAAAACTGTCTTTGTCACTTTCCTCACGGTCATTGTGCTGGAAAATATCTCACTGGAAAACACAAGCCCGCTGTAATGTTAATTGGATTTATATTAGTACTTATACATTCAAAATGGTTTGTTTTTCTCAGGAAACTCGAGGGTTTCAGGTGACACTGATCAGCTGACTGCTCAGCTGCTTGTGGGGGTTCGTGTATTAGTTATGGCATCACACTTGTTGGATACATCCATAACTTAAAACACCCTGAACCAGCGCAGAGGTGGGCTGTATGAGCACTGGTTAGCCTGCGGCTGCTGCTTCCTCACGATGCATATGATCTTGTTTATTAACTGCATTTCTTATTATGTTTACACTGGGCTCAAAGGAAGCGCAGCGTGTTGACGTCACTCACAACCAGCGACCAGCGACGCTTCGCTCGTCAAATTTCAAGTTTGAATCAACGATGAACTGACAACACTCACCTACGTGAACGTAAGAAACGGGTCTCGACCCTGTTTTACTGTGTTTTACGGTGGAGGCTCAGCGACCTTCCGTTTATTGTTGTGTGCAGCTGTCTCGCTTCTGCGCCTCAGGTGAGATTACAACCAGGAAGTCCTGCAGGGGGCGGGGCTTAGTAACAGCACGCTTAACCCTCATCTCACCGGACCCTGACCCTAGTCTGGGCCTAAGGACCAGTGCAGCAGAACAAGAAGACACGAACAACAACCAGACATGACTGGTTTTACCATATTTATATTACAAAATCCTTTGTTTCACAAAAGGGGAAAACACTGTTTTTAATGTCACAACACCGCATGATCATGTTCAAAGATCAGGTCTTACTAGGCTCTGAGGGTAAATTCCTAATGTGGCCTGTGTGATTGGCCTTAAACCTTTCAGAGATGACAAATTACATTTTCTTGCACATAATTTTGACTTATTTTTTTGTAAATGGGTAAAGGTTGATTTAAGCAATTGTTCTGTATCTCAACCACACCTGAGTCATGTTGTAAATGATACAGATTTTACACCTCACTCATAAAGTGTTTATAGTTATCCTGGTCATCATGTGCATCAGCTCAGACCGTGTTGGATTGTCCTACTGTTCAGAAGTCTAAGACTTAGGATTTACTGGTGTGTGGTGGCTTTGCAAAACTGGAAATTGCAGCACATACAGACCTGAACAGACACACGGGATCTCTTTGGATTTCATTTTAAATATATCTTTTTGTTTTTTGAAGCATGGTCCATGTCACACAACCCTGCATGCATCGTCATTTGAGTATTTGAGTCATTTATACATTGCTTAAACCCAAAACAGGCCTTGCATCTGTTGAATATATTCTTCCGCTTTAGATTTCTCTCCCCTCTCTCCAACGTCTTGCTGCTGACGTTGCATGATGTCCTTGGCGATTCGCAAACTAGCAGCCTGTCCGCCAGCCAAGTTTACGGCGTGAGGTCCGATCTGTGTTTGAGGAAAGTTGTTGATAAGACCAACAGTTTTTTTTTTCCAATTAAAACATTTTTTAGAGGATGTACCTGAAGAGCAGTGTACTGCCCCATCAGATAGAGCGGGCATCCTTCTGCCCACTGTAGACTTTCTGATATGCACGGCCAACCATCTATCACCTTCAAGCCAGAGTCGTTTCACATATTTATCAGTACTACTTATTTAACGCATGATTTAAGCAAAGCACTCATACATTCCTCTTATCCAACAAGTTTCACATATAAAACTGATTAAAACCGAACAAAACTTTCTTTCCCCTTTTCAAATATTTATACAGATTTAGAGGTAGCTCAAAAGAGATGAATCACTTTGTCCTGCTATGGTATGCAAAAACTGACCTGAAGTGGGAATTCCTTCATGACTCCAGAAAGCAGTGAGTCCTGGTTGACATCAAGTTTGCAGCCGGTGGCGAGCCAGATGGTGTCTCCAGTCCAGTGGTCCCCGGTGCTGAGGGAGAGACTCCAGGCCTGGCTCCGGTAGCACCAACTGGCTTCATTCACCTTGACAGTTTTGTGGCGCTCCGATTAATTGAGGATAACAATAATAACGAAGCTTCTTGAATCTTTAATTACAGTATGTTACAGCACTTTGCCTCATCTATCTCAGCTACATCTCGTCACCTCACACCATCTCCGCAATCTTAACTTAATCGTCTAACCTCACACCACCTCCTCTTCACCTAACCTCACCTCACCCAATCTGTCCTTCTCATTTCCTTTTATCAGTAATGAGGTAATATCATTTTCCCTTTTATAATCAAATTACATTTCCTCTGTGGTGTACACATTCACCAGTACCTGGCAGTATGTCTTCACATCCACCTGTCCATTCAGCATGAAAGGCTTCAGGTGGATGTAGGCCTCTGGCGTGACAGCCCCTCCTTTCCTGGCCTGTCGAATCATAGCCATTCGTTTGTGGAGACTTCGCTCATTATAGAACTGCCGTAGGTAGGCTTGGCCATCCATCTTGATGCCGTGCTCCACGTGAGAGTATCGGCCCACCAGGCTCTCCACATCGCCCACGTCAAACTGTTTCAACTGCAGAAGAGACCAGGGAGACCGGTATGTCTGGCTGAAGCAGACGTATGAAACTACTTTCATTCTTTATGGTTGGTCTACATGCAGCTTCACACTGTCACTAGACCTGGAGGTGCTTCCTCATCACCCATGTCACATGGCTGGCACCTTGTTGGAGGGCAATTGAGACGACATGAGCGCTGGTCAGACCTCCACCAACTACCATTACTCTCTGCCCTGTCTCACACACTACACACATTTCTAGACACACATAGGCACACGGTATTTGTAAGGGAAAGTGTTGGGAGGATAGAGCATCAAAAAGGCACTGAAGCCCACAGAATCAGGTAAGGTACAGGTGAAAGAAGAGTACGTCTTCTTGACACAGCAAGAAGATGTCTGACTTACCCTGTGTAGGAGAAGTTTCATTCTGTCTCTGACAATTTGTTTCTCCGCGTTTTTGCTTTGAATTTGCCAGATGGTGCATGAGGTGCACCGTGTGCTGCAAACGCTCCTCTGGGTAGCTCTCTCCAATGCTTTTCACCCATGAAGGGATGTTTGCCATCTGGGCACGGGTTGGACCTGTTGCCATAACAACTTGGTGGGCATTGAGGATGACGCCTTCCTGAAGTTTGACTTGGAAATATTTTACTTTCTTTCTTGGTCCACTTCTCCTCCTTTCAGACACATTCATAGCTTCACCCTTGGTTTCCTGATCCTTTATCAAGTTATTTTCTTCTTTATTCTCTTCCTTGTGCTCGATAACAGGAACGATGTGCTCAACAGTTCCCTTCATCAGCACTTGGTCCAACTTGTACCTCTTCACCTGTGTGTTCACAATCGTCAACTCAAGCAACTCAGGAAGTAGAAATTCTATGATTTTAGGCGTCATGCTGCTTAAAGGGTAATGTTAGTGTGATTCTAGAAAAACAGAAACAAAAGCCAACAATGTGTTAGTCCATCTCGTGCCTCCAAACTCTGCCTGGCCCTGTCTCCACCTTCAGCTTCACTAAGGTTCTCACTTCCTCAGGCAAGGGGAAATATTCAATAAATATCATTCTACCCTCCACCACCAGATGAGCTGGGACTTTTCCTGCATCACAAATGACACATGACTCCACCAACTCACATACGCAGTTTTCCTCAGTTCCCCCTCATCGGCTCATGTTAGTGTTTCATAATATAAATGCTCATTTATACCACATTGTCTGTTACCTGTTTTTGTTCCTGCGTGCATGATTATCTGTAAAAGTTACATCACTGCAATTCTCTGTGCTTTTAGGTCCTTTGCTTTGTTATATACATAATTCTACAATTGATTTAAAATGTAGTCACAAAATGTTAGAATAACTTTCATTTTCATTCATATCTATTTGCAGGTTATAATACAATTCTGCATATGATTTCTATATAAAAAACATTGATCAAACAAAGCATGCATATATAACAAGTCAAGCGAATGTTTTTAGTTAATCTTTTACCAAGTGCGTCATTAGTGTAATATACTGCAACAGAAAACACACTCACTAATACACACATATACAGCATGTCCAACCTGGTCTTTAAAGAAATCCACAGCCAGTTTGGTTTCTGGCAGACTGAAAAATAAACTCTTCCTTAGTGTTGAGGCAACGTTGAGACGTTTCTTCTCTTTTTTTCCGAGTCGCATGTCATTAAAAAATGCATTTTCATCCAGAATGTAAACCTGGTCTGGGAGACTGTGAAGCTCCACTGCACGATCATACTTTAAAACAAAGTCCTGCAGAGCTTTCTGCAAACAAAAACATACATGCGGTTATTTAAATCTATATTAATAATGCACCTTCATTGTGGACGTTGATAAAGTTAATACCTTGTTCAGGGGATCAGTGTGCACCAATGTGTGTGAGCGCAGATGAGGGATGTTCAGAGCTGTGAACTGGCTCTCCCACAGACCCGTCCACTCTCCGTATGTGTCTACCACTCGCAGACTCAGAGGAGCGCGCTCTGATGCAGATGACTTTGCTAGTTGCTCCTCAAGTGTTTGTCCTATAGAGTCTAATCACATATCACATTTAGTCTGTATTACAGGCTGCACACAGTAAAGAAAAGATGTGTTTTATTTTATAAGCAACTGAAGTTCCAATTATCATCGTTACTAATTGGCATGACAAATTCTCATGTCGCTGCTGTTTGGCCAGTGAACTGTTACAGAAATGAGCTCTGAAAATAAAGAACACTATCAAACTTCGATGCTCAGTTAATCACTGAAACAGCTGCTGTTTTTATTATTTACTATTATTACAGAGACAGAGTTGTGATTTAAGATGGTAAGTCAGGAGCATGCAGTTATATTTCAAGTCATTACCGTACCATTTGTTGCCCTCGTCTTCTTCCTGCCACTACAGCGTTTTAGGTTGGATGTTTTTGGGTTTGACTGAAGCCAAGGGTCATGCCCAGGGTTTGGTTTGGATAGCAAGCTAGCCAGAGTCAGGGCATGAGGGCCACCCCCTATTATTAATACGTCGAGTATCACCATCTGAAACACACACAGCAGAGACAAATCAGGACAGCGTCAAACCTCATTCTCACAAGTGTGGTAAGTCTGATTTGTGGGAATTAGTTCCTTAAACTGTAGCACTTCACTCTCGGTTGTTTACAATATGTTGATGAATTGTGTTATTCAAATTTAACCTAACAGTTGTGAAGTGTGTACTTCAGATCATCAGAGTTTCCACATTTAGTTTCACAACATGCTCTATGAAATATGCACCAGGTCAAAACTGAAAAGTTGTTTGTAAATCTTTCTACAACATCCCATTGTGGCCAAGCTTCTGCTTTCTGTGTTTTTACACGTTTACGAGTGAACTGTTTATTAAAATACATTTACTCCAGCATCTAAACAAATACAATGCAATGCAAAGGCCAATGCTTAAACCCATCAGCTGCCACACTAATAAAAACCTTTAAGTCACATCATGCACAGTCTCATGTAAACGCTCTACTGTATTTTCAGCACATCAAAGTACCTGGTCGAGAGTTGACTGCCACTTTATGCCAGAGATGGTTTAAACGTGGTCAACTTCATGTTCTGCAGTGTAAAGTGTCCAGCGTCAAAGACTGTAACAGTTTGCGTGTGCTTGTAACTCAATCCATGTTCAGCTGCATCGACAAATTTAGCTGGACCTTACTGACTGAACAAGGAAAGCTGAGAATAGCTTCAGTGTGTGTGTGCTTGTTTAAATTTAGTAACACAACTTATCTCAGTATCAAAACATAAAATGTATTGCAAATAGAAATCCTACCAATACTACTTGTATTTTGTTCATTATAAACTGTGGCTACAGCCAGGAGATAGATAGCATATTATAAAATATCTGATCCGTATCTCTGATTGTGTGATTCATAAACCTACAGAGTTTGTGAAATGTGTTTGTGTGAAAAGTTCTTTATTTATGTATAACTGTGTTCTTCTCCCTTGTAATAATAATAATACTTTACACTAATAAAGAAATAAAGCTTCCACTGATAACTGCAAAAGTATTGTCCCATAAATCAGATGAGAAATAAAGTGTTAATTAGTTTAATGTATCGTTTCTTTTCGACAGAGCCAGAGTGATTGCTGCTCACCATCTTTACTTTAAACTCAGCTGCTGGCTGTAGCTCTCCTAGTTATGTCCAGTTCACATCGCACTTTACTACCAGTATTGAGGAACACACAAAAAGATTTCACATAAAAGTGAACGCGTGACTGAAATATAGAACAATAATGACCACTCAACAACAACATCACACCTGAAGATAAACAAAAGATAAAGTACCAAATAAGCGCATTTATAAAGAGGAGATTACAGAAATGTAATAATATGTGAAACTCAAAGAACCGTTTATTCCCCTTCCTATTTGAATCGTTAATTGTCTAACAATCCACAGCAAATGTAAACCGTTTATTGTCCGGTGTCTCAGGGGAAGCATTATTCTTCCAGTCTTTTTATGACACAGCAGTCGTCATTTCCCCTTCTGTTCAGGATTATTTGTCCTAACAAATAAGGAAGTGAAAAGATGGTAAAAAGGCTATTTATTATGATGTTTATTACCTGAGTTATTATCCAGTCAGGTGTTGTGTGAGGTAAGAGTAATGGTTGCTGGTGGGTGGGGCTGTGTAGATGATTTGCATTAACCGTAAAATTTTATCTGTTTCTTTGAATACTTAACTCTCTTGTTCTCTCATATTGGTTGCAAGTTCTGTTTTTTTGGCATAAACCGATACCATTACATATATGAGATTTACTAGACATCTGCTTCCTCCTCTGACATCAGTTCCCCATAAATGACTTTGTAGATCACTCTAAATACCCACTTCCCATCAGTTCATGTGCAGAAGAAGCACACACACACACTGAAGGCTTTAAAAGAACTACTTCTGGTGTTGGCTTCAGTCTTCGTCGTTACCAGCAGCAGGCACGTCGAGTACCATGGATCTGAAGGTAGGTAATCATGTCTGTGTCTCTAAAACTGAACAGTGTCACATGTAGGATATATCTTAAAAACACATATTGCTTGCTGTTCCATATACAGAGAAAGCTTTTGTATTTATTCCTAAATGTCAGGACTCTCAAGTGAAAGGGGGGGTGCTGATCATCCACCAGAACCATAATGGAAAGCACCAGTATGAAGTGGACAATGTAGTGAAGTACAATAACACTGGAGAAAAGATGTTTGTCAGGTAATAATCCCACACTGCTACATTATTTAGGATCAATGTTCACAGTTCTCATCTTCTGCAAAAATACAGTGTGAATGCTTTTAGTATCAAATTACCTGTTTTTGTTGGCAACATGAAGAGAGATGTCTACACTAATATATTACATTAAAATGGTAAGTATGCCATTTGTTGGAAATGTAAAATAGTACTTACAGAACAAAATTTTAAAAAAGGACTCTGGAAGAGGGTCTAATTAAAGACATAAATAAATAATTTCTTTTAGAAAAAACTGTGATTTGACAGATAAGTAAATACAAAGTAAGTTAGTAAAAACTGTCAATGATTTTAATGCAGTGCTTAAAGGTGAGTCAATAAGAAGGTGTTTTAGTACGTGATTTAAACCAAGCAGAACAAGTACTGGAAGACTCTGAAAGACCTAAAGAATACAAAGGTCATGAGCTCAGAATAGGAAAGTTGAGTTACTAACTTACTTACTTATTACTAACACGTAAAGAGATGTTTCTTTCTCTCTGGGTTTCACAGAGTCATGTCACAGAGGTTTATGTTGCTCAGTAGCTTCTACAATTTCATGTTTTTCTACTGCATGATAAAAGCAGAAGTTTAACAACAAAACCTTACCACAACCTAGTGTGGTCACTCTAATATGAAATGTGTAGGGGAAACACACACCGGGAACTCAGTCACCATAAATTGTCCATTATAATGGTACATTACGTAATACAATATTCATTCATATACATTTTTAATATGTAATAGTATGTATAGTACATTTAAGTGTTTTCTCTTAATTCTGAGAAGAGGAGACCAGCTAATGAAGGTCAATGACAGGGACTTGCAGGATCTTCCACCTGAGGAGTTGGCACAAATTTTAGCAGTTGGGAATCCAAAACTGGTGAGTTCGTTGTTTTGCACACTTTTTTACAATAAATGATATTACACTGTCCTGAATCTTGGTCAACATGATGTGACGTTGGTCTCATTAGATGGTGCACAAGGCAGACACGATGAAGGAGCAGGAACAGTTTTCTCCAGCTGTGGAGACTCTGCATCCCATCTCCAAGGAATTCAAAGTACTCCAATTCAGCATGGAGATGCAGAGGGAAGAAGACCTGAAGGACAAAGAAGTGGGGCATGGGAAAGAGGGAATAGAGGATTGGGGTGTAGAGAAGGATGTTTGCCAAGATGAAAACAAGGAGAGTGATCTGCTCGTTATTTCCATGAAGACAACCAGTATCTCTGTGGTGAAAGGGAGGGGCTGTGACAGTGGGGCTTCCTGTCCCGAGTGTCATCGGACAGGATGTACATATAATGATGTTGTCATGGTGTCAGAATCCAGCACAGTGACACTCGGTGAGTAAGGTCTCTTTGGTCTCATGTCCCTTCTCTTCTTTTAGCTAGTAATAGTAGTGGCAGGTATTCAAACATTTGACTTGGTAAAATAAGCAGGACAGAAAAGTCCTTTCAAGTCTAAGTAGAGTAAAAGAATGTAATAATATACACATATATGTCACATAATATTGAAATAGTACACGGGCTGTGATTGCCTGTGAGAAACTGAGTTAAGACAGTTTTTCTGTTAAGTAATAAAAAGCCATTTAATGATGACAACATGACCGGGGAATAACCCTTGTTCACCCCTCATTTGTCTTTCTGTTATAAATGGTTTTCAATTTATGAAGTGCATCTCATCCGTTTGATGGTTTCCTGTGTCTTTTTCAGTGCCAAGAGGAAGTTACAAACAGGATAAGCCTTTGTTCGCTTCAATTGAACACGTGGCCACTCACAATTACCTCAGAGCACTTTGTTCGCAGAACATGCTCTATGCATCACCAAACCCAGGTTTGTTGGTCAGAGCCACAGCAACCAGCCACACGATATTCACCTCAGTAACACCCTTCACAGATGAGCTTTTTCCTTTCAGATACGCTCATCTTCTGTTCATTATCACATGCAAAATACATCTAGAATCAGTTCCTGAATTTCTTTCTAAATGTCTTGTGTCCAGAGAGAATTACCATCTACCACTACAAGTCAAACTTCATGGACAGGGCTTTCAGAGGAATGCCAGTGGTCCTAAACTTCACAGATTCCAACTGCTTTATCAGGTGCTGCAAGGAAGGAGGGAGAGCACTCCTAAAAGTGGAGGTAACACTTACCCAGAGATATGTTTTCATAGTTAGAGCTCTGACACTGTTGTACTCGTGAATAAACATGGCATAAACATGGTATTTCTAGTTGCTAATTAGCACTAAACACAAAGTACAGCTGGGAACGATGGTAATGTCTTTAGTTTTGCAGATATTTGGTTGTAACCCAAGTGGACAAAATACATTTCTGGGAGCCATTTAGTAAATTGATGTAAATCGTATGCATTACACAGTAGATATTAAAAAATGTTTTTTATTATTATTATTAGATGTCTGAACTATACTATTTTGTTGCAGACATATGATAAGCAAAAGCTGAGGCAGATCACCAAGACTGATGAGCAAGCCCTCTCCTTTGTCTTCTACATGAAGTCTGACCGTTCAAAACACATGAGGTTTGAATCAGCGCTGTACAGCGGCTGGTTCATCCAAATAGTCAACGTGAACGCAGACTGTCAAGTGAAGATGGCGACCAAGGAGGAATGTAAGGACGATCCATCATTCATCTTCATCATTCAGAAGAATGGAATATAATTTTTTATAGGCATAATTTGCCTATTTCGATGTTTGTGACTTAAAAGTTAGTCAAAACACACAGTGGTGCTTGTTGTTGTTCAAGCCACTGGTCCAGTGACAGGAATCAGTGTAACTGAGTCAAATTCTGCTATTGCAGAAGTACGTAGATATGCATCATATGGTATTATGCCTAATTTAATAAGTCTTTGGTTCAGATTTAAATAAATGACAATGTTTTTGGTAATTTTGGTAAGATATACATTTTTTAGTAATCAGCTTTTGTTACTTTCATTTACAAGAATGAATTTTTTATGTTCATCACAACATATTCAAAGTAAGTCTTGTGGAAATTGTATTTATTTAACTCTTTAATGTACATTATTATACGATACTGTGAGCAAAATAATATGATACATTGTAACTTGGAAACATAATTACAATGTATGAATATAAACACAAACTTTGAATAAAATCTTTTGATAACACATTTCCGATTTCATTTCATCTCAGACTTAATAATCTTGATAAGTGACTTTAATTGCCTACGCAAACTGTGCATGTCCATATTTTAAATGTTTCAATGTTTGCTATGGGTAAACTGTGTCTTTTACTTATTGACCAGACTGGTAGCAAGGTGATGAGGATGTACTGTGAAGAAGACTTGAGAGGAACAGGGAGGGTGAGGAGTGGAAGGAGCAGAGTAGTTTGATTGACTTTGAACATTGTGGCTTTAAATACTGCATGCTTTACAGGGGCATCCACTACACAATATCTACAAGGATAAAAAACCTAAAGAAACATTCACACGTATTCACATTTAAAACGTGCAGTATGTTCATGTACGATGAGAGGCGATGGAGAAAGGTGGTGAACGAGAAAAGCCTTATTATTGGACAGTGGCTATGAACCTAGTTTATGTGAGCAACAAGGACGCCTTCCCTCTGTTGTTTGGGCAGTCAGAATCCCGTTTGTTCATCTTCACTGAAGGCTTTGTTTGTTTGTCCATCAATGTCTGTGTCATAAGGATTCTCCACGCCACTCTTTGCAGCGCTCCTTCAAAAACACAAGGAACACGTGTAAGTAATGCTCTGGTCTAACACGTAAGGAATGTTTCAGACAAACTCACTTCTTGCGCTCTCTGACACCAGATATGACGAGGTAGACTCCTGTTAGAACCACGACTCCCATGACCACGCCGAATACCACCAGCCACACCTCCACTGGCTGCTCCGCAGGAGGGGCTAGTGTCGCTGGGATACCCACAAATTCTAGTGTCCTGTCATCCAAATGAAAAGCGTCGTTGATTCTGCCTCGACTTAACCTGGGATTAAAAAAGGAAACAGGTCCATTGTTACACCAATGAAATGAGTCCAGGTAAAAGTTTGGCAGACTTAATGATGCCAATTATAGAAGGACTTGCTTGTATTTTATAAATGCTAGATCAAAAGTTAAAGAATTACCAAATGTGTCAAGATTCATTGTCTGTTAATCATTTAAGTGTGTACAAAGGTGATGGTCTCTGAAATATACTGTATGTGAACCTAATTTTACCGTATGGCAGCCTCTACGTCATCCTTTGGGATGTATATGGAGGGTGTAGCTGGGTTGGTGACCACCATGTAGAAGGAGATTCTAGGGGTGTCCTTAAAGGTGAGGACATTCTCTGCTCTGCAGGTGCAAACAAAGAAAAACTCTCAAACCTATATGGTAACAAAAGATACTCAGAGAAAAACGAAGTGATGATGAAAGTTAATACTGACATGAAGAGGAGGGTCTCATTCTTTTGTCTGTAGTACTGCCTCAAGGCGTACGCAACGTTTGCCCTGAACAGGTACATCTCATTGGAATTCCAGGTATACTGAATAACACACAAACGAACACACACACACACACACACTGTTAAGCCGAGAAGTAACTGGACAGTGACAGAGAGTTTTTAATCTATGTCTATATTCACCATAATAATACATGTAAAATCAACAAGATGTGATCAAAGTCTAGGCTAGACTCTGATCATTTATTATTGTTTGTAAAGTTTCTCAATTTTCAGGGACTCAATATTTTGCACAAAGTGACAAAACTGTAAATATAACTATCATTTGTAGTACTGGAACAAAAACTATCTTTGCACCATATTTTCAGTTTCCTCTGTCAAGATGCTTTGCTAGCCCTTCACTGCAGCCCCCTTCACTTGCTGCTTGTTTGAGGGTCTTTCTGTCCTCAGACAACTGAACAGCTGATGGGATCAGATGATAGACTTGGCCATTGATGAAATTTCCATTTTGAATCTGGAGTTGCTTTTGCGGTATGTTTAGGGTCATTATCCATGCACTTCAAATATACAGCCATACATGCCCATACTATGACACCATACAGAAGATATGTTTATGCATTACTTTCTGTTTAGTAGAATATCATTTCTTTTCATATAGAGAACATGTTAATAAGGGACTGTTTGTTCAAGTTTTTTAGGTCGTAGTATACAGCTGTTACAAAAAAATAAAGCAGGTAAGGTGTTTACAGTAGATGCATTTTCATATATTTTTAATGCTCCGGCACATTTAGTATCTCAGTTAGTAATATATCACTTTGAGTATTACATGGTAATCATTTCAGATTAAAAACCACCGATGGGTAAAAAACATGCCATGTAAACAACACTGCTGCAACTGTGAGGTTTTGCGTGCTGCATGTTGTTTCCGCTAGATGTGTGACTGATCAGCAAATTTAGGGCCGCATGAAGGCTTGGTTACTGTTCAGCCACTTCTAATCTGGACCTAACGGTAGTTAATTGTTAATTGTTAATTGTTGTTGCCAATAATGATAATGCCATATCAAACGTTCCAAAGATCATTTTAAAAGTACAATGTGTAATATCATTCAGTAACCTTTGTACAGTAATCATGCTTTTTTAATGAAAATGAACAGCACTTACAGCCTTATCGCCCATGGCAGCCTTCAAACTTATTCTCACTTTGATGGCATACTCTGAATCTGTAGACAAATAAATTAAATCAAATAAATGTGGTTTGAGGGAACAAATATTTTCAGTAAAAGACTAAAGTCTGTGTTTTTTCAGGTAAAACATTTACTGTACCATTAAAATGTTCATGTTACAGAACATCACCAACAAATTTCCCTTCTGATAATCCTCATACTGCCTGTTTTTCATGCTGTAATAATTCGATGGTATAGCAGAATAATATGGTGCCATATGTTCAAGCATAAAAAGCTATAAATAAAACTACAAATGTACAAAATACAAGAAGAAGGTAGAAGGAAAGTTTATACTTCATTCCTTTCTGCACATTAAACCATAACTTGTATTTAAACATTTGTGTGGATTAAATTAACAATACAAATATATATTTAGATCACTGTGCTTTTAGAGGCGCTAATCCAAACAATACCAGCTGTTTCCCACCATTTCTTTCTTTGGGCTAAGATAAGCGAACCACCTGTTGATAGCAATGTATATACTGCAAGAGAGAGCAATGACAGTAGCATCAGTGTTTTCTTTTTGCACTCACATGGATCTGTATCGGTGTTCCAGCCTACAGTCCTGCCGTGTTTCTGGTTCTCCGCCTGCAGCCAGACATGAAGTTTTTGGAAATAAGACAACAGAGGACTAGCGTCCATCTTCTTATGACCGGATATTGTATCCAAAGCCCTGGTCCAGGACTGGGACTTTCCCATCTCTAGCATATTCCTAGCAGAAAATATTGATGGTGATCATGATAAATTGTTGCTTATTATAATGTATCAGAACAGTGTAATTAAAAATTTCTACAGCAAAATGAAATAAGACATTATTTCTTGGTTGCTTTGATGAGGTCAGAAGGATGTTTTTTAAACAGAAAAATGTCTTCAAAGAAAAACAGGTTTAGTCCTTTATTCTTACTTCAGTTTTGTTCCAGCCGCTGTAGAACCAGTAATGTCGCACGTAGACAGATCGTCTGTATGACCCGCTGCCTCGCAGAGTGCGCTTTGGAACTGAAACTGGTAGATGGTTCTTGTGAAGTACCTGTATTCACAACCAGTGACACACGCGCACACATGGTGGTATGTTACATATGTTACTCGACCTGGATATTTAACTCTAGAAAGCACAGCATATTTGTACTTTAACATATACTTACACAAAAAATGTGTAGATTTATTTATGTGTAGATATTAATGTGCTTTATGTGTTTATCTGTACAGTGTTACCTGATAAAAGAATAGTCTCCAGATACATGGAACAGAGCAGGTGGGTCACAGTAAGTCTCATCTCTTGGCACTGGCTCCACCACTCCGACCAGCTCCCTCCTGTTTTGACAACAGAGAGGCAACACTGATGCAGACAGATGCTGGAATGATAGACCCGCAGTAAAGGAGCCACTTACGTTCCACAACCTACAATCTCTCTTTGTTTGTTTGCACTTTTAATGTCAAGAACACATTTTATTACATATTTTCATGCTTTTCAAAGACTCAGTAGGTATCAGGATTATTCATACAGGTTTCTGCTTACTTCATCTCCCACCAGCGCTCCATCCATTTATCCTTGGGGATATTTTCTGCAAACACCTGCCACCTCCATTCCTCCAGCATGTAGGTGAACGGAAGCGTGGCCACGATGGTGAGTGCCTGTTTCAACAAGAAGTTGATTTCTGTTTCTGCAAAGTGGAAAGCACACAAAATAGTTCATGGTTTGTACATTGTCAGAAAGATATTTTTGAGAAGTTAAGCAGTGAAGGATTCTGGGAAAAAGAGGAATTTTAGTTCATCCTGCTGTGGATGTGTCAGATGTGTTTAGCACTTTACCAAATTTGATATAAATTTTGAGGTAAATGAAGTAAGTGTAATGGCAGTGGAGCCGAGGTCATGTTATGCTTTACTCTGATAACCACTGACAGAAAATGTGCTGTTTGTATCTCTAGTTTGTTAGCACTAAATATCATTATAATGCTGACAATATATCAGTAGTACCATCGTCATAAATGAAGTCAGCAGGCAGGAGGGCCAAGTCCTTCAGGTGTTTGGGCGTTGCAGCAGAAAGGGACATGATTTCTCCAACAGCCTCGTGGAAACCTTCATTGGCTCCATCCCTCAAAAGGTAGGATAGGTTGCGGTAAGCCATTTGGTACTGGTTGTGGCCCATCTCGTGATGCGCTGTGAGGAAGTCGTCCATATTGACCTTGGAGCACATTTTGATTCTGAAGACATGACAAGAGCAGTGTTGATGTCAGCTGTGTAAAATATCAGTATCAGTATCAGATATCGTGTGCAAATAAAACAGCTTGTGCAATAAGATGTTTCTGCTGAGTTCATCATTCAGGTAAATCAAGTCCAATAAAATTAGATCTTATCTAATGCTGCAAATTGAAGTTAATTAATTCAGCATTTGGTACTCTTATGACAATTAAGGGGCCATAATACCTGTGGTCTAAAACCTCAGAATCAGCCAGTGCAGCGCATCTAGATGGGTTAATCGTTAATGACATAAAGACTTTATTGACCGTATCAGTAAGAAAGAATGACTCACAGACTAACCAATATCACTGCTCCTGAAATGACGTTATATTATATTGCCCCAATATTCTCATCTAAATTTAGATTATCTGAGACACATGTGTAAAAAATCTGTATGTCTGAGGATTTTCTTCTACCTAAAGTCCTCTCTGTTTCCCATGTCCCAGGCTGTAGGATGGCAGACCACCTTGCGTCCGTCATTGGGCTTCACCAACATGGAATCAGTCCAGAAATTCTCAGACATCTTGTACAAACCCACAGACACGAAGAACTTCTCTGCTTCTTTAAAAAGTCGAGTCTCATTCCAGCCCTGAAATTCAGTTGACATTGGTATACAATTTCAGTTCCAATGCAATAGATAGATAGATAGATAGATAGATAGATAGATAGATAGATAGATGGATAGATAGATAGATAGATAGATAGATAGATAGATAGATAGATAGATAGATAGATAGATAGATAGATAGATAGATAGATAAATAGATAGATAGATACCTTGTCCACCATAGATACACTGACATCAATATCGGTTTTTTCAGGAAAGGGGATGGATAAGGGGTACAGGTTGGTCCAGAATCTTCCCCACATGTCACCTGAAAAATTAACACACAGAATAAGGGCTTTTTTAAACGTATGTATGTAAACACTCCTCTGAAGACCCGAATGATGTATTTATCAAATACAGAAAACATAAACAAGTCAAGGCTCCAGAGTACATATAGAACTTATTTCATTTCAATGTCATGTAAGCCGGTATGTTATACCAAAATATGAAACAAAGTAGTAGTGATGAGACATGGACATTTGAGGGAGACATACGTCAGTCTGTAATGTTGAAAGAAACTTCTGTAAAATGTTGGGAAGTGCAGTGGGAAGTGGGAAGTATTAAGTTTGCTCTTCACCTGACATCTTCGCAGGAATTCTCTCCCCCTAACCTCAGACCCCACTCCTCTATCACCCTGGAAACTAAATCACTATCTGCCTTCACTCCGCTCTCGGAATCAGACGTGTCTAAGCTCATCCACTCTAGTCACCTCACCACCTGTTGCCTCGATCCCATTCCCTCACATCTTCTTCAATCCATAGAACCCATTATTATTTCTCCGCTGACACATTCCTATCCTAAATTCCTCACTTGCAACAGGAACATTCCCCACCACTTTCAAACAGGCACTCATTGTTCCTTTACTTAAAAAACCCACACTTAACCCTTCTCTACTGGACAGTTACCATCCAGTCTCCAATCTTCAGTTTCTGAATGACCTTCGTGCTGCAAGAGCTGCCCGCAGATCATCTGTCCTCATCCTTTTGGACCTATCTGCCGCTTTTGACACAGTCAACCACCAGATTCTTCTCTCTACACTCTCAGATTTAGGAATTACAGGAAACGTACTGAACTGGTTCTACTCCTATCTCCAGGATAGGTCCTTCCGGGTATCATGGGGAGGTGAGACATCCACACTCTCTAAGGTAACCACAGGGGTCCCACAGGGCTCTGTCCTTGGGCCTCTCCTCTTCTCACTATACACTCGTTCTCTTGGTATCATCATCCAATCCCATAGCTTTTCATACCACTCTTACGCCGATGACACACAGCTTCATTTGTCCTTCCCACCAGAGGATGCCACAGTGTCAACAAAAATTTCAGCTCGTCTCTCAGAAAAATCGGCTTGGATGTCTGAGCGACACCTCCAACTAAATCTATCAAAAACTGAGATCTTGTTCTTTGCAGGCAGCAACTCACCTCAGCAAAATATCTCAATCCAAATCGGCTCGCTAAAACTAACACCTACACAGTCTGCCAAAAGCCTTGGGGTTTGGATAGATGACAAGCTGAGCCTGAATAAGCATGTCACAGCGACCTCCAGGTCCTGTAGATTTACTCTTCACAATATCAGACATGTTAGGCCTTTTCTTACCCAACAGGCTACGCAGCTCCTTGTCCAGGCAATGGTCATCTCTAAACTTGACTATTGCCACTCTCTCCTGGCTGGAGCTTCTGCACTCATTACGTTGTCTAGCACTAAACAATTCCTATGCATGTTTTTGTCTTGATGAGTTAGGCCTTATTAGGGTGCCCTGTTGTAGTATCTCAGTTTTTGCGTAAGTCGCTTTGGATAAAAGCGTCTGCCAAGTAAAGTAAAGTAAAGTAAAAAGAATTCTGTGTGTCACAGCTCAATCAGTAACCAATCTTGCTGGTACAAACAAAATGTTAATAACATACGCGACCGGCTGAGTAAAAGTTTATCTTAACTTTTTATTTTCTATTAATCACACCTGAGTCCTTTTTAAAATGCGTCCCAATTATAATAACTGCTGTCAGATCTTTCCACAGGAATCTTTACATCATCAAACCAATCAGTCTTTAAAAAGGTTTGGGCATTTCTGCTCTTTAAATAATTATATTTATTATGTAATAAATCAAATTGTTAAAACAGTGGATCCGATTTGAATCTTTGTTTTTAATTTCAGGTTTAATGACCTGTTATGATGCATTACATCAAGTAATTAAAGGATTTAAATTAGTTAAATCCATTTGAAACTGGGGTCCCCAAAATAATTCTGCATAGGGCCCCCACAGACCCATAAACGGCCCTGGTGAGATTGTTGTGATGATCTCATGCTATTGTAACTCAGCTGACTTATGAAACAGAATAGTTTCTGGATGTTGAGTTTCACAGTTTACTCTGTGGCTTTTTGTATGCGGCAGATTTATTTATTATTAGTATTAGAACTAAGGCCAACTTTGGAAAAAATAAGTGCATAGCACAACTTTTTCTCTCTATAAGTGACACATTAACTTTTGAATCTTGACGATTTAATGCTGTTTAATGTAGTTAGTGCAGCTGTTACGTATGTATTTGCTTTTCGATTATGATAAATTGTTGAGTAAACAAAAGAAATCAGCATGGACATGACTAGTTATCAGCTCATATTTAGAATTCTCAACATACCCAGCAGGTGGGCTGGCAGTGGTCCTTGTGGATCAATGTGTCCTGGGTAAACCTCTATAAGCCTGGCTCTCACATAGGCATGCAGCTCCTTATATAAAGGCATGATCTGTAAAGCAACACAAACAAACAAAACAAAAAACAATTACTTATATTAGGTGACCTGTGCAATCAATATTAAACTATTGACTGGGATTAAATTAGTTCTGAAACCCAAAACATAGCTCACAGTGTTCACTGACAAACCTCTTTGTATAGAGAACGAACATCTTCCATCAGCTGGTCTCCGGTGTACTTGTACTGAGCATCCTCCTCTATGGTTTCATAATTATATCTCCAGTAAGCTCCATAGTCTTTAAAACCTGAATGTCAACCCACAACAGAGAAACAGATCCAAAGAAAACGCATGAGACCAATACATTTAAGTTCACAGCGTCGACTTTTTCTGGGATGTGATGCAAACTTCCTGTTCTGTTTGTATGTTGGTACAGTAAGCTGTGGCACTGCTGGTAATAAACCAGTTAGCCAAAAAACACTTCCTTTATTATTTCTTAAATTAAAGTCTCACAAACACTAGGGCTGTAAACTATCATACTGTAGCCCTACACTCTCAAAATGATATAATTGACATAGTTTCTTTCAGCTGTATCACCGTTCAGTTTGGCAGCTTCATTCTTCAGATCCACGTAGTCTTCATACAAAGGCCTCATCCTCTTGCCCACCTCTCTTCTCCAGCCTTCCCACACGTGCAGACGCTCAGCGTAGTCTGTGCTGTTTGCCATGACATACTCCAGACCTGGAAACAAAGGAACACGCTGCTTAATGACAGATCACACTTATTTCAGATAAATGATTGTCTTTGTATTAAATGTAGGGAAAAAAACAGCAAAATTAAAGTTAGCACCAAAGTACATTTACTCCAGTAGGCAACTGTACTCAGACTAAGTAGAGTTTTAAGGCTGTACTTTATTTCTAGTATTTCAGTTCTATTATTCCACTTTTCTACAGGGAAATATACACCCCAAACCTCTTATGTTTACAAGTATGAGCCCTGGAAAAATCAGTTATTAGATTGTTCATACTGGTGCATTGTGGTCATGGTCAAGGTGAAGTAAACTGAGAACATGTATTAACATCTGAGTGAGTTTCAATAGTTTCTGAGAGGTTTAAAGGGGAAGGACAACTGCTAACAACTAATAAAGACATAACAAGCAGCTCTGATAATGCTGTCAAAAACTATTAGTTATTTTATGCATTAGAGGCGAAGCTATAATACATCATCAAAACATCTATAGAAAACACACACAAAGTGCGGAATTTAAGAATAGTTAGTTACTTAATAATAAAGTTAATTTCTGCCACTGAACAGAAGAAAGTATGATCCAGTTTTTAAAGCAGTTTTCCTCCTTTTGTTCAAAGTGAATAATTACTGTTAATTGGACAACTTTGTCCAACAATAACAGCCAGCAAAGTCCTCGGAAAGACTCGTTGTTAACATAAGCATACCTGGCTCCAAGGTCTGGCAGTTAAGGGGATCATCCATGAGACACACTGTCGCTGTGCTGTAGATTGTACTCATTTCACTCATGACCTTACTCAGCTAAGAAATGAATAAAAACACGTTGAGATTGATGTGAATGCGACTGATGACAGTGAAAGAATTAAATCTAAACATCTGGATAGTCCAGACGCCCAGACTCATGTACTTGCTCATCATCAAGTAAAATATTTTAAATGGAACAATTGTCTTACATGTGCAGCTTTATCTGGCGATAGAGCACCTGAGCCTTTATCTTGAAGGGAGATAAGTTGTAGTTTGATTTCGGGATCGCTGATCTGGTCAATGGGGAAATTCTGTGACAGTTCTGACATCTGGGTATAGAATCCGCCCCAGATTTGCCCCTGTTCTGACTGCACAGAATCAAAACATTGAAATCAGTTGCATACAAGACATATGTTTCAATTTTCCTTGGGTGATATTATAATGCGTTTTAACTCCTCACCAATTTGTCTGCATTCTCCTTTGTGATATCAGTGTTGTAGGCCCATGATGCCAACGAGTACTGATACATACGCTGAGTTGCCTCCTCGTCAAACCTCTGCAGGAACTCCCTTGTTTCGTTTTCCACGTCTGACTGAGCAGAAACACCACAGGACACAGCTAGCAGCACTACAAAAACCCGAACAGACATCTTGCCTGCTTCAGCTCCATTCACCCACTGACTGTGGTAGGAGGGTATCCGCTGTTAAACAGTTTCAAGGAACGGTTTTGCTGCCTTGGCCTTTGGACAGCAGAGTCATAACTGTAGCTGAGTTTTCATTTACAGATAGGAAGTTTCAGAGGATTGGGGGGTAGTCTGTGTCATAAACTGATAGATTATCAGCCACATATGTTCTGTGTCTTAAGATAAGTCCTCTTTCTGTTGTTTATGAGCTTTACACTGATAACCCGTAAATCAGAATAGTTTTGCATGGCATCAGTGTTAAATCCAGTGGAAACCAATGTTGACAACGCATGGAACAAATTATTTCTATTAACATTACATAACTTTCATTAGAATTTACTATAACGATGATTTTATTCATTCTGTTTTAGATTTAATTTAATTTTTCCCTGTTTTGGCCACTTTTCACAGCCAGGTGGTTGCCCACCCTTTTCTGTTATACAGAGGTTTTTCTCACTATGGTCACATATTGTCTGTTCAAGGGTTTTGTCATGTTTTCAATATAATTCTATATGTTTCCACTATTTAAGTGCCTTGAGATGACGTATAAATAAACTGAAAAATCAACAAACAGAATAAGGGCTTTTTTAAATGTATGTATGTAAACACTTCTCTGAAGACCAGAATGATGTATTTATCAAATACAGAAAATATAAACAAGTCAAGGCTCCAGAGTACAGAACTTATTTCACTAGCTGTCATGTAAGCCGATATGTTATACCCAAATATGAAGCAAAGTAGTAGTGATGAGACATGGACATTTGAGGGAGACATACGTCAGTTCTGGACTGCATATTAAAACCTAAACTGTGACATTAACATGTCTCTACGGTAACCATTTTGTTTTAGCTCAGTGTGAGTTTCAGTACTGTTTCTTGCACTATGCGGACTATGCAGATGCATAGGGCCCCGTGGCCACTAGGGGCCCCTAATCTACTGCTTTTCAAATATATTACCACATTTACATGTAATTCAAATATCTCTTGGGATGTTCAATGTTGGGAAGTGTTTCTGGTATTAGAGAAACAGCTGCGCCTAAGTATTAATTTTGCTTATCACCTGACATCTTCGCAGGAATTCTGTGTGTCAGTTAGCTCAATCAGTAACCAATCTTGCTGGTACAAACAACATGTTAATAACATACGCGACCGCGTGAGTAAAAGTTTATCTTAACTTTTTTTTTTCTATTAATCACTTCTTTTTAAAATGCGTCCCAATTATAATAACTGCTGTCAGATCTTTCCACAGGAATCTTCACGTCATCAAGGATACAAAAGAAGATATCATTGCACGAGTCTCCAACTCTCTTATCTGGTGGATTTCCCAGTACTAGATAAAAGTCACGCACTGTTAGGTCCTAAATGCTGATAATTAACCAGTCACAAGGACAAGTTTTACTATTTAGACAAATTCTAATCACCAGTGGATTAATTTTCTCCTACAATCAGACAAAAATGTATTTAAACATTATTAAAATACAACTGAATCCAAATGTTAACAGCAACACCATTTTGCTTTTGACACACTACCACCCTAAATGATCCCTTTACCTCAGAGCGCATGTGCACCTGTTTTCATTCCTGGGAACTTTAACTTGGTGCAACAGCGCCCTCCTGTGGAAATAGTTGTTTTTTATCAAGCTTGATAAACAGATTTATAACAATATTTACAAGCTTTAACACAGAACAACCTCTGTGAATTCTGTCCACTTCAGAAGGTCATTCCTTCAAGAAAGGAAATCCTCTTTGTGTTCAGTATGGACAAAATGTTACTGTAAAACTAACTAAAACAGTTGAAATTTGTCAAATTGTTGTTCACATTGTGTAAGTGAGAGAGAGAGATGTATATTTACTGATTTATAAAATAATGAAACGACCAATGTTGAACCTTGTTTTCATTATTTCCTTCACAGACAGAGGAAGTACTCCGATTCTTAAGTTTAGGTAAAGGCTTAATCTAAAGTTGCCCATCTCTGTCATATTGGTACATTTATATGAGCGTTGCTTTAATGTGTGATGCACATTTTGTTGTAGTAGCCTAACCCTTCAGAAGCTATTTAAAGGTTTAATTTGCAAAAACCTTACTCTTTTGTAAAAACCTTTTGCCTTATTTTAATATATAATATCATTTTTAAATGAAAATATGGTTTTGAAAATAACTGTCTGTATGCTGAAACAAGTAAGTTTACTTTGCAAATTAAAATAATATGGTTTATATTTATGCATTTAATGTGCATCAAAAACAGGTTCAAATTTCTCTCCAAGCATGCATCTTTTTCACATTTGAAGAAATGGAAATTTTATTTAATTAAACAAAATCCAGCTCATTTTTAGAAACAATCCCTATATGGTGTATGTTAAATGCATAATGTTAAATGCTCGGCAGCTCAGTGAGATCCATGATAGGTTACTGTCAACCTAGGCTGCCTCAAATTTGCTGCAACAGCAAGTTTACTGTGGACATATATACGGTCTATATACAGACTGAGCCTAGAGGCTATAAGCTAATCACTGTGAATGAATGAGACAACAGCCAGGCTTAGCATCCTGGAAACTCACATTCAGCAAAAAAAAACGTGTTCACTGGACGCTGGAGGTGAAATTAGGCCATATAGAGCATACAGTGTGCAATACATTTGTACTTGTCTTAAATTCTATTTTGTACTGTTTTGCTTTTTATCTACTTTAATGTCTAATACAGGACATGTGAGAAGAATCCTAAAATTTATTCAGAGTCAGTAGTTTCCACATTAAAATTTGAGTGTCTGGGTACTCCCACTTGAAACTTATCTATTTTTGATTTCTTCAATGCACTTTTTAAATGTTGCAGTGTTGCATGGTTGAATGCTTAACAGCACACAGAGCCCATCAGTCTGTTATAAGGGTGCGTGGCCATATTTCAAGAATACAAAATCTCTGATTAGGAGTTCTTAAACTAGGTTATCCTATGTGTAGCAGACCTATATATGACCAGTCATGGCCCTACCTTACAGTGTACAGCATTTTGAAAAAACTCTCTTTGGCTCTCTGACTACTACTGTCAATCACTTAGCTTCCCAATATTATAGAAGTAACACCAAACCACAAAACGCATAATATGACCCCTTTAAAGGTGGTATTTGATTTCACACATGCATTCTCCTCTGGCAGGGAGAACTTTTAGTTATAGCTTGATTTTTATGTCGGTTCCCACTTCACATGTGCGGGTTTTACCTCATTCTTATCTCTTATCCTCTCGCCCTGCACACTGTTCAGGCCACGGAGCCAGGCTGCAACAATTCAATGAAAAATAACCACAACCAGACCGGTAAAGCAAAGACATTCCTACAAAATAAAAGCTTTAATAATGCAGACCGGATATGAAATACACCTTGAGCATTTAAAGATAGGTTTTTTTCACGATATGCTGTATACTGGTGTCAGGTTTTGCCAGCCCCTGTTACTTTACCGCAACTTTGCAGACCTTCGGTTTATTACTGCTTCTAATTCCAAGTGGTGCAGGTTATTATTTTGAATTTCTTGAGCGGCGCTTCCTTTTCGCTCTGGCTGTGTTGACGCTGCACGGAGGCAACCCATGATCGCAGACTCAACACGCATCCTCACACCACTGACCTGGGCTTTGCTGTGTCCTGCATGTGTGTGCATGTGTGTGCGTGTGTGAGAGCGAGTGTGAGTGATTCCCAGAAACCAGCAGCAGGATGGAGGATTTCAAGGAGAATCTGGGAACTTTGGATTGACGCCCGGGGATAACGCACGGTCGGCCTGAACCTCATCGGGTTTCTTGTGGATTTATTTATTTGGATGTTGTCTGTTTCCCCCTTTTCCTTTTTTCTTCTAGGCAGTGGGAATTTACACTTGCTTACAACTCCTATTATTTCTGGCGTGCAAAATGCCATTCGCCAAAAGGATTGTAGAGCCGCAGCTTCTGTGCAGGCACCAGATCCCCAATGATGAAGGTCTGCTTTTCGAGGACCTGTGTGCCATCAGTAACGTGGTTCTGTCCCGGACCTTGCGACAGCTGTCCGACCTGGCCCGGCACGCCTGCTCCTTATTTCAGGAGCTGGAAAACGACATCATTAGCACCAACAAGCGGGTCTGGGTCCTCCAGAATAAAATAGGCCAGATACAGCAGACCGCCAGTGCCCTAGACCCTAAAAAGGAGGCAGTGCGTAAGTAGACAAGTAGTAGACCACAAGTGTATGCACCCCCTCTCAAACCACCCATGTGTGATTCTATTGTGATTTTGCTGTGATTTTATTCATTCATACCCTGGATATGTGCATTCATGCTTCGAAGGGCGCCCACCTCAAAATAATTTTTCCCCAGCTGCACGCGCGCACGTCGTAGACGCCGCCGCGCTCTCATCCCTATGTGAGAAATGTGTCACACGGTTGGATTTGCACATTTGAATATCCAGTAACAACAACGTGCATGTTCACGGCGCGGATGTGTTTACTGTTCATTCATTGATTTGGTGGTCCAGATGTGTGTGTGTGTGTACGTGTGTCCGTCGACGAGTGTGGCGGAGCCGACGTGTGTGCTCACAGGCAGCGGGAGCGGAGCGGGAGCGGAGCGGAGGGGCGTGTGTTGCCGCTGCATTGGCTCAGGATCGCACTCTCGCTACTGCGGGTAGCGCACACCTGAAGCATGTTCAGGCTGTTTTCTACCAAAGGTTCGCTCGGGGTGTGAATCTATGAAGTTCCGTTTGCGTAGATCCATCCCTTTTTTTAAGGTGTGTGTTTGTTGGGGTTTTCAAAGGCGACTCTCCGTGCGCCAAATCCACCCTTTCCACATGCTGTGGTACCAACACAGCATCAATAATGAATCCAGATGTCCGTGTTGCAGGGTAAATATAACCTGCTCATAATCAGACATGTGGGTATGCTGTAATTTCTGTGCACGCGGATCTCATAGGAAAAAGCCTGAGTGGCATCAAGGAGAGACGCTGCAATTCAATGTAACAGCGCCTTCCCTTCAGCTGCTACATATTATTTATGTCCTCTGCAGTAGGAGGCTTGTGATTTTAGGTGACCATATAGTGTTTTTAGTCTAATGCTGTACAATGCGAGTCAACACTGATTTACCTTATTACAGTCTGGGACAATCAAAGAGCATTTTGGGGCCTGAAGCTGCTCTAGACTCACAAACACCCTCTTTATATGAACCCCCACCCCCTAACCACACACACACATACAAATCAGGGAGTATTTGTCAGCAAACCGGGCTGTGTATTTCATTTCAATCAGCACTACTATCTGTTTTGATCTGCATAAATGAGTCTCTTATGATTTTGAAGACCATGTGGTCTCTTGTCGGCATTTTGTCCAGAACATAGGGACATACATTTGAAATGCTGGAGTCTTTTCTATACTACACACTTTTTCCTCATTGAACACAAGCACACAACATCATCTTCACATCTCACATATCTCATCTAAACTCCCTAAACCTGCCAGCGACACTAAACCCAGAAACTTGACTGTTACACCTGTCGTGCTCAGAAAACTGAACTTAACTCAGAAATATTGATTTGTTGAGTGGACTGTGCATCTATATCCTTTAGCTATTCAGGACATACAAGACAAGTATCACTTAGTCCATGTGTTTCTAAAGATGCAGCACTGTCAATTATTCAAGTAAATCCAAGAATGTCAGTGTGAGCTCAAAGATAACTTGAATACAAAATGCAGTTTTTAAATGATTACTCACCCTTTGCTATATCAAAGTACAACTAAGATTAACCACATTTTTTGAAAACCTGAGTTAATGTTCACTTGCTTACACACACACCTGATTATACCTGATAGTAATCAAGTGTGTGTGGGCGGCATGATAGCTCAGTGCTAGAGCAGTCGTCTTCCAACCTAAGGGTCAGCAGTTCGATTCTTCATCTCCACAAAGCTACACGTCGAGGTGTTCTTGGACAAGGCACCAATAGTAATGCAGACACAGGTCTAGCAGATGTCCAAACAGCAATTTCCAACAAGATCGATAAAGTTTTATTTTCCAACAAGATCAATAAAGTATTAATTATTATTATAAAACAAGACATCACTTAAATACAGGTCATCTGATAAAGTGAAGCTAAAAGATCTTTAAAAACAGCACATTGTGCTATGATTGAATTAAACTCAAGAACCAACAGGAAACAAAGTACCTGACAGTCTGGAAGTCATTTCTAAGCCTTTAGGATTCCAGCAAACTATGATGAGAGTTATTATCCACAAATGGAGAAAATATAGGAACAGTGGTGAAGGAGCAGCCGGTCTACAGTAGGAGAGTTAAGACAACGAAGACTTGTTTCACATATGGCCCAAACATCTTGATTATCCCCAAGACTTTGCCATCATTGATAGAACCATGAATTCTTCACTCTACCAGAAAATACAAAACGTCAGTTTGTATTTTGTTGCTGCAAAGGGTGAAACAACCAGTTATTAGGTTTAAGGAGCAATAACTTTCACACAGGCCACTTTTTCTCTTAATTCTTCTTATTATATTGATTAGCATTTTCTATGTAATAATAATAATGAATACTTTATTGATCCCTTAGGGGAAATTGTTGTTTGGACAGCTGCTAGACCTGTGTCTTCGCTACTACAGGGTATCAGTGCCTTGTCCAAGGACACCTCGACATGTAACCTGGTGGGACTGGGAATCGACCTCGCTCACCCTTGGGTTTGAAGACGACTGCTCCACCCACTGTGCTTTCATGCCATTATCTCTGATTAATATTAACATTTATATGACGACCTGAATCTGTGTCATAAGCAAAAACAAAAACAAAACAAAAAAAAGCAAGGGGGCAAAAACATTTTCACTACACGGAAGTTATTCACTGAAACATTAAAATGTGGGCTAAAATGCCATAAACTGATATACAAATACAGGTTGTGATTAAGACTTTTTTAGGCCCATCTCACATTGTGTACTGTCCTCTGAACAGAGCCTATGTGCCTTTACAAAGAAACCACTTTTGCTTGCATATGTTGTGTATTTTTCTTATCTTAGTATTTCACATTTGTTCTTGTCAGTCAAGTTACCAGTATATATGAGCCGATCAACATCTGGGACTTTCTTTTATTCTACATCCCTATTGTGATGATTATTAGTTTCAATTCAATTCAGCTTTACTTTTTGTAAAAGGAAAATACACAAAATGACTATGAAAACTGAATAAATAGCCTTCAGTTGATGACGATTTTTCATCCTCTTAAGGATTAAGAAGTTTTTGCATTTTAGAAATTTATGAACATAAAAAACACCTGTTTCCTGTGGGAACAGGTGTTCACATTGATCAATCACAGCAAAACTACATCATGGCTTTACCGTTCACAGGACTACAGTGAAGGTGAACATACAGAGAATCACACACAAGTTTAGTTATTTCTAGTCATGTTTCAAAAGGAACCCAGAAGATCAGAATAGTTGTGGGTCCACACAAAGATTTAACACCGGTGACAACAGAACTTTCTCACGATTGTTCCGCGTATGGAGATTCAAGGCAGTCAATATGGTGTTAACTTGGCTTGATCCTGAACATGGGAGTAGGCAGCGTCTGGCAAACTCTGTAGAAATAGTCAGTCATTCATCAGCACTAGTAAACCTATCAAAAAGTCAACTATTAGTTGAAACTTTCAGCAATGCAACTTTTTTGCTAACATGCTACTCATGCTACACCTCTTGAGTAGATGCTGTAAAGTGCAAGCAGGAAGCTAATCATGCGCTCCAAATACCAAAACTCTGAATTGATTGTATAGTTATGTTTAGTGCTAAAGCTGCTGATTGAACCCAGGATGCCATCTTCAAGACATGCAGTAATACCTTTATGCTATGCGGAGTGTGGTCATTGAAATCGTCTGATTTTACACATAAAGTGTTGGACATTGGCTTAGGCTTTGGTTTTCTACCGCATGAGATAAAAACTCCAGTTGTAGCAGAAAGGCCACATACTTAAAACGCCATCAATGGATATGTTTTACATCAACAATGAATGAAATCACTAATGGTTAGCTTGAGAGAGGTTACTTGAGGCGTACTAACTCACTTTTAGCTCATTGTTTTGATTCTACTGTACAGCCTTACATTGTGCCTCAGTAGCTGTTGCATAAAGTATACCGCAGATGTTTCCTTATTTAAAAATCAACTCTGCTAACACTCACTTTGGGGTGACAGGTTTGGCATAAGTAGCAAAATCAGGGCCATCTCCACACTTTGGAGAGGGACATGCACTCACAAGGTGAAATGGATTTTAATGTGAAAATATTGATCTGTAGTAAATGTATTTTTCAGCTTTGGAAAGAGCGGTTTCTGCCTGGTACACCATTAGCAAATCTGACTTTGAATTTGAAAGAGTATGGCCTGTGGCAGCAGGGGACTGGTCTATCTCTAGTCTGCATAGTAACAAGAGTGAGTGCGAGGCCTGCTTTAACCTTTCAGCTGAGTCAATCTCTTTCTCTCTCTCTCTGCATTTTACTTGTTATTTTTGTAGTACAAATAGCATAAATTCTGGAGCTCACATCAGGTTGTTGAACCAAAATGAGAAAAGGGAAGCACATAGAAAGACTGAGAGCTAACAGTACAGTGTGTGACTCTCAGTGGTCTGGAAGTAAATCTGTTTTTTTTTCTGCTCCACACTCACAAATACACAAACCCTCTGACAATAAAAGGAGAAATAGAGACATATTTACCAACTTCATAAAGTGGCTCTGGCCAACAGGCTTAATCTGTTCAGTGTGATACTCTGAGTGCGGTTCAGGGATCTGATTTCAACCACATGAGGCAGGTTAGGATACACTCTGTCCAGGCACATCTTGTCTGTCTTGCACCTAACCACAGACAAACAACCTTCTCCTAGTTAGAGCATCGGTTCAGATGTTTTCAGAATCCAATATGTGTGATGCTTTGTGTACTCTTGTTTCTCTCTCACAGTGTCTCTGTTTCTGCCTCAGTCTGTCCTGCCCTTCATCTTTGCATATCTGTGTCCATCCTCCTCCTCTCCTTCTATAACTCTCCCCTCACTGCCCTACTTTCCCCATCATCATCAGCATGGAGAGACTTCAGCCTCTTGACAGCATATTTAATGTTTAATGCACTTTGATTTTCACCCAGACACTTTCAAGCCTGAGAGGAGAACGTTTGATAACAGGGTGAAGGGGAGAGAGACTGAGAAAGATAAGGGAAGGCCATGATAGCACAGGGCAGAGCTCCCGATGTTCAATGGCATGCATACAGGAATGTATTAATGTTTACAATAAACAACAGACAGATGTTAAATCACATTTTCTAAAGATCTTTCTAGACTGAAAAAAAAAAGAAAAAATGAATGTACACACAAAGGATGACTGATACCATCCTGTCCAGCCTCAGGATCAACAGCTTTCACTATCTCACAATCTTTTTTTCTCTTGCAAAAGTTACTCATTGAGATTTCATGATTAAATATCTCCTAACCTTCCAAGTGGTGACAGATGTTAGTTAGCTGTTGATGGATTTACACTAAAAACTCTACAGAAAGCTTCAAACTGTGTGAACTGTACCAACAATGTTTGTAGACTAACTACTAGACTTTTTTTTTATCTTAACCACAATTTGATAAAGAAGAATTGGTTTGAGGCATCTCTCTTGCCTTTTTTTGTTGTTTTTAAGCTTGTGTGTAAGAAATAAGAGATAAAAAGAAAAAAAATCAGAGCATATGGTCAACATATGTTCACATTACCACAGAAACCAATGGCGAGGTCAAATGAAAGTGATGTGAAGGCGATGCATGTCACACACTTTGGTATTATTATGTTCATAAGACAAAAAAAACTACACTTACACAAAGATGTTACAAAAACAATTAAAACAATTTATTTTTATTCTAATCTCATGGAGAGTAAAAATCAGACATGCACATTTTCATTCTCGTGGCCCAATTAGTTTTATGTTAATTCTGCCAAAGAATTCCGACTGCGAGCGACACGATAGTGTCATGGTTAACGCTGTCGCCTCACGGCGAGGACCCGGGTTTGAATCCACGGGTTGGCTTTTCTTTTCAAGACACTGAAACAGCATAGCGTAGCACTAACATATACTGTATGGCGGCTGTTCACCAACAATGTCCTTAAGGGGACCAAGTATTATTATTATTCTTTTTCCAGAAATCAGTGATTTTCATTCTTGGGACCTACAATATGAGTGTGTATACATACTTCAACCCCCACAATGTAGGTAATACATGGTGAGAGTTAATACACTTTTAGATTAGTCTCTATACTAGAAGGTAAATACTGGTATGAAAAGCAACCCACTTCCACCGGTACATGAAAATGTACACACACACATACACACACAGACATCACTGAACTCTGTGAGCATTTTCTTTCTCTCTCTCATGTTATCATTTGAAGTTCTGCTTTAAGTGCTCCTGTCTCTGCTGCAGCCTGCAATAAAACATGCACGCAGAACTTCTTGGTCCATACATCACAATGCTTGGCTGGCAGAATGGCTGGCATGCTGGCTGTCGGAAGATCATTTCTCATCTATGCAAACTGGCCTCTGGATTTTCCGTGTCGTTATAGCACTACTATAGCTGAGCAATTATGCCAGAAATAAGCATACTGACGTGACATATGTAAAAGTGATCCTATATTTTTGGTGTATTTCATACAAAGTCAAACTGCTCCTTTAATCTGTGCTTTAGAGACACACAATAATGTTACAAAACCATTGCAATCATTTTGTAGTAGAGATATACTGTACAGAGATATTTTCAGGGAAGTGAAATCTTAAAACCTGCAGTTATTATAATAGCATACATTCATCTCTTAACCTCGAGATTAGACAAAGCTTTAAACTCACAGAAACAGGTGCAGACCAGTCTTATCAGACTTGGAAAGAGAAAAGTAAAATAAAAACCCTTTTTTCTGTTTAACTTACACGTGAATGCGCCTGTCTGTATCTAATTTGTCTGACCATGTATACATGTCTTTCTGTGTGTGGATGTGTGTGTGTGTGTGTAAGCCTCTTGTGATATGCTAAACTGAATCGTCCTGAACGGCTGTCATCTCTGTCTGGAGACGCCATCATCATCACCATTCCTCCAGAATCTTTGACAGATGGCTGGGTACCAAAAAAAAAAATGTTCATACTCAGCAATCTCTCTGGGTCAGTGCATGTGTTTGTGTCATGTTGTCAGTGTCTGTGCACTGACGGACATCTCTGTTATCTAGTCATTCCAGCACACAGTAGAGTACGGTGCATAGTGCTGTAATTCCAAGGGTGGTAATGAGTAACGCTTTCCTTGTGTTGCATTATGTAACGGGCTTCAATAGACTCTGAACCTTTCCACGATTATACTGCAAACTTTGTTCGATGTTGGAAAAATATTGAAATCACATATGATGATGATGATCATGTCTAAGACAGCAATTTGAAGTACTCAAATTTGAATATACTATGGTTGTCTTGGTTGAATATACTATGGTTGTCTTGGTTCATTGTTAAGAGAACATCTGAAGGCTTAAGTGCTGCTTTGGGCTCTGGAAACCTGTGATTGGCATATAGCAAAGCAAATCTGTATATTACCTCATAATTAAAAAACAATCATTTTCAGTTACTAATTAAGGTTGGTAAAACTGAACCCATCGAACGATTAGCCAATGAACCATCCAGATGAAAATAATTGAATAATGAATGATAAAAAGCTAAATTCTTGTGTTTGTGCTTCTTCACAGCAGTGATGCGTGTGAAGAGCCTATAAACCCTTTTCCCAACCAACTTTTCCATTAAAGTTAAAATAATTTTCTACATTGACCATATTTTATTAGTTATTGCTATAACTTTAGTTTTGTATGTGTATGAACTCTACCTGGTTTAAAGTGATGTGATCATATTTGCAAGGTGGCAACACACACTCTGCACAGATCTCATATACCTACAAGAACAAGTTATTCTGTGGAGAGTACAAAAAAGGTGTAGTTATCCAGTTTTTTAAGTTAGTAGTAACTTTATTGGACTACCGATTGATCCAGGTAAGATTTTATAGTGTCTAATATAACAAAAACAATCTGTTTGATGGGCTTTTTTTCATCTGCACATAAACCACCTGTTTTTATGGTTGACATGTAAAGACACTTGCCAGATAAATCACAGCATATTTTAAACATGCACTCGATATGAAGTCACTCTTGTTCCTTTCAACAGAGACAGTTGTGGTGTGAGTGAAACCAGTCAGTAAAGATGTTAAAACTAAAGTTGCATGCTGTGTGTACCAAAGTGTTCACCCAAACTGCTATAAGTCTAGATGTTATCTAGTTATAAAAATGTGTGAAAATGTCTGGGATGCATCCTTTTAGACTGATGTAGGTAGAGAAACAAAAGATAAATGATCTGACAGATGGGCTGGGAGTGGCAAGACATGAGGTACCAAAGAGGCTGTGATAAGTCCTGATGTGATCCTAAATGCTCAATAAGTAACGTTAATGATGTTATCAACTACAAAGCAACAGATAACCATTTTAATGGTAACAGTGCACACTGTTTGTGGTAGGTTTGGCCTCAAACTAAATTGCAGAAAGATGATGCTGTACATAGCCTTAATTACATCTTAAACAATACATGATTCCACCAATTTTTTATTAAAAAAATATTTTCCTTTTCTATAAAAGATCTACATCAAATTTGAATAACAAGTTATTTTTTTCTCCATCTCTCACTCACACGGTTAACTAGAAATCACAAGTACCTGACCGAGGCTGTCACAGACAGTTGTTTATACTTTGCAGTGCCTTAAGAAAGACAAATCATGCTACACACAAGGACAAAAGAGAGATGCAGCAGAGACTAATGAAAACAAGAATATTTGAGGGAAATTGAGTTAGTGAAAAGTGAGCACAAAATAATGACTTTTTTCATCTAAGCAAGACATAACTTCACAAAGATGATGCTAATTATTAAAGGTGATTTCTTAAATTAATGCTGATCATCTGTATCTTTATGCCAGATTAGTCCTATAAATTACAACTTGCACTGATTTGGGAGACATGCAGCACTGTTATTATGACACTATTGATGGACTGACCAGAGCTGTCAGTTGCTATAGTTCGGTATTAGCTGATGACAAAAATAGGATAGGAAGCCAATTATATCAGTAACGTTGTGACCGTGTGCTAGAGCAGGATTCAGAATATGGACAGCGGAGATTCTAAGTCTCAATTGGGGATTTATCAGCAAGGCGTGGATGGTAAACATTCTGGATGGACTTAGCAAACTATTAGCATGAGATGAAAACAGATGGAGACAGAAAAAGCTTAGGAAACATTGTCTGCTGCTCGTTTTAAGAACTGAGCTGCTCTTAAGGAGTTCCCTAGAAACAGATTGTCTTAGTAAGAACCTTAGGATGCCGTAAAGAAGAGCCAGGCTAATTGGACTACCGACAACCCCTACCTTAAAGAAGTCAACAAGCTCACCCTACTGTACAGATATATGCTTTTGTGTATGTGTGTGTGTGTGTGTGTGTTTGTGTTTGTACGGTTTTTAACATCATGAAAATTATGTGAACATGCATTATAGATTAAACAACATATTAAACATGTTTCTTTCCAAAGAGGAACCATGTTTATCTGTGCTCATTAAAGAAACTTGCTATTGGTTGGAATCCATGGCTCCTATACAGTGTATTTAGGACTTAGTAAATTAATCCAATTTTACAACAGAGTGGTGAGAGGTGAGGACAACTGAGCCAAAAGCTGCACTAATTAGCCATATATCTGTCACTATCAATTGCATCAGAGAGCCTACCAAAGCCTACCACTTTCCTCCTCACACACACAAACATATTAGTATCTACACACACAACACACAACTATTAGGAAGCCAAATTTATTATATTTCAATACCACACAAATGGTGCCAGCCTAAGAATAATAGTGGAAGCAATGTGTTTGCAGATGTGTTGTATGTACTGTTCGGCTTGATGAGTGTGCTAATATACCTCTGGATCACAGGGTAGAGCTAAACACTGCAGGCAACCACAGCTGTTACAGAGGAGAGGATTTAAAGGGGCAAAGGACAGACTGGCAGAAACTCGCAGTGTAAGCACGTTAGCACGTGCAGTGACAATGACTGCTGTCATTCCTGAAAAATCGGGAACGGTTGTCTGAGATGACGAGAGGAGAGGAAAAGAGATGTTTATCCAGTATTTTACAGTACTAATACTATATATTCAGCATGTTTAAAATAATTACAGTATCCTGAAAGATTCTGCTCCCGTTCTATGATAGTAATTATTATCACAGTTAAATAATTACAGTACCAAGAAATTACAATTAACCAATTGCGTGACGTACTGGGGACTCCTCATCACTATTGTGTGTATGCGCATTGTGTGATCGAGCAGATTACTCCACTGAGACCGAGTCCCTACAGACGATTTGCAATAGCAGATTAATAGCCTCACATATTAATGTCACCATCCCTATAATTTCTTTCTTCTCCTTTATCATTAGGAACTTTCTAGCTCTTTCTCTTCAGCATCATCTAAAATGAATCACACATAATTGGTGTTGTTTAGGTTAAAGAAGCTTTGAAAAACATTATTATTAATGTTAATTTACATATTCAAAGCACAACTTTATAAAAACTTAACAAATTACTTAACTACATCAACATGAAGTAATAAAATGCTCTGTACCAACTTTAAATAGTTTGTGCTGTCCACAACAGCCTGTTTGTTTGGTACAGAAGGAAGTAGGAGCTAGTGCCAACATTCCACTTTCTTACAGCTAATGTTCATTTTAACAATGCTAACCAAAACAACCCAATTAAACTTTGAATAGCAAAGCCATGTCACAATCTAGTTTTATATTTGCAATGGCAATCATTGACAAAGTCCAGGTACTTTTTTTTTTACCATTTGTGCACCTTCGTCTTATTAAATTGGATACAAGTAACAGAGGACTGATGCTGCGCTAAACCAAATGTTGTTTTAGTTAATTAGAAATAGGCTGAACATTTATTCTTCAAATCACCATGCTTCAAGTCTGTGATAAAAGCCTCAAGCTATTTGTGTATATGAACAGATGGAAGCTTTTTAGCCATTTAATTTGATGGAATTATATTAAGGACTCAATGTTGGTAATTGTTTCAGTAGTTATCATGACTTTGGTTACAAACAGTAAGTAGTAACAAAGATATAATACAAAGCAGCTAACTGGTAAAACAGTGGTAAACAGAGGTAAAACTATTATGTTTCTTCTTTCACAAGTATGGGGGTCTACGAAGTATATATAAAAATGGTTGTTTTTCTGGTTAATACAGTATCTGCTTTGAACATAAAATCTGTTTAAGAATTTTTTTTTTTTTTAATTTAAGTTGTGTGCTTAAAAAGATTTGATTGTTGTCATAATGAGCCTAAATTATGCAAATATAAACTAATCAATCTGGCTTATTTTCTATTTTTATACCAATGTTGGACATAAAACTGATCTCCAATAATGAAGCAAAAATACAACTACTTTCATGTCATTAAGATGTTTTGGAGTACAACACAGTGAAACTGTGAGTGAAACTGATATGAGTTTCAAATCAAGCGTCCGTGTCCATGCAAACCAGACCTTTAATCCAAGCATGTTAAAGTTACGCAGAGCCATATGGTTTGCAGTGGATCAGAAGCAGTGATCCCGAGGACGATACAGTCCCAGCTGAACCTTTGTGTCACGCATTTACACCATCTGATGTTTATCGTTGCAGCATGGTCACAGCTCCTGATCTCACACAATCACGTCACTCATTATAACATATGGCTTACGCACATTAATGTAGCTTTAGAAAGTGTTGCCTGAGGCTAAAGTCAAGATTTCAGTAGAAGTAAAATAAGAGTGAGTGATGTCCTGCTTATTTATTTACCTGTTTTATAACTGCTTTCTGCAGTCTCCTGTTTCTCAAAATAAGAAGCCAAATTCTTTCTTCTCTATACGCAGTTGGATAAAAAATTCACACACACACCTACACATATACATGAATGCTCGTACAACGCAGTCAGACAAAAACACAGATGCACAAATCCATGTACACTGGTCTTCCTCTCATCCTCAAGATAAAAGAGGAGATAATGCATTATACATTTTCTCCTCTCTTCAACTGCTCATTATACTACAGTCGAAGCCCCTGCCTAAAAACAGGTCGCTTTTAAATGAGACAAAGCTTACTTCATGACTCCATCGTTTTCGTTCAAGTGTATCTCAAGTGAAATGAATTTCTGAGTGCTTTACCCCTCTCGCACATACGCCAGCGATGTTCACTCAACTCACAATGACCAAACAGTTTGTTGCAATTGAATTCAGTTTTACCTTGATGTGGCTTCTGTAATATATGAATATTTATGACTGCAGTGAGCATTGTGTGCATCATTTACACAACATTACAGCTAAATGTATAGGTTAGCTTTCTATGAAGTGCACTGATGAAGTGAATCAAGGTAAACGTCCTTATTCTTCACTGATTCATTACAGTAAGTCTAGACCTGCAGATGAAAAGAAGGTTCTCAGTTGTTATCAGTCTTTAGCAGTAGCAGTCTTTTGTGTCAGTTTGTCAATCTGAACATGCTGCAGTTTAACTTCCGCCTTCAGTCTGGCGTACTCCGCTGGGTCAATGTAGGGCTCAGACATCCTGTCAGGCGTCTATGTAACACAGACAAAGTATGAATGGACGACCTTGTAGCGCGTGGGATCGACACAAATGCAGAGGGAGGCAGGAGGGTTGGAAGGCACGTGTTGCTCTTGTAACACCCGAGTGCTGGACCTGTAACTGTGTAACTGTGTTAACAAAGGAGAAGAGAGAGAAGAAGGGGAGTACTCGTGGTACCAGAGACTGGAAAGGAGATTAGAGAGTAGATTACAATGAGCAGGAGCTCAGGACGTGTGGAACACAATGTCTGAGCAGAGAGCAGGTGAGTGGACTTCCTGTTTATGGGAGGTCACCTAATCTGCTCACCTGACAAGTTCAGACTTTAAAATAAGATACACCTTTTTCACCTAGCCTTCACCAAAAGTCAGTAGACACTATTGATGAAGCAGATACTCCTCTTCCTTTGTATGTTGTTGTCATCACGGAGGTTGTCGCTACAAAATGTTCACATCATGGTTTCACTGCATATACAGTAGGTATACATGGTGTTTTTAAAACTAAACTGTCAGAAACCCAAAAAAGATAATCACCTAAAAGCACTGACTACATGTAACTAAAACTGAACAGACCTTTGAGCTCAAGGTTATCCACTGCATTATATAGTTGTATGCATGCACATTTCAATGATAGCAAATAAATGTTTCTGTCATTGTTAGACTTTATAGAAAAATGAGCTCTTGTACATATTTGCTGTGCTGTGTCAGATAATACCAGATTCGGCCATGAAACAGAAGACAGCAGGCTGTGGCTAGTCCCGCTGCCTGCACTGTTCGGAGCAGGCCCCACCACTGCATTAGTGTAGGTCAAAAAGTGATTCTCAACCTGTGTAGTTCTTTTGATAAAAAACAGCATTGTCACATTTTGAGGAAATTTTGATTCAAGGGGAAACACATCACCCAGTGCAGTAGTGGGACTCACTATGTGTTTTTGTAGTTTCTGAACAGCAATGAAGTTGTAAGGCACAGCTGAATAAACTTAAACCAGGTTTAGAATTCACAGATGTTGCAGACAGTAAATGCAATTCATTGTTGGATTTAGTCTTCGTATGGGATTTGTTGCTTGTTGTTGATACAGAAAATCACCCGTCTTATTCTGTAAGTGCCCATCTGTGTGTGATTCTTTGTACTTCTTCTGCTGCCACTTCTGTGGAGTTCAGTGCCAGCCAGCTAAATTTAAAAAGTTACTTAGGTCTGAAAGACGTCTGCTAATCCTCTCACTAACATGCACAATAAAATATCAATAAACATTTCTGGTATAATCACAGCCTGTTTGTTGTAGCCAGAGTAAGCAACACTACAACTGTTAAAACAAACCTATACTTTAATGTATAGATGCGACACATGAACATAAAAACTGCTCACAAGTTTTGAAGACAGGCAAGAGTGACAGTGTAGGCCCTTTCTCCTTTTTGATTGGCTGGAAAGTAAAGGCTGTAGGACTCCAGCGGAGACGCGCTTGTTTCATAGTGAGGCGCTACTGTGCCAAGGTCTGAGAAACATTTGGCGTATTTTTTCCAGCATGATAAATACAATGTGTGGTGGGAGTGCGTGACAAAAGACTGAAAAGAGTGACTGTCAAGCTCAATGTGTGACACTTGAGAGCCCTGCACAATGTAAAAAAAGTGTCTGCTAACAAGTTTCCTGCTTAACTTAACTAAAGATGGTGGTATTCTGTGTTCACTACTTTTTTTCCCTTTATCTGAGTGACCAACAATATGTTGTTACAGATTTCAAGCCACCAGGGTCTATTGCGCACAATAATTTACCAATTAATTGATTTCGGACTGAAAGCTGAAATTGACATCATTAGTATTATTATCAGTAACCCCAGGTTGTGCCTCTGCCTCTTTGCTTTGTCACAGAGTCAAGTCACTGGGATGCTAAACCAAAATATTAATACATGGCAAGGTTATTTAGGTCTGTGAAGAGGTATATCCTAAATCTTCATAGATTAATTTTACTGCTTGATACTATAATTAATAAATCTACTCCATTTGTTTAAGATTTGAAGATGCAAATGCCATAAGTGGCTCGCTTAACCACAGTAAATTACAATAATTACATAGTCTACATCCAAGTGTACAATAGGGGAATAAGCACTATTCAGACAATAATAGCATTAATGTCATGATCATGTGAAATTTGTTAAATCTAGGAAAACATATCTGTTATAAAATCTCAAAGTTCACATTCTAGCTTTTCTTGAGCTATGATGAAGGCTGCAACCAACATTTATTTATTTATATTGATCTGACTACTACATTTTTGTTTTGTATATGTAAATAAAACCTGAGCAAGTATCAGTCATTTTAGCAAGTACTAGTAGCAGTACAAGCTAGTAGGTGAAAGCTTCAGAGAGTATGCATTATTATGGAAGCAGGAATTTCTGTTTTTCCTTTTTAGTAAGGCTTTGATGTTTTAGATGAAGAATGGCTAATAGCCCAGAGTATTTGGCGAGCTGAGGAGGTGGAGCAGAGAAAATGTCATCATTACAGTTGGTTGGTCTCCAAGATGCAGCCTTCGTTGACATGTAGAAAGAAAAAAAAAGGCGAAGGAATAAAGGAGTGTTGAAGGGAACAAGAGATAAAAGGACAATGGGGAAGATGATGACAGACGGAGATAGGAAGGGAAGGAAACTGTAACCACTGTACAGCAGTATGTGTGCGCAGAGCAAGTGTGCAAAGAAGTTCAAAAAGGCCAGGGTTCTAGGAGAAGACTCACTCTCACTGTCACATCAATCAGACTACAGCATCACACACGTTCACACACCCAACACCCCTGCTCTTTCTGTGCTCTCATTAATACCATTGTGAAAAAAATTGAAAGTGAAGCAGTAAAGATCCTTTTAATAAATAAATGTTTTTTCACTTGACTTTAAGAGTTTTCTACATTTAAAGGAGGACACTGGTATCACTTTGTCATTTTAACATGCAACAGTTATTTTAAAACAGCTGAAGTAAGCTAGCACGTGTAGATGAGATGGCCGGCTGTTACTTTACCTGGAACATTACGTTACCCATCATGTTATGTTTCCTGTTATTTTACCATATAAAAACATCTACATTTACTGTAAAAGTATTATGGCAATTCAAACACATTTAGTCAAGTCAAATTTATATTATACAGTCAACTCCATAATTATTTATACCCCTGGCAGATTTTGACTTGAAGTTACTTTTATTCAACCAGCAAGTTATTTTTTCACATGAAATGACACAGGTGTCCCCAAAAGATTAAACGAAGATGTACAAGAGGCATTATTAAGGAAAAAAAACATTTTTATATACATTTGAGCAAAAAGTGGCATGTCCAAAATTATTCATGCCCTTCACAAACTGTCACAGTCTCTGGGTAACTCCAAAGTTCTATACCATTCCAAATAGTCCAAGCTGCTCTGAAGCATCCTAATTACCCTGATTAAGTAGAAACAGATGTTTTAATTAACTCAACAGGTGAAAAACAGCAGCAGTTGGTTTGTGGACAGTCATGGCTAAGACAAAGGAGCTCAGTAAAGACCTGTGGTTGCGCATTGTGGCTGCTTACAAGTCAGGAAAGGGCTACAAGGCCATATCTAGGATCACCTAGATATGGCCTTCAAGGATAGCACCAATGCCCTCCTTGTGAATCTGGACTCTGCTGGTGGCAATCCAATGGGACACTGCTGGGTTCCACGGCTGCAGACCAAGGGGGACGCCACTTCTCCAGATAAGGCACACAAAAGCTCGCTTGGCCTTTGCAAATGCTCATCTGGACAAAGAAGATGACTTCTGGTCTTCTGTGTAATGTCAGATGAAACCAAAATGGGATTGTTTGGTCACAAAGATGTTTCCTTCATTTGGTTTAAAAAGGGAGAATCCTTTAACCCAAAGAACACCATCCCCACTGTCAAACATGGTGGTGGGAACCTAATGCTTTGGGGGTGTTTTTCGGTCAATGGACCAGGGAACCTAATAACAGTAAACGGCCCAATGAAAAAAGAGCAATACATGAGGATTCTCAACGACAACGTCAGGCAGTCTGAAGAGAAGCTTGGCCTTTGGGCACCAGTGGACATTTCAGCACGACAATGACCTAAAACACACAGCAAAAGTGGTAAAGAAATGGTTAGCAGACAACAACAACAGGAGTGGGCCAGCCAGAGTCCTGACTTGGATCCAATTGAGAACCTGTGGAGGGAGCTAAAGGTCAGGGTGATGGCAAGAAGACCCTCCAACCTGAAAGATTTGGAGCTCATTGCTAAAAATAAATGGGCAAAAATGAATGGATGCTATAATATCCAACAAAGGCTTTTCTATTGATTACTGAAAAGGGTATGAATAATTTTGGACATGACACTTTTTGCTCAAATGCAAATAAAAGCTGAGAAATGATTTTTTTTTCCTAAATAATGCGTCTTGTACATTGTCGTATTATCTTTTGGGTGACACCTTTCACATTTCCTGTGAAAAAATAACTTGCTGCTTGAATATAAGTAACTTTCAGTCAAATTTTGTATGAATAATTATGGGGTTGACTGTATATGTGTAAATACTCTAAATCTAATATATTATCAAGAAGGAACAGGTTCACATCAGAGGTCAGCTGGGTGCCCTTTTGGGTGGAGTTTGCATGTTCTCTCTGTCCGTGTGGGTTGTGTTCAGGCAACCCAGCTTTCTCCTACTGTTGAAAAACATGGAGTCAGGTCAACTGGTGACCCTAAATTTTCCATAGGTGTGAACAGTTGTCTTTTTCTATGTGTCAGCACTGTGGAAGCTAGGCGACTTTTCCAGGCAGAGTTGATTTGGAGTTTGAACGGATACAATCAAGCAACTTTCATGTGCCACCAAATCGCCTCCTAACCAAAACTATAAACACAGACACCTCATATACACCTAGAGAGCATTTTCTTTTAAGTATTTATCTTTAATGTCATCTATTAGTTTGCTCTTGTTAACAGAATTGCCTGTGTGTGTTCTATGCACATAATGCCAGTTGCTTGTTTGACACTAACTCCACTGAGCTTGCCACTGTTAGTGCCTCTTGTTCCAGCTGCATGCTATAATGTCAAATTATCGCTTTGTGACAAGATAATTTAGCCAACCTTGGCTCTATCCCCACTGAAACCCTTAAAGCCTTACTCATCTGCAACGACTCATAATTCAGATAGCAAAACAGATCCAATTTAACAATGACAGCGTTCAAATTAAAAATTCACACAGCTTTATGCAAAAACTGCAGAAGTGCCAGGGATATTTATAATGCAATGACATAAATAAGTTTACAGAATACATTATACTTTTTGTCTTTGTTCTACATTGGCTCCTGGGAGAAGCCTTAAAACCGGGGGTTGGGTAGATGTGAAAAGAAGCAGGCTATCAATTTAAAAAAAAAATATGTTGTCTTTCAATCGACCGCAAAGAATATCTAAATAATCAACAGTTTTGCATACAAAACATTTAAGAGAGCACCAGCGTGTACACACACACACACACACACACACACACACACACACACACACACACACACACACACACACACACTACAGGGTGTGCCCAGCATCAGTGAGAGCACTCTGCCTGCTCTCTTACTCTTGGTGCCCTTATTGGTTCCTGCCCAATCCGACCATCCAATCACATCAGGAACAGCGAGTCTGTGCACAGACTTGCAAATAATCAACTCCCCCCAACACCAAACCTTTTACCTCTGTTTTGTTCTTCTATCTATACTCCTAAAGGTGATGAAAGTCGTGCTGAATGTAAACTGTCTGCCGACTCACATTTCTTAAATCCTCATACTCCCTTTTCTTGTATAGTCTATTTATTTAACCTACACTCAATACTGTACGTTGTATGTTATGTTTACACATAATTTTATGTATGTGGCTTTGCAAAATGCATCTGTAAAAGTGTTTTCCTAAGCCTGTTGTTTAGCAGAGAAGAGACTTATAAAGCCGCTGTGAATTATTAAGCAGGGTGAATTATGGGGCTGGAGTGAGAGAGCGAGACAGAACGAGAGAGCAGTGTAGAGAGAGAGAAAGGTCTGGACAAAAATAGGTCAACCTAGCAGTGGCAACCCAGGGTAGTAGAAGTGATTCTCGGTCTGAGGAGGAGCTTTGTTTGTATATGTGTGTCTGGAAAAGCTGTGTATTTGTCAGCAGCTCATGGTGTAATGCCAATTCATTTCAAATAATATTTGAAGCTTAAAAAAAGGTCAAAATAATATTTTACAATCAAACTGAAACTTCATAAAAACTGATTAACTAGATTGATTTATGGATTGATCAAAACAAGAGTCTATAAGTTAGGTGAAGCAAAAACAAAGCTGCAACACAGTTCAGTGTAGACACATTAGAATATTAGTGGAATAGACATATAAACTGTGTACTACCTTGTTAAACCTAGTTAAATCAGTCTAATTTTGTGTCATTGTGTGTGAGTTGCTGGCTGACTTTTTCTACAGAACAAGCCTTTAATATATTAGGAACGTGGTATACACACATTTTATTTGTAATGGAGAATCTCTGGAATGCTGTTTTGGTACTTTTGCTTCAATAAAAACTTCTAGTACTTAACACAACATGGCAAACCTCACAGAATTAAGAACATGCTATATAGGAAAAACAGTATCTTTCGACACAAGAGATGTGCTGTATGCGTACAAAATGTAGGTGTACACATACAGTATATACGTGTTCGTTTATGATCTCCACTAATCCACTTAAATATTAAGATTCATGGTCAAAGTAAGTTTTTACATGCACTGGGACAAATCAATGTGGAGGAAACCTTTGTTCTGGACGGAGCAGTTCTTCAAACATAATTCAACTAGTGGATTTATTGTATGCCAATAATTGTTCCTGTTATGTTTATGTGGCTAACCTGCTGGGGTACTGAGTCAGTATTTTGTCTGTTATATCTTCTTTGGTCCTGCCTTCCATCATTTATATGGGCTGCAGAAGACGAATCTCAACCTGTTATGAGCTATCCACCCTGTAGGAAACAGATCCACCAGTTGTTACCAAACAGCCAAGAGTGTTACCACTGAGTGTCACCCCACCCAAGTGTGTGTGTGTGTGTGTGTGCAGAGGGATGAACCATATGTTTGTGTGTTTGTGGCTCTGTGTGCGTACCTATGCAATGAAAATGTGAGAGAGTGTGTGTCTGTGTGTGTGTGTGTGCATGTGTGTGAATAAAGGGAAGAGAGTTAAAGAGAGATAGAGAGAGAGACAGAGAGAGACAGAGAGAAAGAGGAGAAGCATGACCTACATTTGGCAAAGCTCATCGTATGAGCATGAAACTGCCTAACATCACCCCAAAGCTCCTCAGCACAGAGCCACACGATTGGCTGCTTTCAGCTCCAGCCTGACAACAGCACTGGCATCACCCAGGGGTAGGGGGAGGGGAGAGGGAGAAAGGGAGACAGAGGGAAAGAGAGAGGAGGACATGGCAAGTAGGCACATACATTACATTCAGGAGGTAAATATGCAAAGGAAACTGCATAAAACAGAGAAGAGTGTTGGAGTGAGGAACAACCTAATGTTTTGGCCAAGCTGTTTATTTATATAAGAGAGGGCCAAAATATTAGAAGCACCTCTGAATATAATAATAATATCTCTTCAAACCACCATCAACTATGACCTCAGTAGAATTGTCATGTTTCTGACAGGTTCAACATAAGCTGAGATAATTCTAACCTTGTAAAGGTAGAATTCATGGCAGAGGCAAACTATTGGACTGCATTAGATTGTACAGGTGTACCCAGCAACGGAGTATAGTTCGTCTAATGTTTTCTGACAAAATACCTTGGAAACTGAATCCAGCCACATCCTCAGTTGTACTAACATGCTAAACTATTATAATGAACATGATAGGCATTAATTCCGGCTACACACTGTGAATATCTATAGATCTATATTAGCATATAGCAGTCAACTACCACTGTGACAATGCCTAAGCGCAGTCGCGGGGTAACCAAGTTGTGTTTCTGGTTGAGATTAAGTTTCCAGGGACTTCACGTGGGTCAATGCAAAGCAAGTGATGAGATAAACATAACGTGTTTGATGTCTTTGGTGAGGTGACCTGCTACAGAAGGGTGTGGATTTGGAGCACAGCATCTCTAGAACTGACAAGCACACAGACGCGCGCACCCACACCTCTCTTTTCTCTCCCTGTCTTTCCCTGAGATCCCCAGGCACAAGGCATTATGGGAATCACTCTGGCACAGCTCTCGCTCTTCACAGCTTTAATCTTTAAGTAGTTTCCATAGAAACGACTACGTTCAGCTGATAACTGTTGGATGGCTTCTAAAGCTATAGAAGAATGTCTTCACCCAACATAAAACCACCCCCACAACCCAACAGCAGAGGAACATCTTAGTCACTGTAGCCTCATTGATCTATTGATTAGAAATAATGAAGAGTCGGTACTGATGATGGCGCGCTCACAGGACCAAAATAACTGCATGTAGTTGAATTATTTTATTCCTGGAGTGAGCATTATCTGCTGTTCACTATAAATTACACTCTCAAAAAATTCGTACGAGCGTAACTTGATATTTTGAACACAGAAAACATAAACCGAGCAAGCAAAAGTTTATTTTGTGCTAAAAAGTGACTGTCTGCTATCCACCACAAAAACACTCGCAAATTTCATTTCTTTGCGCTCAACATTCTCTCTTACGCTCGCTCAACGTCTCACTTCTACGTTCGTTCAGCGCAAACACTACGCTCGCTCAACGACTGTCACAGCGTAATACATGTGCCACTATTCCAACCAATCACAGACCCGAACAGGGTCAGCTGATCATCAAGATTGTCGGTCTCGCTTAGTCACTTTTTAGCACAAAATAAACTTTTGCTTGCACGGTTTACGTTTTCGGTGTTCAAAATATCAAATTACGCTCGTACGAATTGTGGCACAAATATAATTCCATAGAGAACCTTCACAGATATATATATATAACACTGTTTGTACTGTTGAAACTTCTTCAGTGGTGGTTTTGGTGCATTGCTGTTTTTAGCAAATTAAACAAATGCATGTAAAACATTGATTAATAGCTATATCACAGGTCACCTGCTCACAGGAGATAAGACAGGGGACATTTTCCTCAACCTATAATAGTTGTTAGATAGAAGGAGACCCCCTGCTGTCACCAGGTACAGTTGGTGTTTTCCTAGTCATCTCAGAAGCCCCCTCTCCCTCCCTCTCTCTGTCGTACACTCAGCACAAACATAGACACACATTAGGCTCAGCCAATATAATTATTTATGTTTTTACCATAAAAGACTGGATTAAGATCCACCCCAAACCATTAATAACTCCTCCTCTCTCTCACACACACACACACAGATGTGCACGTACCTATACAAACACAGACCCACCTATTCACACTGTGACCATGGGTAAGAATCTTCCTCAAACACACACAGCAGGAGATCACCCCCTCCCTGCATATATGCCGGTTTCCATGGAGACACGTAGTTAAAAATAACATGGGCGATGGCTTGTCTTGTGCCATTTCACCAACATGGCTGAAGTATTCACAAACACACACACATACATGCGCACACACACACACATACACACATAATAGGTCTATATGAGAAGCACACTCAGACATACACACTCCCATTATTATTGGCATGATAGTGGCATTTATTCCCACCCTCCTGCTGCTACTACAAGTGTGATATCAGATGTTATTTTTGGAGGGAAATAAAAACAAGACACTTGCTATCATGCCATAAACGTAACTAAACGTAACTACTCTACTGTATGTAAAGTTACATTAAAGCTGCATTCCCTGGCTTGTTTGGCCACGCGACAATGTACAGTGGCAAACTTGTTAGTAAACATTTGTTACTCATCCAGCTGACACGCAGACGATATTTTTCCACCTCACACTGACGTGTAAGATATATCTGAAATATGATTCATTGTAGCTAGAAAATATTTGTCTAAACATTCATTTAAACTGAAGTACTATTCTACTGATGTGACTTTTAATCTTCACATGCAGTGTGTGCACTGTCAATGGCCACAGTATGTGTGATGGTCACATGCCACTAAGGGGCAGTACATAAGCACTTTTAATACTTAGTAACCGGCTGTTGCGTTGTTGATGTTTTTCTGGTTTGCTGCGCTCACTGTGATGCAGTGGATGCTATAAATAAGACTTTTGGCTTTATTTTCAGACACAGTCTCATCTCTGCTAGCCAAAACAGGCAGGCATCAAACTGAAAGTTAGTCACAAACTAACACAATGTTTTAACATGAATGTTGAATGAATGTTATGTAGGTCAAAGGGGCAGATAGGGGAGTAGGGTAGTATGATTTATTGTTTTCGGGGGAGGGTCAAGATAAACAGACTATACAAATATAGCATAACATACCTTCTGTTATGGATCCCACTCACCAATCCAAAAGAGATCAAACTGAAGTAAAAAAGAACCATTTTAATTGATTTAAAGTCTAAACTCCTCGGGCAGAACAAGTCATTAGGGCCCTTTCAAAGAAGATCAGGTTACAATGCAATTCATATGCAGTTCAAAGGCCTGTGATATTTCATACATCGCTCAATACCACAACTGACAAACAACCCCAGGGACAGCAATCTATTACAGCCCTCCCACCAGGCCTGTTAAGGAAATCTCTTGTAAATAACCGACTGAGGCAAGGCACACGGAATATCAGCTCATTTAATATTCATGACTGCATTCCCCTCTGTTTTTGCTGATGTTGATACAATAGTGAAGCATGTTCAGAAACTTGTTCAGTAAAATATGTGGTGAGACATTTTCAGTGTTTCTGTGTCATTCCTGGACAAAGTGATGAGGTGGGGTTGGTAAAAGCTATTCAAACAGCTCCACAAGCTCCACTCCAAAGTCAGAGAACTGCCAAAGCTCCAGATTACAGCAGATTACGTGCTCATGTACTCTCTCTGTCTCATTCTGTGTGTATCATTCTGTTTACTTTGTAACCGCGCGAGGATGTTGACTCCTCTTAATCACTGTAGACAAAGACAATGTTTCCTTGAAGAGGACACTGGAACATGTTGCTTTTTGCTGAAAACGGTTTGCTTCTAGATTTTTACATTATCTGATTTCTGTCTAATTAAAACACTCAATAATTTTGCTGTAAAAAATAATGTTTTTAAATCAAACTCAGATGTTCCCTCACACACACACACACTCCTGCATTCCTAGCTAAGCACACTTTAATGGCAGCAATAGGAGTGAGCTTGTGATACATATCCCCAGTATGTGCTGGATTAATACATTAATACTTCGTAGCTGTAACCCCTCCCTTCACATATTACTGCTTCATAAAGAGATTACAGTCAGGGATGGGAATGCCCAGGCAGGATCCTACCATTTGACACTAATGGACGGGGGTGAACAACAGAGACAGACGCCACAGGACCGAGCAGCTAGTAGCAAAGCATAGGGTCATCATCCGTATGAGCGAGATGTAGCTCTCCAAGAGGCTAAATTGTAGCATCCACATCCTACTGACAAAGAAGTACAGAATTTCTTTTCAGTGTCCGTGTTGGATCAGCTGAATCAAGGAGAGAACTGAGACAGCAGGTGGTTGGGTGAGGAGGTGAAGAGGTGAAGAGGGAGGGTCCACGTGTGCAGATGTTGCTCGTCTGGATATTGGACTTGCACAGGAATGTTTAAGAAAAAGGAGTATAAGGTTCCACTATTAAAAGATTTTGAGTAAAACACAAAAACCACCTGTTTCTAACGTACAATTAGTAATTTTGGAGACACACTGAAAAATCCAGGTATTACTGCAGCAAAAGGTGCAGCATTAATAATTATTGTATTACTAGTGTTGGGCATTGAGCATCTACAACAGTGTATAGTTTTCCCTCTGCATAACTGGGCCACTGTTTCTTATATAACAGCTGTCTACTATGACAAGATTCTGCAGCTACTGCCATAGGAAGTGTGCTGCTTGACCCAGATATACCTTAATACATTTTCTACTAATGACTTACATTTACTTACATCTGGACCAGACACAGAGACGTGCAGAAAAATATGTACTACTAGAAAGACAGAGTAAGTGTAGTTTATGAAGAAACATACTTTTGACTCCCAGTGACTCACTAATAACAGTAATAACGTCACTTCTCTTACCTACTGCAACATATTTCGGCACTTATTTCAAAATATTATTATTCTTAGTGTAACCATATATGAATAATGTGAATCTGAAATTGCTGAATGAACGAATAAGCGTTCGTACACGTACTCTCTAAACATTTGCGTTGCTCTGGTCTAAGCTTTGAACCACTGTTTCCAGGATGCTCAAACCCTGTGAATTGGTGCCTTACTCTCTTCCCTCTTGTCCATTTATTTATTACATAGTGCTTTCCCACCATCATTTAACCCCCCACCCCCACCCACCCACTTCACTGTGGGGCCTGTTGGCATGCAAGTCCTGACGATGACACTGCATGTTGCTGACTCTGCACTTGCAGGTTTCAGGAAGGAAACAGAGATTGAGATATACAGTGAGGGGGAGAGGGGGGATGGGTAAAGAACAGAAAGAGAGGGACTGACATGGCATGCATTACACTAGTATGTTCAGCCATGTCTCGACAATTTTACTGATGGGTAAGTAGCAGTAGCTTTATTACTGTGGGCTGGCAGGGAGGAAAGCCACAGGAAGACAATTATACATACAATACAAATACATACAATACAAAGATACAATTAATTAATTGTGTCGCAGCAAGTAGGTCAGCACCTTCTCTAGTTTTCCAAGAAACGCCTCTGTTTCAGCAATGTTCCAATATTCTCCTTCTCTTCTCTTCTTTGTTTCACTCTATTAATGTTAGTTACCAATCACATCCTGCAATAATAAGGTTTAATGAACAAAACAGTCACACATCTCCTAGACTTAGACATAATAGACTAAATATCTCAGTATTTTAGCACACAAAACAAGAAAATAACTTTATCTCTGTGTGACAGTCTTTAGATCAGAAAGCTGTGTAATTGTTTATTTAGTGTGAACAAGCTTGCTCTCTGTGCTCCTTTAACCTTGCAGTTTAAATCAGCCAAACTCTGCCAATGTGAGCTAGCTGATTAAATTGCAGGCAATGAAAGGTTGCCTGGCTACTGATGTACAGTGTGGCTCTCAAGGACACAATTGCATTTTGAATTCTGAGTTAAAAGAGGAGAAACAGCATTCATAATAAAAGCTAAAGGGGTTCTGAGAGCAGATGAGAGAGATGGATCATCACAGTCCTTGTCTCCCTTGCCCTACTTGTCTGAAAATAAATCATTTTAACTTTAGGAAGGGAAAGTTAGAGATACTCTGTTGTATCTCATTCACATGAGATTTTGTGTTGTCTGATAATAATAAATGGTGACATTAATGGCAGTTAACAAGCAGGACTGTGTGAAAATTTCAATGGTCTGCTGGGTATGCTGAGCTTCAGGGCAGAGGTGTGTTTAGCTGCCACCTGCTGATGTGTCGTGGCAGTGTCTCACAGATGCAGTAGAAGAAAGGAATATAATGTCCTTCAAAATATTGTTTTTTAAAAATTTTCCTATGTTGTGTATTTTAATGTGTTGAATGGTTTAATGTGAAGCCTCTGCGTACTGGTAAATTGTAAAACTATGCCTGGACACCGTTTTTTGCCTGTTTTTCAGTGCTGCTGTCCGCATTCATTTTAGTTTAGGAATATGTACCACTACAGTATATCAGCAAAAGGCCTTGAATCATCATCATATTTTGACCATTAATATTTACAGTGCTGTGAAATTAAACACGAAATATACATATCTGTAACACTTATCTCAAAAAGGTTTTATCCAATAGCAACTGGACATTTATTCAAAGCCATGCAACAGTAATTCAGTTGGATTTAAGTCTGGACTCTGATAAGGCCACTCCATCCAGATGTGCACTTACTGGTGTGCTTCAGATCATTATGCTGCCGCATAACATAAGTGCCCATCATCGAGAAGTCACAAACTGATGGCCAGACTCATTCAGGACTTTTTGGTACAGAATTCAGGTTCCCTCAATTATGGCAAAATTGTTCAGGTCCTGAAGATGCAAAGCAGTCACAGACCACCACAGTAACAAATCCCTTTACAGCACTGCAATCTTACTACTGTGTGTGTTTTATTAAAGTGACAAGTGACATTCAGTTACTTGAAAATAGATCATATCTATGTGCAGACAAGTTGTTACCAGAAAAAATCCTTACAGAGATTCCCTTTAACATCTTTAATCTCTCCCCTCTCTTGTCTTAGCTGTGTCAAACCTGGATATAGAGAGCAAACTGTCAGTTCACTATCAGGCTCCATGGCACCAGCAACATAACACGTTTCATCCTTGCACCCGACCGCCATCTCTGGAGGAACTGCACAGAAATGCTCAGTTCAGTCTCAGAGCCCTGCACAAAGGTGAGAGAGGATCATCCAGCCTGCATAGCTAGTTTAATCTGTATTCAAACCGCGGGAATTGTGAGCTTTGATGTGTGTGTTTGGGTCTCACAGACGAACAACAGCATCAGCATTCTACAAGTCGGGAGAGAAACAGGGTCACCATCTCTATTTCAGTGGCGCCACCTATGCCCAGCTTCCCATCACCACACACCATCCGCCGGCAACAGAGGAGTCGTTTGGCACGAGCGGTAAGAATGTATTATGTGCACAAGTAAAACTATGACTCTCAAGCAACCACTCAGTGGCCAATTGTTATTTCTATTATAAGCGTCCATCCCAAAGATTAAAAAAAAAGTTTGGTGATGGAATAGTGATGAAGACAACCTTACATAAAGTCGCACCCAGAGAAGCTTAATATAAAAAAAATTCTAAATGATATATTTAGAACTGTTATGCTATATTTTTGACTACTTCTTGTTTTCAATCAATATGTTCTACAATAAACTGACACTATACATCATTCCGATGTTACCATGCAGCAAGAGAGAGCAGAGAGGGAGCAAGAATTAGACTATCAACCCAGGAAGGTAAAACAGAAGTATATTTCAGTGTGTCTGTGAATGTCTAACATGTAGATACATGCTGTAGGATCTGTGTTACAGTATATTCAACTGTCTGCACAGTTACTGTTCTGTGTCTTCATGTAATATTGCACTATAGTAATGCATTAGATTCCAATGTTATTTATTTTTACTGTCATTGATTTTAAAGGTAGCTGTTCACTATATAGCATGTTATGGTTTTTTATTATCACTAACTTTACCTTCATTTCTTGCTGTCTGAATCTTCTCAAGGAGAGGACAGTGAAAGAAACAGAGATCCAGACCGTACAGAGAAAAGTAAGAAAACTCCCTAGTGAAGAACTAAAAATGCATGTGTTTGCACACTCTAAAATAATTGATTGATTATGCCTGTTTTCCTGCTGCTGCAGGAGAGACCAGGGAGAGAAGCAGATATTCAGACCATCCAAAGAAAGGTAAGAAAGATGAATAAGGAGGTATTACCTAAAACAGAAACAGTTATTAGAATACAGGCCTTTTTTAAGTTTTTAGACTGTTAGAACAAAAAAAAGCACACATTTATTCACCCCCCATATTTTGACTTTATTATTTTTTTATAATTGTTTAATCTTGTAGATTTCTCATCTCATGTCATGTGTTATTTTGTTTTTCTTTTGTTGTATTTTCGTTAATAGTTTGAGTGCTTTTACTCACTTCACCCTATTGAAGGTTGCATCTTCATTCCATGGAATAGAAAGGTATTCAGCATTTCTGTTGTTTTAACCTACTAGTTATATATATTAGATATATTGTTCAAATGTTCATTTTGATAGCTTCAGCCCACTCTACCTTTAATACTCTATTTGCCACTACATTTGAATGCTGTTTGAGAACTGGGAAACAGTGGCTTTCTACATCTTTTAGTCTGTTTAAAATAGTAATGTTTCAAATCTGTAGGACTGTATCAGTACCTGCCAATTTTTAGTATTTTGTTTTCACTTGTTTGTTTCCTCCAAGGCTACCTCGACAGGGGAAAGCGAAGGTGAGGAGGTTTTGGGAGTCCACAGATCCAAGGCCTCAGCCCCCAGTGCCTCTTTGACCCAGGATAAACAGACAACGTGGTCCAAGGAAAAGCTTCCCACATCAGATCCGAAGGCAGATGCTGATTCTCATGCCATCTCCTCCTGCATCATCCCCATTAATGTCACGGGTAAGTTGTTAAAGAGGAAAAGTACTTTAGTGTAATGTATTATAACAAACTTAATCTTTTTAAACAGCTTATGAAATCTGTCTTTTTACTACAGGAGTTGGCTTTGACAGAGAAGCAAGTGCTCGTTGCTCACTTGTTCATTCTCAGTCAGTTCTGCAGAGAAGAAGGAAGCTAAGGAGGAGGAAGACTATCACAGGAATACCCAAAAGAGTACATCAGGACATGGGTATGTCACAAAACAAAAAACACAATTTACAATATTGAACTTAATTCTGTGGCTGGGTGTTGCCTATTGGTCATTCCTTTACCAATTGCATATAACATATGGAAATAAATTGCTAAATAAGCAGCACTGATTGCATACTAGGTAAAAGTCCATTAATATTGTCACACAAACTACTGTATATTAAAGACTTGAACCACCTGGTTCAAATCGTGTATGCCTGCAGTTTCACAGGATTAATGGACTATTGCAATTCACATGAATTTACACCCACGTATACATTACATCAGTGATTCCTAACCTGGGGGTCCCGACCCCCACAAGGGGGCGCCAAAGCCTCCCAGTGGGTCGCCAGGACCTCTCCACAAAGGGGTTAAAATGTAATCATTATATTTTTTTATGTAACGTTTATTGAATAGAATTTTTAGGCCTAAATATTTAGCTATATTTCTAAGGATTTAACTATTATTTGTGTAACATAATTATATCTTTGCAGTTTTGTAATTTATTTTAGTTAATAAAAAACAGAAAAATCCTTCTATTAAAATGACGCTGCTAGCCTAACAATATGGTCGCAGTGTGCAAGCTAATCAAAAGAGGTAAAACAGAAAAATGGCCAAGCGTGAAAGAGAGGAGAGTATGGATTGTATCAGAAAGAAATCAAAACCTTTTAAAAACAGCTTAAACAATTTTATTGTTTGCTAATAATAATACTGTTAGTACTAGAGGGGAGAATGGGGGGGGGTCATCAAATATTGTCTAGAAAAATAGAGGTCCCTTGGGAAAAAGGTTGGGAACTACTTCATTACATGACATGTGAGACCTCCTAAATATTTTGTCTCTTTGTATTCAGATTCAGATGAATCGCCCGTAGCAAGAGAGCGCACAGTGATCATCCATGCCAACCCACACCAACTCTCTCTCTGTCAGGAAGATATGTCAATCAGTGGACGGCTCCATCATACCCGTGACTCTGGCTGCCAGACAGATGATTTCCTTATAGCATGTATGTTTCTGAATTTGTAATAAAGTAGATTTGGTTATTCAGCCCATATAAGATGTTTGCTTAAGTAATTCCTGCTATAAGTGAAATGACAAAAATGCTTAATTTAGCAATTATTTCTGTAATAGATTGAAGGATATACTTCTTATCAGAAAAAAAAGACACATTTGTAAAGGACCACAGACTGACAATATCAATTAGCTTTCACCCTCAAAAGCTATACTTTCTTGGTTTTTAATTCCTCTTACCCCACTTCTGTCTTTCATTCTTCAGGTACAGCTGCTCCCTCCAGAAGGCGCATCAGAGCTCAACGTGGCCATCAGGGAATCCCTGCCACTCTGTCCCATTCAACTGGGAACATTTCTTCCCTAGGCGATCTATCAGATTCCACATATACCATTGTTGCTGCCCACGGTGGACGACTGCGCTCTCGTAGCCTTCCCAGAGAGGGTGGACGTCTGATAGACAGTGATGAGGATGATGATGACAATTATGATGACGATGACGAAGATGAGGAGCTGTCACCTTATGAAGCCGAAGACTTTATTCCACCTGGCCCTAGTCCAAGAATAAAGATGATGATGATGAAGGATGAAGAAGAGAGTACAGATGACCAAGCAGCTCCTGAAAACCTGCAACATGGAAGCCTAAAAAGGTTGCAGCGATCTGGGGAAAGAGACAGAGGAGGTGCTGGAGGTGGAAGCCCAGAGCATAGCTGGATGGAGAGGGGCCGTTCTCGCTTGCCCCGCAAGGCTGACATGGGAAGCTGTGAGATCTCATCCAGTTCAGACACTTTCAGCAGCCCTATTCATTCGGTGTCTACAGTGGGAGTCCTAGGTAGCCATGTAGACCACAAAGAGGACCACCAATCATCGAGTGGAAACTGGAGTGGCTCCAGCTCCACCTGCCCCTCTCAAACATCTGAAACCATACCCCCACCCTCTTCTCCACCACTGACAGGCTCATCCCACTGCGACTCAGAGCTATCACTAAACACTGTGCCCAATGCCAATGATGAGGGATTCTCCCTGGATCCCTCTTACCACTCTGACCTCAGACCCCAGGGCCAAGGCCACAGGTCAAGTTCATTCACATCTTCAGCCACAGACCAGTTGGACGATGCTGGGGTCAGTACAGCCAGTGAAGGGGAGTGGGCATACCCTCCAGACCAAGACCCAACTGATCCAGACCAAGACCCTGATCAGACTCAAAACCTGAGCCAGAGCCAGGTCCAAGAGTACAACTCCAAACAAACTCTTGAAGATCAAATCTGTTTTAGTGACAGCAAGACCGCTAACAATGAAAAAGAGACAGGCTCCCATTATCTATCTAATTCAGATGGTTTTTACTCTTCATTGGATCACTTTGGGGCATGTAATCCAAGTTGCAGAGAATACATTTATAGCTATGCAGACCCAGTACCTGACTGTAGTCAATCCAACACTGTGGTACCACAAGTATCTAATGTAAGTTACCCTCATCCTTCAGCTGACTTTAAAGCAGGCAGTATGACTCTGGGGAAGACCTGCCGTCCACTGAGAAAAGCAAAAGTCAAACCTCCACCACCCAAACGGACCTCGTCACTGAAGGAGGCTAGTTGTAGTGTTGATGTTGGAACAGATACAAAAGCAGATCAGGATCAACCAAAGATGGTTAGTGAACAAGAGCTTACCTTGTCTTCCACAGATATGAAGCTGGAACTAGAGCTAGAGCTTGTTGGTGCTCCAGAACCATTACAGACATCATGTTTAGTGGCAGAGCCTTTGGGATCTTGGGGGATGGGGCTTGGTGAAACAGTGGACATAGTAGAGCCAGTATCTTTCAGCTCTGCAGATACACACTCATTTAAGGATGAAGGTGCTGTGCAATCTGACTATGCAGACCTGTGGCTTCACAACACTGAGCTGAAGTCCAACAATGGTGAGTACACATCTATGTCCAACTCAAGTACAGCCACAGGCACTACTATAATGGAGTGTATGAAGTCACCAGACAGCTCTTCCTCCTCCACAGAAACACAAACCCATGCCTATGCCCAGGCTTTAGACACCAGAGCAACTAGTCCACCTCTCCCACCAGAAGAGTTCAAACTAGCATCACCTGAAAAGCTGGCAGGCCTGGCCTCACCATCAAGTGGCTACTCCAGTCAATCAGAGACTCCAACGTCAACCTTGCCTTCATCATCGGCAGCATTCTTCCCAGGACCCCTGTCTCCCTCAACTGGAAAAAGAAAGCCTAAAGTGCCAGAGAGGAAATCTTCTCTTTCTTCCTTGCAGCACTTCCCCAGAGAAGGTTCTTCGACTTACTCTGGCTATAAGAGAGACCCAGATTTCCCACCACCACCTTCTCAACTTGATCTTAACATTCTTCATGGAGGCTATGTCAAACACACTCTATCCCACCGGACATACTACATGCACACACTTCATCATAGCAAACACAGAGTTGCAAATGTGTGTGCCACTGGAACAAAGTTGTTGGTCCCTGAGGCATCAAATGCTACCCTGCCACCAAGTTCAAGCTCAGCTCCAATTCCCAGCTCCAATCTACTGACGATAACTCCATCTGTTCTTCGTTCTTCAGTGCAGCTCCATTCTGTTAGCCAATCTACAGACAGCAGTACTTCTACAGACCAGGAAAAAGCAAGTGGACCAGAGACTTCCACAAGGCCAAAATGTACACCTAGTGCTTCTACTCTGGCTCCACCACCAATTCATTCTAGGCCTCTCCCTCCTCGCAGGCCACCTCCTAGACCTCCATCTCATGACCACATTCCCTCTCCTGAACATTCACAACCGCCTCCACCTGGTCGCCACCCTGATGGGCCGCCTTCCTATGAAAGTCTGCTACTAAGACAAGACCGCTATGGGCCTGGAACGTTCTGGGCTATGACAGCCTTCAGAACACGGATGGACACATCATCAGACCTCTCAGAGGACAGTTCACCTTTGCATCGGCCTGTCCCACGTGCTCCCCACCCTTCACCTGTGGATCTACACACTCATATCCACTCACATGCAGAATTCAGAGGGCTCGCCCACTCAGCTCACACACACCCTGAGTTTAGGGTTTTGGGAGAGCGCTCATTCTCCCAGGATGATGATGATGATGAAGATGATGAGGAAGAAGAGGAAGAGCAGGAGAAAGATCAGCCGAGAACTGCATGTCTCAGAGGAAGCATGCGATTTAACCACCCTCCACCCCCAGCATATGAGTTTGCTGGGGTATCCCACTCAGACTCAGGGTCCTGGGCTAGTCCAGTCAAAGTGCCTGGTACCACAATGGAGACATCGCATCCTTACCTAATCAGCGATACAAGGAAGAGAGGACAAGAAGAGCAGGAAGAGGATGAGGAAATGACATCAGGTGCTACCAGAAGTGCCCATCAGCAGCAGCCACAGGAGAGCAAAGATGACTCCACCACTCCTGACACAGAGGATTACTTCAGTAAAGGTAAGCTTTTAAACTTCCACATATATGGGTATAAAGAGTTTTGAATATAATGATTGTTTCAATAGCTGACTAATTATGAAGTAATCTTTATTGCACTGATAGCAATGTCTTAAGAATCAAATTGTTATTTTACCAATTCTATACTAAATGATCAGACACCCAGATGTCATGTGATAGGGATCTTGTGTGTTGCAGATTCAACACCCAGTGATAATTCACTATCCCCTATGATGGATGACACCAAAGTGGACGAAAACATTACTATCACGTCACCCAACAAGACTCGCACAACTGAGGATCTTTTTGCAATGATACACAGGTGTTGTGACTTCTGCATTGGTAGCCATTATGTTTAATTTTGTAGTAGTAGTGTATTTGTTAGTAGTGTCTGTGTACTCAACTTGACCAGCACCTGTATGTTAAAGTCACAGTGCTAACGCTCTGGATAATCACAATCGCTGAAGGTAATTCCCAAATCCTCACTGACTATTCTAGCTCTTCAGATTCAAAAATATTTTGGTGGAAATAAATATAATTGTATTCCAATCCCTGTTATGACAAGCTGGGGCTAGTATAAAATACACACTAAAAGAGAACAAATTAAAGCATACTTTTCCCACAGCACAAGATCTATTTGTCAGGTTTTAGTGGTATTCCAGCTAACTCAAACTCAAGTTTGTTTGTTCTGTGTGTGTTTTTGCCCTTTTCCCAGTATCTGTTAATCCAGTGCATCTTAATTATAACTATGATGTGATTTCTTTTCAGATCCAAAAGAAAGGTCCTGGGCCGTAAAGATTCAGGAGATATAAACATGAAGTCTCGTCTTTGCCCTACAGTACCAGTAAACCCTAGTAACATCTCCAGCGTCATTATCCCACCAGCTCCTCCTCTCAACATCCCACCCAGCATAGCTAATGCTGCTGGATCACGAGCCCCTGTGCCAATCTACCGCAGCGCCAAAAAATCTACCACGTCCAATGAGGAGTTTAAACTCCTGTTGCTCAAGAAAGGTAGCAGGTCTGATTCCAGTTACCGGATGTCAGCTACAGAGATTTTAAAGAGTCCTATCACCCCTAAAATCCCAGGGGAGTCTTCTCCAGAAGGGCCACTTACACAGATCGAGGAGCCACTATCTGCACTCCAAGAGGCCTCCATGTCTGGCCTGGACCCAATCCAAATACTGGGTCTTTTTCCCAGGGCCAATTCAGAGAGTTTTACCCCCAAAACTTTGCCTACGTCCGCTGCATCTCGTCAGGGACGTTCTCGAATCCCCCCTGTAGCCAACAGCAGTCGCTACAGTACACGCAGTCGCCTCTACACGGCCCCCATGCAAGCCATTTCTGAGGGGGAGACAGAAAATTCAGATGGAAGCCCCCATGACGACAGATCATCTTAAAAACACCTGATGAGATATGTCCTCAATTCTTAGCCGTGTCCTACATTTTAAATGGCCCCTTACACTTTTCTAAACTTGCATAGGTGTGTCATCAGGTCCAGCAGTGTAATTCTTGCAACACACAAAATCTGACTTTGCTACAATGCACCTAGTTTTGGATCTACTATTCTTTTGAAAAGTTTCAGAGTGTTGTGAGATAATGATTCATAAAGAGATGTTTATGAAAACTTTCAGGATATACATAAATACTGTATAATCAATATAATAATTCCTTAATAGCTAAAAGTGCAAGACTTGAGACCTATTTTGATTGAACTGTCTTTAAAAAATATATTGAAATATATATACATATATATGTATGTACATATATATATATATATATATATATATACACACATATATATGATATATTTACATGTGTATATAAAAACAGTTCCAAATAAAATTACCAAAAAGATTGGTAAATTAAGACAGTGGAGTGCGAACCACATGTGTGTGCATGAACAAGCACATGTAACCTCCACTGATATTTCTACTTCTTGTATTTTGAATGGTTGCGTGTGTCACCAAGGAACTGTTTTCTTATTAAAATGTAAAATTCCTATACAATTTTATATTCTTTGAACTTTTGGTGCCCAAAGCACTGGCCAGAATTTCCAGAGTACATACCTAATATTCCTGCCAAGAAGCAAGTTGTCTCATTGTAGAATTTACTAATAACATCTCAACACAGCAACAACTAACTACTATATTTCCATCAGCAGGCCTGGAATAGAGTCTATCATACAGAGCCAATCATATATTTCTTCACACAAATTATATCCAAAAAAGATACCATGATGCATGTATTTTTGTAAACTCGCACCTCAGAACATGGTGATAAAATCTTTCCATGCTGCATGACCCTATATGGAAACATCCCCTGGATCCTCGTTTCTGTCGACATTTCTGTGGTTCCTTGTACTATAGGAATATTTATCTTTCACTGTGAATGGCTTTAGTGACATTTGTACCACATTGCCAGTGATCTAGATTTATCTGTCTTGGATTTGATGGCCTAATAAGAAGAAGAAAGGGCTTGCTTCTAGATGAGCCCCATTTGTCTAAGATACTGGCTAATATTGGACAATCGCACAGTGGCCTTTCTCTACCAGAGGTGGTTGTAAGCAGAACATCTATAAATCTCTGCACATACAGTACACAAACCTGCTTCATGTTCCACCAGAATTTAATCACATAGGTATGTAAACCTAACCTTGAAATCAGGTATGTTTGGACTGATTAAAGCTTTTCCAGCTGCTGACCAGTCTTGCTGTTCTGACTTCAAGTGGAAAATGAGCATATCAAAGCAGTTTGAAGGATGCTATTAAGTGCACACTGTGTCAATTCTTTAGAAGGTCAATTTGTTTGGAATTTTCCAAAAAACAAGCTCAGTTTAGCACTTCATGATTCTTCACAATATTCATTGGAAAAATATATCTTATAGTAAAATTGCATATGTATATTTATACTGAATATAAAAATGATATTTATATAAAACAATAAGCAGAAAAAAATATAGGGAATTAACCTGAGTGTAGCAAAGAAGAACAGGTCTCACTAACAACATTACACATGAACCTTATTACTGTTCTTCTCTTCTTGTTGCCTCTCTTTCATTTGCACTGACCCAGTAGCATTAGACAGGTGAAAGCTCAACCCAGTGGCTAATGTGCACCGTTTTGTCTTACCCTTCAAACTTCATATCACAAAATCAGAAAGAGAGGAGACAAGAAGTGTAAAGGACTGAATAGCAGATGTATTTAAAAGTCCGCAATACACCCACTGCATTGCTGAAGCCTTTTCTAACACTGGGGTTAAGAGTATGCTGTAAAATCTTTCTCATACTTCCAATAAATGTTACGCATGTAAAGTAATAGAGTGTGTTACAGAAGCAAGCTATCACACAGCAAAACAACATATTTCAGAGATCATACTTTACAGAAACCATTCACTGTATTCTGTGAATACCTCAACAAGCATATTACTGTTTTATTGTAAATGCTATAGATAGACAGGGAGACAGGGAGATACAATTGCAAGACAAGGTAATGGGACCATTGGCAATTTCCTAGTTTTCTGCCTAAATTGGCCATGAAATGGGATCTGATCTTCACCAAAGTAGTAGGAACCCCTTGACTGATAGTTGTTGATAGTTGCAGCAGCTGCTCCTGTTTATTTTTGTGTTATTGTCGCTCAGTTTCAGTTTCAATTTTTTTATTTTTATTCTAAATGCAAGGTATCGGTCTAAATCTATAAATAGTTTTTTTTTCCTTCCTCTCTAACACACTGCAGTGAAAATTACATTTTAAACCTGAAAAAGCCTGAGTCCCAAATATGTCTACTACAGTAGCACAACTAGCATGAAAGGGAATTGAGCAATAGACATTTTGAGAGACACAACAAAAGCCCAATCTGGCCCACTCGCATAGGGAAGGTAAAAGAGCAACTGCTACTCTAAACACTGCCTTTGCACATGGCTGTTACTTGACCTCTTATCTACATCAGATCTGAAAAATTCTATTTTACAAAAGAAAGAGTACAATCTAATATCCCTCGTCCACAACAGGAACTGTGTAGAGGGTGATTTGGATTAGTTAGCTAGTTATGTGATTCTAATTTGTTTGTCCGGTGACAGAAACTGAATGTTTCTTTCTGAAAAATGTGTGTGCAGCTTATAACACATGTGCTACGCTACACTTTAAGGTTATGGAGAGATGTGGATGTACTGGCATTTTTTTGATCCTTCTGTTTCTTTATGTGAGGACCTTTTGTGACGTGTCTGGAGGCACCCTGTAAATAAAACTGTTTCCACAGGGCAACAGCTAATCTGCTATTAGCTACTAGCTATTAGTTGGTAAAAACAGACCTATGAAATTGGCTTAAAATTTTTCAGATCACATTTTATAACCAGTTATTACAGAAGGTCAGGAAATTGCAAAGTGTGCCATTCCCTTTTTTTGCAACTGTACATAGATAGATAGATAGATAGATAGATAGATAGATAGATAGATGGATCACAATTGTTTGAAACTCAGCGAATCTGAATTGCAGAACTGACACTGTGTAAGATGGAGAGAGTACAAAGCTGTGAACTGATTATTAGAATTTTACATTCATCAAACCCATGTTGCAGAAGCGCACTTGTTCTTATTCGTTGGTTTTATTTGTTGTGTTTTCTATCGCATGCAATAACAAAAAAATAGAGAAGAAGAAAGGATACCACCATATCATTATTTTTATCTGAGGGATGTCTCCATACCCCAATAAAAGAATTTGTATTTTCCATTGAAATGTCAAGTTAAAAAGTGTGTTCTATAGTTGTAAAAACTGTTTGGCTTATTCTGTTCTGTTCTGTATAGTTGTGACCACAAACAGGGGTTTATCTTGTACTGTATATCTACTCACTGGACAATCATACAGATGAGAGAGTGTAAAGACAATGCTAAAATATTTCGGAAGGAGAATCTGAACACATCTGGTCCTCAGTGCCAGTCTTGCTGGAGCTTTGTAAGTTTCAGAGTTAGAGAAATATTTTCCAGGATAAACTGCTGATTAAGTTTAAAGTGCATATCTGGACAAGCCAGTTGGGATAAAATGTACCCTACAAATGCATAAAGATGTAAAAAGAAAATCCATTCACAGATCCAAAACTAGTTTATCTGATAAGAAAGACATTGTCTTCACTTGTGACTCATAACATTTTAACATCCCTGAAAAACTTTATTATGGAACAATGTGGAAAAGAAGATCACTACAGATGACACAATATAATTAGAAAAATGCTATGTGACTCTGCCAAATACCATTTAAAAGTTTAAAAACAAAAACGTTTAGTGTAATTTTCTGTACTGTACTGGGGAAATATGTTATAGAGGTATATAAGAATCTTTTCTTAATTTGTACAAGCAGGGAGTAGATGACTGCCACAGTCTGATTAGTAGGAATTACTCTGACGCTGCCGTGCAGACGTACGTTTAGCTCTCATTTAGTCCTCGCAAACATCAATCCTCAACATCTTGGCAATGCAACAACACGAGAATCTATAGCCTTTATAGGTTTTTCCCCAACTTGTTTTCTAATGTCTGCACGCAGTTTTACTTATAGGGAAGTGTGACAACAACTACTTGATCTTTTTTTTTCAAAGGTGTACAGTATGGAAGAACACTAAACAGACTTCAAATTATGTAACAGAGAACAAAAAAAATATAGATGCTGAAGACAAATTGTAACTATTTAAAAGAAGTTCCGTGTTTAAATTAGCTAGGAATTAACAGATTTGAATCACTTTTGTATTTTTGTATAAATATGTAAATACGTTTTTAAAGAAACAAATCTTGAAAATTCTTTCTTTTGTAAAATAAATCAATAAAAGATTAAAAACAAAAACATTTTTTTCAAAGTTTACATGATTATTTCCAAGCCTTTGTACATTTTGGAGCTGTCCAACACCTTCAGTCTTGTATTTATTTTTGGGGGTAGCAACATTGTGAAAATTTCATTATTCAATATCAAATTCATTTTAGTAGCTCATCAGGCTGCTTAGTAACTGTGCATAGAAAAAAGCCAATAAATGTGATTGCATTGAAATTGAAGGCCTTCTGTGTGAAACTTCATTTCCACCACAACTGAACTAAATGCACTATGAGGAATCCCTCCACTAGATGGGAGTGGTTTCATGTTTTGTTTCAGTCTTATCCACATTACTTAGTCTTGTACTGAAGCAGCAGTAATGGGGTGAATATTTCACAAAATGTTGGACCCCTTAATTCATTTATTTGCCACTAAGGCTGAATTGAAAAAAATGGTCAACATTACATTTTATATAAAAAGTGTCTTTTACCTTCTAAAAAGGCAGTAGGTTTGAGGTGAGTGACTTGATCTCAGGTACTGAACAACTAAGAAAAATAAATGAAAGAAATGAGGCAGGCTTTGCACAAATCCACATCTGGAATAATAATAACTATTATGATGTTTTTTTATCAAGTAGTCAAATGCCGAGAGAAGAGCAGAGAAATAGCAGATATATTTAGCTTATGTCTGCTATATTCATTTAAAAATATCGAACATATGTAATTAAAACAACCAAATAAAATGGTTGTTTTAATTACATATGTTTAATTACAATTCCCTGTGGAATGAAGGGTGAAACGTCGTCAAGAAACCTAACAAGTCCAGTTGCTATTGGATAAACCTTTTTTGAGATAACCATGACCTGGATGACTGAGAACCTTCACAGATATTTAACCAAATGAAATGTTAATTAATATTCAAAACACTCTTAAATCTCTTAAATTTAAGAACATTAGGTAATAAAATATAGGCCCAATGTTCACTGACAATTTTAGAACTAGCTATCAAACAAAAGACTAAATGGACTAAATAGATTACTCTTAGCTACTTTAAAAATCAATCAAACGAACTAAAACCTGCGGGTTTTGCTCCAGGGCTGATGAGCACTGGCAACAACTGAGGTTAGTTCATGTTAGGCGAAGCTTTCTCCTAGCAACACCTGCAAAAGTAACCCGCATATTTACAAGTTAAAGTTGATTTATTACTGTGTGAACAAGCCTGTGGCAAATCCGGAGGATGAGCAGTCACGGTTGAACCGGTTTCTCTCTCCGTTCGTTTGATGTTGCACGAAAACAACGTGGGACGCTAACGGTAGCTAGCCAAACCGCAGGTGAGCCTAACGAACTGTTACACCAATTATGTCTTTGTTGTGCCTTCTGGCTAGTGATGGTACTTTAACTCACCTATATTCTGATATTGTGATAATAGTTTTGTACTTTTAGAATACATATTACTTACCATATGTAGTACAATTTAAGTTAGTCCATAAAGCCTTTCATGCCATTAACATTTTTAACTTTCTTTTTAAACTTGAGCACATGTGGAATCATAGAGCATTGAATGCCGGGAACTATGCTGTGATTCCAGCTTGTTTCACACCCAGGAAACAATTAGAGTCTTCAAAATGACTCATAATGAGCCTGTCAATCATGAGTGCTGCTAGAGCTGGCAGATCTTTTGAACAATGATTTCTTCTGGGCTGTCACTTTCCTTAAATAACACATCCTCACCCTTTAACTCCCAACCCCCCCAAGACTTTACACATAGACAAGCTACCAAAATGGAACAGCGGCTTCTGAGATTTTTTTCTTTTTTATATTTGTCCATTAATTTCTGCCTTTCTGCTCATATTATAATTGTTTCTCTCCAGTACCCCTATTATGTTTTTACTTAGGAATGTTTTGGACAGACTAGGCCAGTTTTTTTACATCCCAGGAGCTGGCAACCCCCAAATGATCTCAAGAAAAAGTGGGGGGTTGAGAGGTGATTAACAAGATAGATGAGTTTGAGTTTTTTTTCTAAACTTTACCTTTACCCATGACTTGAAAATATGTCGTAACTTGATTGTGCAACCACAAGTCAAAAGATTTGAAAGACGACTAGGCCTTACTATAGATACCGAGTTGACCTCCACTGGGGTTTCAGACACTGGTGTAAACAAATGTTTAATTACTGATTGTATATCAAACATATGTAACAAACATCTTTTGAACTTACAGTAAAGGTCAGATATATACACATGAAATGCTGCGATATATGACAAGACATAAAACATAGACATTAATGGTTAATTTGCAGTCCTTCTATTCTGTAGTCATGAACAAAAAAAAGGTGATGATGTAAAACACAATCCTAAAAACAAGCCCTACTAAAACCTGAGTTTCACATTAAAGCAAGATGGTTTCAAGTATCAACTTGTTACCACTACAGGAGAGCAACAGTGTGAAATGCGGCTACAACATACATGATTTGGTTTGAAAATGGTTCTGAAATGTTCAGAAAATTAGTATTTCTGCCACTGAAAACAGGTAAATACTTTAACATGTAAATAACTACTCTGATACATCATCCTGTAGGTAGTTACTTGACGGTGCGCACAGAAACAATTTCAGGCAGAAACATTTGATTACACTTACGCTTGTTACAGGTTGATACACTTTGTTACAGTACAAAATTATATTAAAAAAAACTTTTGGCTTGACTTAATACAAAACTGTTTATCATGTACTCTCTCAGAAACAATTCCACTTTTTCATACAGCACTCAAACTATTTTAATGTGAAAACACTTAAGGTATTCCAGTCATTAGTATTCTCTGTGTGTGTTTTATTGATAGCATCACTGTCAAAGTATGAAACAATCATTCAGCTTCATCAGTGCTCAAATTGAATCTATCCAGTTTGGATGTCTTTCAACACATAAAACACAAAAATAAAATATCATTCTTCAGTTACTGTTAGAACTACATCTGCTGTATTGAGGGAAGGTGCCAAAGTTATTTATGATCTTTGTCAATAATAGCTGAAGTGTTTGAGGACAGGAGTCATCCATGCAGTGATTGACTTCATTCAATTCTCCAGAATTTCTAAATAAAACACTTCTCACTGATGTAACTGAGCAGTTCCACTCTTTAATACCCATTAGTAATAATTCTTATGACTTTATACGTTCACTGCTTGCATACACTTAATGTGACCGTCTGTAACAGAGGCAGTCACTCAGAAACCTTTATTGCATTGTAAGAATGATGCAGTGAGGCGTTCACTGTCAGTACCTGAACAAACTTTCTCAATCTTGAGTGCAGAGCATACGTCCTGAAATTTTGTCCAGGGAAAACCTACCTAGACAACCAAACATCCGAAGGAATAGCGCTGCAAAAATCTATCCGTCTGTCTGTCTGTGTAAATATGGGGATGTAGAGGTAACTTCAAAGATTGATAAATTATGGCCACCAGTTGCTCATTATAAGGCAAAACACACTAATATAAACAAAGGTCATGTCTGTGCTTAGATATTGGAAACAAGGTTATGCAGATGATTGTAAATGTTTCTGTAAAAGTAAACTGTGGTATAAATTATGAAATTAAGGTTTGTTAGGTAGAGGCCATAACCAGGGATTTAGGTTACTTTCGATTTTTCTCTTTTTATTTATTTACTTTAACTTCTTAAAGTAGTCGCTTTGTTTCTCTCTGTTGATTTCAAATTTACAAGAAGTACAAACCAACATGACCTCAGCAGTAGCTACAATCATGGCTACAGTGAATTTACACCACACTACAACATGGAAAGGAATATGTGTGTCAGGTTGCCAGTCAGAAAAGAGTCTTTATCCACTACTGTTTGACTTGTTTCAGTTTCTCGATGTGATGGCAGAGTTTAAGTGCTGGGCCCAGCTTCAGCCCCATGTACTTCATAATGACATCACTGCGCAGCAGCATCAGAGCCTTGCCATCGATCTCCTGTAGAGAGAGTAGCACACTGTCAGCAGGGGCACGCTTTACAAACACTTCCTCTCAGAGCCATCTGATTAAAATGATGATAGCTTGATTAAGGCATTGAATGGGAGAATTTCCAGTTGTGATTATCCTTTAGCTCAGGGAGAGTTTATTCAACCAGGCAACTGCAGCATACAACACAGTGAATTAAAACAGCGCTCTCAACAGTCTGTTGACCATTAAACAGGAGAAAAAATTAGAAGGTAATATAATCTAAGCACTTACGTGTTTCCTGAACAGTTCAACGTGAGGTCCGAGAGTTTGGGGATCAGCCTCTTGGACAAACCGAATAACATCATCGACTGACCAGGAAGAAGCGTCATTGCCTGAACCCCCCGTGTCTTGTTTCACGTGCTCTGGCCCTGTAGTTGAGCTGGCTGCTGTAGAATGGGACAGCAAGGAAAACCAGATCAAATTAATTCACTTTAGGTTAACAAATATTGTACCATTTGCTCATGATTTTATTTATTAGTATTACAACTAGAGGTTAACATATCACGTCTTCATTAAACCTAAACAAATCAAACCACATGAAGATAAGCTAATAATAACACTATGTAACACATGTTGTGTTCACTGTTCACAATTTCCCCTCAAAACCTTTCCTAACAGTTATAGTTGCATTCACTATCACTCTCCACTGTAAGCTGAAACTTGGTCATCACTGCACCTTCCAATATGACTGTGACCACATCTTTTGGTTGCAGATTCTACAGGGCACTTGCAGCTCATTGCCAATGATGAATGGTCTAATATATATATCAAGTAAGCTGCCGGAAGATGATGTCTGGCTATGCATCATGTTTTCAGCAAGTCAAGTACTGAATACACTGTCTACTTATCATTAAGGGGTTAAATAACTTCCAGACTGTAGTAAACTTTAACAGTTGCTTTTAATGTTGAGTTAAATTTCGCCAATACACAGAACCTGCATTAATGTTGAATAATTTTAATTTTATATTTGAATTTGATCATTTTCTCTCAGTACAACTGATAATACGACCCTGGCATCTGTGTGTGTGTGTGTGTGTGTGTGTGTGTGTGTGTGTGTGTGTGTGTGTATTTAAGCCCTACCCTCCACTCGTCTGTGTGCACACACTGGGCCAAGTTCGGTCGGGTTGGAACTGACACGCCGTAGGGGTGGAGGTGTATGTGTGTGGCCGGAGTAATATTGTCGTTCCTTCTTTGTTGCTCTGTAATCTGATGCACTATTAAGGGAGCGGGTGCTCGGAGAAGCATCCTTTGTGGAATCATCATTAGGTAGACCATTTTCAGTGAGGGACACTGGTTCTGTTTCAAGAAAGAATGAGAGAAACATAAAGACTAAAAACTACTGCACTATACTCAGCCAAACAGTTGTAAGGTGATTATTCATGGAAGGAGATTTACGTAGAAAAGTTCTCAGTACACGTTTGGTTTAACCTTTATATTATGTTATGGGTCAATTTGACCCATTCCAGTTTTTGTGTTGACCAAAGTACTGGTTATCCTTTGTTTTTCTTCATGAAACTTTAT
>JAUMTR010000017.1:11317961-11356241 GCA_032270685.1 Microctenopoma stevenorrisi
ATTCTGTGTGGATTTACACAGTACGGGTCAAAATGACCCGCAACATAATCAATGTAATTTTTTTTCAACATAATACAGGGGTTAAGTAAAAGTACTTGGAGCAATGAGACAAATTCCCACAGAAAATGTAAGTTGTGTAATATAAAAATGTTAGCAGGGCAGACGTGGGACCTCAGCTCTATATCAACTGGCGTGAAAAAATAACACAGTTGCCCGTCTCAAGAGTCAAAGTGAAAACAAGAAAAAAGAGATTGTGTTTATAATAAAAAATAATCCGCCCTGTGTTTCAGATAGTCATTATAAATTTACAATAAATAAAAATGCTCCAAAACTTAAGGAAGCTGAAATAATTTAAATTCTTTGATGGCAGTGCTTTAGTGTCTGGTCTGTTAGATAACATTTAAAGCATATCTCTCAGAAATGCTTTAAGAAGCCTTTCTATATAGGCTACTGCCAGCAGAACATACATGCAATGAAGAATGAAGAATTAGTAAATATATCTGTCATTTCTGCCCATTCCCAACTTTTGAGTCCAAAAAGAAAATTGTGAAGACAATTTGTAACCATATTTGTTTATAATAATGTAGTTTTAAAAAAGATAAAGGTACACTTTTCCTGATTGTGTGGGACAAAAGACAAAAGCATTTGAAATGTGGAAAATTTGCGTTCCAATTTTTTTTACATTAAGAACAATAAAAAAAAAAAACAAACAGGAGGTTACAGTGAAGTAGCCATTTATTTAATGTTTTAGCTTTTATCTTCACCCCCTCACAGTTACCCCATCCACATATTTGCCCACCTGACTTAGTCCTGTTGTAGAAGCGTGCGTTGTTGCTGTATGGGCTGAACGGCTGCGAGCTGAAAAGACTGTCACTCTCTAGATGTTGGCACATGTTCTCCAGAAACCGCAGTACAGAGGACGCGCTGGAGGCGGAGGGCAGCTTCACATAGCGGATACCATGCTCGGACCGAACTGGGAGGCAAAATATAAACAGCTCAAATTCTGTGTGCTGTATGTACTCTCTCTCTCACACACACACACACACAGTGTGCATTTACAGATAAAGAAAAACAGCAGATGGTTTAGGGGTTGCACCCGCCTTTTATAAGCACAAACCTACATCTTTCACCATCTCACAGAGCGCTAAACCCTCCCACCCAAGCCAAGCCTGCACAAATCCACAGATTAAACCCCCACCTCCCCACTCAACCTCGCGCATAGCCTTCTCAATCCAGGCCCCCAAGGGAGACCCAATCCCAGAATCCCAAACCAGGTTAGACGCACATGTCACTTCTGATTATAGAAACAGTGCTCACATCAGCTGCTGCCATGGGCGCCATCTTTTATTCCTTCTTCTCTCTCACACACACACAGGCAACATTCATTACCCATGAGTGTTTGCTTAAACCAATTTCACCTGGCTGATGACCAGGCTATGAGACTATGGGAATACATTAGAAACTACTTCTTCAGAACAGATTTATTTAAGTAATAGGTTGACATTTTTAAAAGTACGCTTGTTCACTAGGCTGTTTCCCCCATTTACAGTCTTTGCACCATCTTAAACTAAAAAGCTTCTGGATATCTTTTTATTTAACATACTGACATCAGGCATCTATCTTTTCTCTGTGTTTTAAAATTTTATATTGTTGATATTTAAGTTTTTCACTGCTCATCAGTATAAACAAACATGTGAAGAAACGATTGTGTTTTCTAAGATTTACCTCTGATGACTTCTCCTCCTGTGTGGGATTGGCTCTGTAGGAATGACAGCAACACAGAAGGCTGGTATGTGCAGTCCACACAGGCCTGAACAGCCTGTTGAAGCACCGCATTGACTGGAGCTGGACCAAAGTGATCTGAGAGCTGCTGCACTAGTTTCCGGTCAATATGCGGGCCATAGTCACCGTGCTTGTTCACATAGACGCACACTGGAGTGACAAAGTATGACCCATCATTAAAAAAAAAAGAAAGGTAGACATTTCCATCCCCTTTAAAACAGTCCACATCCACAAGTATACATTTAGGCGTCCAGTTTACCTGTGCATACTACATTTGAGCCGCTGCTGTGGTTGTTGTCTGCTGAGACATGGCTGGAGCTCAGTCTCGTCTCTGGAGGTGAAGCCGTGACTGATGATGCCACGAGAGTCTGCACCACCTGAGGCTTCTTTTAGGACAAAAAACAAACAAACCCCATCTCCTTAACTGTCTGTAATATATAAAGGCTTTTAGTTAATGATTTAATAAAGCAGCACACAGGACATAAAGCAAGGTTACTTTGCTTATCAGACGCTTTTATCCAAAGCGACTCAGCTAGTGCCGAGTGTCTTGCACAGGGACACACTTGGTAGGGGGATAGGCTAGGATTTAATCCTGCCACATTTTGCATCACAGTCTGATGCTTATCCCATTGAGCTACCAAGGCAAAAACACCAGGGGAAGTTCTTAATAATTTTTTTTTTTTATCTTGAATGAACATTCACAAAAGCCTTGAAAAGTCTACCACTGAACTTTTCTCTTCTTCCTTTATGCCACAAACATAAAATAGTGCCATCATCAGCCCAAGGCATAACAGATTACAACCCCTATGACTTCTCACCTTGCTCTTAGGCTTGGGCCCTCTCTTCTTGTGTGGTCTGGGGGCCAGTTGAGCCTCAGAGCCAGTTCTGGCAGGGCTTTGTGATGCTCCATTTACTGCGGCTGCTGCCGCAGCCTCAGCCGCTGCCTTCAACAAAGCAATAGTCTGCGATTTGGGACGGCGACCTCGGACACCCTTCCGAACAGGGAGGGGTGGCAAGGGATTGGGCAATCGGTATGAGGTCTGCATGGAGGAGGAGGAGTTGGAAGAAGATCGACGTGTATTGAAGGAGGCTGAGGTGGAAGAAACAGGAGCAAGGAGTGCACCGGGCAAAGTAACTTTAAAAAAGGGTATGGTTGGCCAAAGGAAAGAGAGACAGATACAAAATAAAAATTGTTAGTCTTGTAATCAACAAGTAGCCTCATATGTTAAAATTTCAAACATCCAGAGAATCAAGTGGCATGGCTTACATTATCATTAAAATACATTTATCATGCCAAAGACAAAGATACTGGGGGAAAATGAAAGTGGACCAGCAGAGATTTGTTTTGATCACCATGAAATTGGCAGGTCCTTTGTGTCGAGCACCTCGTGACACTGAACTCAGAGTCAAAAGTCACAAGCCCCCAGAGAAATTGCCATTTGCTTCCAGCAGCACAACAATTCAGTGGTTATTGCAATACAATTCAAATCCCTTCCGCTTTCAGCACTAGAAAATCTGATAACAATTTATCAGACGGTATTAACTAACTATTTCTCTATGGATCATTTGCATTCTATATGTTATTCATCAGCTGCTACTCACATACTGGAGTTAAAAGCGATGCTTCTCCTCAATAATAGGCTGTAGATTTATTAGTGAAATTGTAGTTGGTGGTAGTATTGGAGTGGATTATATTATATAAATTATATTATATATAGAGGTGTTTCTAACATCGTGGCCACTTAATTGACATAAATGAGGGAGGTAAAAAATTACAAACATTATTATATTGGTGTATCTAACAATTACAACGGGATTGTTGCTGGCTTTAGATTGGTAAGTGTTCCCTTTATGCTGACCATCAATGGCAACATCATTTTGCATGAATATTAATAAAAGTCTAAGCTACCTAATATTTATACTCACCGTATCTATGTTAATCTAGTAAAGGTGCTACCAGCTTTTCTAGCATACCAGTCACAGTCTAGAGGCTACACTCATCATGCAATCATTAAGTTCCAAGTTTAGGTTCAGCCAAAGGTCACCAAAGAATTATGGCAACCTCTGTAAGAACACTAGCAGATAATCGTCAACATAAAGTGTTTCCTAACAACAGACATCTTACAGCAAAAGTTTGTGTGTTTAAATATAAAGAAAGTGACAAAAATGTAAAAAATAAATAAATGTCTATTCTTAAGAAACAATCATATAAAGCCACCTCCTCTGTCTTCATTAGCCTGACTCTGACTCTCTGTTATAACCATAGCTAATGTGTAAAAGAAAAGAGAAAAATGAGAAAGAAAGATTGAGAAGAAAACAGTATGGTAACCATCTCCTAGTTCAATTCAGACATTTTGCTTCGTGAGAGCAGGGGCCTCAGAGTGCACGAGGAAGCTCTCAAGGGGACACGGCATTCATGCGAGCCTCCTTGACTGAGGCAATATGGGATGGCTATGACAGGTTTACAATATTCTCTGAGGGGCCAGCCAGGGCAACCTGAAAGCTGCTTAATTGGGAAATGAGTGAAAGTGGGCGTAAGAGAGAGCGGTGTTTTGTTTCAGAGGTGAGGGCACTTACTCACCAGCAGTGGTCACACAAAGCACGCTCGCAGAGCAACAGCAATACTAAGCGTTACACACAGTGGCGTGCGTTTTCACACTGAGCCAGGACCTATGAGCCCTACAAAGGCAGGGTACCAGTCAGTATCAGCAGGTTTTCACTGTAGGAAACCTGAGTCGGGGGCCTCCTCGGATCTAACCCTTTCGCAAAATGAAAGTCTAATCCATTCACATTAAGTGACAGCCACCAAAGCACCATTTCCACACTACTGATTAATGTCACAGCCTCTAATATATTGGTTTATCATCATATTTATTTATATAAGAGTAATCACCTCTGCATTTTTAACTTCAACTTTGAAAGAAAATCTGTTTAGAAAGTAATTTTCTTCCCCACTGTCGAACAGTCTCATATATACTCTCAATCAGCCCGTTCAAGCCGTTCAAGTGATCTAATGTTTACGCCGAGTGAAATATTTAGAACCAGAAAGCTTTATGCCTGCACCACACCATCAAACTGAAATATTATTATTCAGTATTTTTTCAGTAAACTGTATGAATTATATAGGGTCTGTGGGAACATTTCTACATGAAATATTGTTGGCTGAGCAGTTCAATGATTGAGCCACAGCTCGAAGGTTGCTTGTACATAAGGATAAAAAAGTGCAAACCAGACAGATGCTGGCAAAAAAGTCACCACTTAGATTACACTAAGAAAGGTAGGTAACATCCACTAGATTATTACCGTAGTGATTCATATGTTTCAGCTGGAAACACAATGATGTCATCTGACTAACTTAATTGTGTACAATTGATCTTTTCACCGACAGTATGGGTACAGGTACTGGGATCTGAGTCCCAGGTTTTCACGTATAAAAACATTTTCATCCTGCGAGATTCTGACTGAAGCTAGAATCAGAATCAGTTTTATTGTATGTTGCACATACAAGGAATTTGTTCCTGGTTGTTTGTAGCTTTTCTAGGACAGTACAGACAGAAAACAAATACATGAAAAACATTCTATTAATTATTAGATTTACTGTAAATCAATTTTCAATGGACTAGTCAGTTAAACAATCAATAGTGTCAGCTCTGAAGTTCTGTGCTGTATAGTTTTTTACTCTTCTTCCTGGCAGCCATTGGATTTCATTTATTTCCACACTATAATACAATCAATAGTAACCAACGGTTGCCTGGAATTGCCAAATAAGATGCATTAAACTTGCACAAACAGCGAAATCTACAATGGTTAGATGTGGTGTGAAATTACCTAAATAGAATAATAATAAAAACTGCCAACGTAAAGTGTTGTATAATATTGTAGAAACAAGTATATAACTGGGGGCATGGGGCATGATAGCTCAGAGGGTAGAGCAGTGGTCTTCAAACCCAAGGGTGAGCGAGTTCAAGTATTCATTATTGTTAATAATCACAAAAAAGTGAAGGCATCCCATACGCACATACGGTGCAAAACACAGACGCTTAAGGTACTGATCATAGCTGTATAATTCCAACTCGATCCATTGACCTGTGTCAGCCAGAGCCAGTGGAAACATAAGCGTGCATAAATGTGAGTGTGTTTGTGCACAGGAACAGGGTTGCCAAGAAGTGTGTCTGCTGTCTGAGGGTGGGGGAGGGGCTCAACAGAGTTGCCCCTCATCTAATTACACCCCCCCCCCAACACACACACTCCTACATGCTGAGCACCCTCACTGCAAACAGTCCGTTCAGCATGCAGGCTTTACTTTGAGTAAATTTGTAGCAAATTCATGAACTGAAGACTGAAGTGTGAGAGACTGCGTGCAGGCAGGAAAGGAGCTTCATGCTTTAAAGAACAAACTCCACAGGATCAAAAAACAAATGCAATAAAATGAAACCAGTTGTTCTACTGTTACTTCATATTTCCCTATTAACTCATCATATAACTCCATGGAATAAAGCTGTGTGTTCATAAGATCCGTGCACTGCATTTTCCATATCCACTAAACCTGCCCTGACTCTTTTGTAAACTAATTCCAGAAGCATGACAAAAAACAAATGATCAAAAACACATGGCACTCCAACTTAAATTACGGCCAAGTATACTTACAATGCATTGGAGTAAACACAAGTCATTCCAGAGACTTCATGCTAAACAAAGAAATCTGTGTAAGACCAGCTTTAATCATTCCACCCGACAAGGAGAGTCCTACACTTGTGACATATCATGACACTTTCACAAACAGATTTATCTTCCACTTTCTTTTTCAGCAGGACAATAATACAAAGCTAAATGTGAGCATTTTAGGAAATAAACAGATCATAAAGCTAATACAATTTAGACATGACTGAATTTATCTGAATACGTGCACTAATCGTTGACAGCGATATTTTAGGAAATACAACACTATTAAACCCATTAGTAAAGAAAAAGGAAAATATATACTATTACCCAAAATGCAATTTTCAAACATGATGTTGCTAAACACAACATATGTGTCCGGATTTAAACTCAATTACACTTTATAGACCTACTCATAAGACTAAAATCTTCTCAAACACAACACAGGAGAGATATACCTTAAGTAAATTACAAGCTTTCCAAGCTTTTCATTTATGCAAACAAACAACATGGTAGACATATAAAACTCACCAGGAAATCCCCACCAAAAAAGCAGAACTTCAGTGCTGCTACTGTGCCTTTTGTAGTAGCAGTAGTAGTGGTAGTAGTCGTAATAGTGGAGGCAGATAGTGATAGCAATGTCCGTAACAATGCAACTACTGTTGCCCACTGGTTCTCTCTTTAAAGCAACTGTTTTTCTTTCAGCCTAACTTTTCCTGACTTTCTTTAAAAGACTGTCCTCTTCAGCACTTTATTGTCTGTTTTCTGTCTCTCTATCAGCTGCTTTTCCCTCCCTTTCTCTACCCCTCTCTTTCCTCCCAGCAGTACTCCACAACAAAGCCCACGCGGCTGCCTCTGCTACTGGCTGAAGCTTCTGCACGGCTTCCCTTCCAATGAATGAACACGGGGAGGGGGGGTGTTGAGATTTGCATAGGGGCTGGGGAGGGGTAGAGGGAGGGAAGGAAGGAAGAGTGGGTGTGTGGGCGTGACAGAGGCAGGGAGGGGGGAGTTGAACCTTTTATTCATGTTATCTGCAGGTCATATCGACAGTCTACATCAGTCACCTGCTTCTCAGCAAGCCCCTGATGAGGTAGAGGGCGAGGCTCTACTAGTAGATACAGGAGGGAGTGGGGGGGGGGGGTAAAGGGTTAAACTGAATCAGAAGAGTCCTGATTGAAATGAGGAGAAGGTTGCATACATAAGCAAGCATTCTCTCTGTGGCACAGACACAGTCAGAAATCCCAGAGGGAGGTCCCCTTCAGTGTAACCTTAGCCTGTTCATACATACTGTATCCTGATGAGAGATGGCCAACAGGAAACAGAGCCACAGTCAGATATCCCCGGGGTTCTTGTACAACGTGGGCCAGAGCAGACAGAGGAAGTTTGCATGGGAAAAGTCTCTCTAGTCAAAGACACATTAATCTTCTTCTCCATGGATACAGGAGCACCACTACCACAGCTTCAAGAGACAAAAGGATTATTTGACATGCATGTGTTTTCGGATGTTTCAGGGGATCTACAATTATTTAGCACTGCTATTGAATGCACGGTCTACTTTTGTCAGGGTGCTCAAATAAATATTAGAATATTTGATCTACCTCATAAACAATTACTGAGCCACAGTTAATACAGAAAATAGCAGTAGCCTTTAATAAGAATGCACTGATCATAACCATCTGCCTTGTGTATAATCATGCATTTAAAAATTTATATAAGAACATTTTGGGTGACGTGTAGAATATTTAAATATTAGGTAATACTTGTTAAAATAGACTAAAACAGTTATTGTGAATCTGTGTCCATAACATAAAGATTTAGATGCATATATTTGAACGCAATTTATAAACAAAGAGCAAAAACAATATGTAATGTAATAATGTAAAACAATGAAAACTTGCTTGATGGTGAATTTGCTGTGAAAAGAGGAAAATAATTAGGTGGCCAGCCTCTGCATTCTCTGAAGCAGGGTCACCCCAGGACAACAACATAGAAAGCTAATTAGAAATCTTAAATGTAGCATTAATTAAAGAGTCTCTCACTCCTTCTCTCATATGCACAGCTAATTATCAACTCATTAACACCTCGAAAAACCCCTACTCACTGACTTACATGCTTACAGTAGCTATGATTTACATTATCCTTTTGTTCCCTCCAAAACGCACACACAATAAAATCTGTGACCTAACTGTTAGATATTGGATAAATGTTAAACTGTATTTATTGCAGCACTCGTATCCTACAATAAGTAGAAATAACTTCTGGGTAAATCATATCTATTAAACCAGTTTAAGAGTTACTACTCAGTATGAAGTCTCAGAGAAGGCAGAAACTGGAGCAGAGAGCCGTGCCTTATTGTGGAAGGATTCAGGTGTTCAGGCTTGAAACATTTTTCTAAGTGGAGAAACTGTGGACTATTGTATATTTCCTAAAGTACTGCATCTCAGCTTTTTCTCCTTTATTGTTATTTGGCGCCACTGTTCAGGAGAAGTCAGTAACCTTTACCATGGAAACTACGTAGTGTCACGTTGACATGGGAGAGGCTCTCATCTTATGACTAGCAAACCTTCAAAACAGTTATTACAGAGTTGATTACAGTTCAATCAATTCATTTATGTACACCGCTTAGAAAGCAGACAATTGTTTGCGGAAGCAGTTACCCACGAAACAACCACTCTTCTCTCTTATATTAACTACTTTGGAGGAAATGTTGCAGGAAATGAGAAAATATAAAGGTAGGCAAATTAATAATAATTCCTTTATATCTGGATGCCACAGTATACAGTATTGATAGAGTCAACTTAAAGAAAGAAAGCCAAGGAATCCAATGACAAGTAGAAGATCACTTTAAGAGCACTCCTACAGAGCCCCCCTGACCCCCTCCGATTAAAAGCTTGGTTTGATAACAGTGATAGTGGGAAGAAACCCACAATCCTGTCAACTTACACAAAGCTGCAGGTCCAGATAAGGTTCCCGGGCAGGTTCTCAAGCATTGTTTACAGCTGGCTCGAGTTCTCAATGAGCTGTTCAACATGTCTCTGTTCTGGCATTAATTGAAAATTGCCTGGAATCAGCTAATGTTGTGCCAATATGGAGGAAGAAAAACATCCCCTCTCAGGTGCAATAATCATCTGGTGGTCCTCACTCTACTGCTATTGAAATGCTTTGAACGATTGATCCTTCTGCACACCAAGGAGTTCATTCCAGCCACATTTGAATCATACCACATATATGAAGATGCCATTTATGGATTTTAGCTCTGATTTCAGACCGTTATCCCCAGCAAACTATCACCCAAGCTTTACCGTCTTGGACAGAGTCTATCGGTCTGGTCTCACACACACCCTTAACGAGCACCCTGAGGACCGGTACACCACAGGGTTGTGTGCTTAGTCCCATTCTTTACCCTCTCTTTACCCATCACTGCATCCCCACATAAAACAATAATATTGTGGTTTACAGATGTTGTAACAGTGATTGGGTTAATTACCAATAACGATGAACTGGCCTATACAAGGAAAAACAACCTGTGTCTGAACACGGCAAAGACCAAAGAGCTTATTACACCACTGGACAGGTAAAGAAGGCACAGGTCTTTCAACAGAGATGATGGTTACTACACGTGAAGCAAAGAATGATGCCTTTTTGGTGCATTTCTAAAAAATATAATATGTTATAATAAAAATATATAATATAATTAAAAGTATATAATATAATAATATAATATAAAAGTATAATATGTTATATATGATGTTGTTTGGAGTCTGTAAATTTGACTTTCTCTCTGCCTGAGGCTGACATGGTCTGACAGACATGTAACTGCTGTTCCTCCTTCAGGTAACTCACCTCCCATTATTCAAGATTGTTATTTAAAGGGAAGGAAATAATTAGAATAGATATCAGATAAATATAGATATAGAATAGAATTATAGATTTTTATTACGTCTAAACCTTATCAAACAAAAAAAAAACAGACTGAATGAGACATTTGTTTAAATGATTTTGATGGATATAAAATGTATGAACATATTATATAATTAAACAGCTTAACATTAAGCTTTAGCATAAGTATAAATCACACATTGCACATTGACAAGCTCCTGTAAGTGTATCTCCTGTAGTAGATCAGGAGTGCCACACTTTAATATCAAACAAAGATCTAATTTCCACGTACAGGGAATGTTTTGTCTAAATGAGGCTCAGAGGTCCATCATGGGGTCCATGGAAAGATTAGGAGTTCAGTATGAAACCCACAGAAGTAAGTGGTGTTATCTGGGGAGCACAATATGTGAAACCCTAATATGGCTTGAAACACATACTATTATTTACCCTGTTATTATATATATACATACAAACAACCATTTAGAAGAACTGTGACTTTTGGTGGGTTATCTGAACTTCTTATGAAATGTCACAGTGAATTACAAAGGCATAAACAGAGGAAGAAGAATCTGTGGCAAAGGTGTTCTAATATTTATATGTCAGAAGCCTCTGTGGCACAGATCCAACAACATTTAATATAAACAAATATTAACTAAAAGGCCATAGAGATAAACGCTATGTAAAGCTACAGAGGAATCGGGGTCATAAATTCTGCATATCTGCTTTTTTGTCCGTATCTTGCTTTTCATATTATGTGTAAAATATTTGTGACCCTTAGTAGAAATATTATTTCAGTGATTTCTTAATTTATTAACTTTTTCTAGAATATAATAAAAACAAGAAATTTCAGTTTTAATTACAATCTAAAACGTTTTTAGAGTTTTAACTAACGTAATGTTTTATTCAATATATAAGCTTAAAGTAAAGTAATGATTTTGCCAGTCTTGCTGTAAATTTTCGGCTGTTCAACAGGTCATGGTCTCTGTTGTCTGATTCTCCTCTTTATGATGTGCCATATGTTTTCAATATGAGACAGATCTGAACTGCAGGCATGCCAAGCACATATACTCTACAAACTCCAAAATAAAGAATAGCATTGTCCTGCCTAAATATCCGATGACTTCTCAGGCTTTCACACCCCAAAATTTTACCTCTAACGTCCCAATACAGATTTTTGTGCCATTTAAGAAAAGAAAATCCTGGAAAGTCATGTTTGGTGATAGCATGTTTCTTTGCATATAAAACCTTTCTGGACTGAGTAAATAATTGGTCATATTAGACTGTGTACAGTCTGAGTATTTATAGGAAATAATAGGACGCATCTGGCAAATTGCTTTGTCACATCTTTCAAAAGTGCAAAATGATGCCAAGAGAAACCCAAACTATCATGCACTAACAAAGCAGCCAGCAGAAACTGGGTGAGTTGCTGTAGGTCAAAACCCCCAAAACAAAGCCAGCTCAACACGAAGCAGTGGACAAAACACACAAATTACGTAAAATCTTCAGCGATCGCAAGCTGACTTCGGGACAGACAAACGAACATATTCAGGTGTTAAAAAAGCTTATAGTTTTGCTAAAGTAAATGTTCTGTAAATTCTATATGTCCCACTTCCAGTGCTTGGTACTAATAGTAATAATTTAGTAATGAGTAATAATGGAAACAATTACTAAAGTATTACTTAAATAATTACTCAAATAAAAACCTGAAAATGAGGGCAGCTAATTGGATCAAAATGTGCTAAAGTGCACACTTTGAAATACACAGTGTAAGATGCACTCATCAGATTTTCCGAGTGTGCTGCCATCTAGTGGTGGACGTGCGCGAATGCAATGCAATGTTTGTAATGTTTTGTGTTGTCTTTTTTTATATTGAACTGAGAGCAGCTGTAACAACTCAAAACAATACCCCTTTAGAATAATTAACATTTTAAAATCTTTAATCTAAAAGCTGTCCCTATTATCACCTAATGGTATTATTTGTTAGGTCATAAAATCTCTCTCACAAACTGGTTTCACACATTGCATGGCAAGAAACAAAACAGCAGTGACTTACAGAAGTTTCCAGGAGGCTGTAAGCTGTGCTTTGTCAGAGCACACCACCCGACAGGGAAGATGTCTCTGGAGTCAAAGGGACACCAATAATCAAAGGCACCTCGCCAGCCGTCAAACATGACGAAAATCTCTTGACATCTGACCTCTCCCACTGTGGCTGGACAAATCAGGTAGGGGTTCTTCCTGTCTACAGCCTCAAGCTTCATACCAGGCTGGAAATAGTTTTTAGGAGGACTGGTCGGTTCCTAAACAAACACATCCATTAGTGTAGTATTAGTATCAGTACAGTATACATACATATAAACAAGAGTCAATACATATTGCATATCCACAGTAGATCCGCTAAACCTAACCCTCAGTCAAACAAATAGTTATACAAAATAAAAAACGAATGAGAATGAGAAAATTATGTTATTATTATTTATTCAGCAATGGAGCCCACAGTTTATGTTTACTGGAAAGTTGTACTTTCAGTTTCTAAACACAGTACAACTTATTTTGTCAGCTTCCATACGAAAATGTATCAACATTGGCCGTCCAGTTGTCATTACCTTTTTAAAAGCAGAGGCTGGGGCCATCTCAGCTCCGCTCAGTGTGCGCAGGAGGAACATAGGCCACGAAGAAGCATTCATCCTGAAACCTGTATACAAGGTCAAAACAGTACAGTTTGTACTTAAGTAGCCTGCTGCTGATCCACCTAATTGCAATTCTCCTTGACCCCAGTTCAGTCTATGACACTAAGGACACAATGTTTTTATAAACAACCCGTGTTGGTATAATTCATGTGGCTCTGTACTGGTTTATTTCTTATTTCACTGTGGTCTTTTCTGGGTCATCTCCTGTATCCAAATTTATGTTCACTGCCACAGCCAGATCCTTGAAAGTACTTAAATTTATAGAATTAAATTGTAGAAATATTAATTTTATATATAACAAATATATAAAATTTATTATATACAGTATATTATATATATATATATAATGGATCTCTGAAAATGTCCAGCTGTTATATACACACATGCTCACTATACAAGCGTAAGGTGGCTTACCCAGCGGTGGCTGCAGCATGTCTCCGTTCCGCTCGCAGGTTCCTATTGGTTGAATGTCTGACGAGTCAACCAGCCGCCAGAAGTCATTGGTGTTGTCACTGCCATCCAGACGCAGGCGTAAACGGGTTCCCATCATGCCCATCACCGTTGCAATGCACACCGAGTTAGAGTTACGTGGATCTCGTGCCTCCAGTTTCATACCTGCTTTGAAGTCATTGGAGGGAGGGACTCTGGACTGAAGAACGACACAGAGAGACCTTCGCTGTTATGCAGGTTATATTGTTTGAACACTTACGACTGGAAAACGGATTTTAGACTTACATAGCAATTAATAAATAATACAGTGAATTTATTTTCGAATTAAAGTAAAAACAAACAAACAAACACACAGTGGTCTACATTGTGTCAAATCAATTGCTAGAAGAGCTAGAAGAGTTGATTAAGTTTAATGCACATCATAACTGGTTATATTCTCAATTCATGTTATTGTCAGCAAATCCCACAAAAAAATCAATCAATATTTAACTTTAAAAATTAACATTTCATTCATACATACACTCATTTGTTGTGGATTTTGGTCTTTGATGACAACATAAACAATATCATTATCAAGCATTTCCAGCGACAACAACAACAAAACAACAGGAAGAACATAGTAATGAGTGATTGCAGAGTGCATTTAGTGCATCTAAAAATAGAAAACATTAATATATATATATACGTATATATACACACACACACACACACTATATATAACATGTCTTAACATGATGCCACTACCTGTTTGAAGGAAGAAGGTGATGCTGCAGTGGAGGACGTTTCTCTCAGATAATCTTCCCAACTGAACGGTTCTAGTGACAAAAAGTAGAAACAAACTGCTGATTAGAGTCCAGGAACATGAGGAAAATGCAGTTGTGGCAGTAACAAACTACTCGCATGTATAAAATAATCCAAAGACATACGAGCTAAATTCACAAAGCATTTTAGATGTAGAGAAGCCCTTCTGGGCCTACCTGGCAATACGATTTTGAAAAATATTTAATACATTTAGCAACAATGAAATAACTCAACACAAAAGTGTGTTTATTGTATAGTAGTGGTTTACTGTAAGTAACTCCTATAAATATAGCAAACTTTCAACGACTGTTTGAATTTAATGGATTGGAGGCAGGACAAATAGCATTTTAAGCTTGTCTATGCTGCATTAGCTAAGTCTGTTTATGGCGTCTATCAGAAATATGCCAATTAAAGTCTGTAAGAGATGATAGTTGTCTTCTTAAAATTTGAGACAAGTGCTCATTAAAACTTTCCGGAAACGTTCATCATTTTAATGCAAGTACTGACACAAAACTGTCTGAATCAAAAAAAGCCATTAACACAAAGTTTTAGATTAGAGCCTTAATGAAAGATCAACAGTGAAGAGGAACAAGCCACAGATCAGAATTTCCAACCATTAGATTTGTCGAGGGCAGAGCCTGCTGTGATGCTGCTTCGTCTCTCTTTCTTCTCCTCTTTTTGATCTGAAATCAAAACGGTGATTGAACCGCTCATCAGAATTTGTCTGATATGCAGACTGTAATTACCGTGAGACTGAAGGCATAAAACCTGCAACTGAATAGCTGTGAGAAAAAAGGAACTCTGGCTACATCTCAAGCATTTCAAAACACCAAATATGCAAATGATGTGGTGCAAAATATCTATGAGCATTTAGATCTTTTTTACATTTGGTTTTGAGTTTGTTTTGAGACAAAATTGATGTTGCTGTTTGCCTTTAATGATCAAGTCTGTCAATGGCATTACAGACACAGACAAAGTGTTAAAAAAAGGCCTACCTCTATGTGGTGTTCGGCCCATGGTGACCAAAGCTAAACGAGCTGCCGCAGAGGAGGTGAAATCAGAAAGACCCACACAAACACTGGAGAGAAAACAAGTACATTCAAATCCATCCAAATTAAACCATATAGTAAACTATAGATTTCATAATAAAAGCGCCTGAATTAGTCACAAATACATAACAAAAGCAGCTTAAATCATAAAAGTGGTATTATATTGTATACAAATAAACTCACCTTGCATTTTTAATGGTTGAGAAAAGGGGAAAGAAGGGGAATCTAAAATTGGTTAGTCGTTAGTCATAATCTCACAATCAAATACAGTACTCCGCCTAATTGCACTAAAATTGTCTTTGTTCTGAAGGATTAGATAACATAAAAAAGCCTAATCCTGTCAATAATCCTGCCAATTGGAATGATACTTAATAATCATACAGCAACAACACTATTAGTATGTTTACTCACAATGGAAAACAATAAATTAGTTACTTCACATGTTCATATAAACTCCTCTGGCCAAAATGTGTTAGGAGCTGTGCTACATTATTTCCTGCTGATTTACTGTAACAATAATTGATAAAATAAAAGCATTACCATAGTGTTTACACTGAAACTCAGGCACAAAATGCCAGATCAGCTTTCCACAACCTCTCAGCATAGTTCCCCTGGCTACAAAGTCTGTACATAATATCTCAAAAAGAGGCAAACTACAATCCAAGGTAGCAGAGGATCAAAAACTGAAATATTTCAAATAAAATCAGCAAGTCCAAAGGTTAAAATCCCCAAGAGCAAGACAATGTCTCTCTTACTTGTGAGTAAATTTTGCTTCTGCAGTGTAATGTAGCTCTGCAGACCCCGCTGTCTCTGCAGCGAATCCCATTGAGTCAAAAGAAGCCATAAAGATTCCAAGCTGCCATAAAAGGCCATTAAGACGTGTGGATGTGGGACGTCTGCTGGCCAACATGAAAAGGATTCCAGCGCTGCTACTCAGTCAGCTTCAGTATTTGCACTGGTTTGTCTGCCTCACTTAAGAGGGTCAGACAAAACCACTTGGCAGACCAGGAAGCACTTAATTTTTACAACCTCTATTTTCACTAAGACAGACACTGATCTGGGATTAGTGTAATGTTCACAAATGTGAACAGTGAGAAGAGCTGAAAAATGACCAGAGGAGAGCCTGTAACTTTTGTTTGACATGAAAGGCTGTAAAAAGAATTTTTTGTTATGTCAGACCAAACTTTATACTGTAAAATATTGTGCTAATGCAGATACACACACAACATTATTAAACATTATTATTATTAAAACTGAGGCTGTAACTCATGATTGCTTTAATTAACAAGAATCAATAATCCAGTTATTAATTAACCATATAAACCCACAGAAATCTACAATCACATTCTCATATAGTGACATCAGTACAAAACTATCAAGTTACTCAATTTTATAGTTTTATAGTTCTTTTCATTACGCAGTTACACCCACAGGACCGGTTATTATCAGTTTAGTGGATCATTTAGTGGATTATTTTGACCCACAAATTCATAATGAGTCAAATAACATTAAAACATTTTTAGCAGTTAATAAAAAATAAATGCAATTTTTCTAAAGACGAATATATTATTTTCTGGTTCTTCAAACTTAAAAAAGTTTCAATTAATTCCTTTTATACAACTAATTAATGTGACAAAACATTAGAATTTCTAATATAAATATAAATTATAAAGATAATTTGATTATTTCTAAGAAAAGGTGCAGTACACCTTCCCAGAAATCTCACTATGATGGGGGCCCTCCTGTAGGTTGGAGAATATGCAGAAATGTAAATGCGAATCATTTTCATATTTTCTGGGATTGCCCAGTTATAGAAGGATACTGGAGACAAATACACAAGGCTTTACAGGAGATCTTTAAATGTGCACTACCCCTCGAATTTGTGCTCCTCGGATATATCCCTCAGGGATGGATGAACAGAAATACATAAATACTGAGTATATTGCAAGCAGCCGCCAAAAAAACTTTTTTATTTTTGTTTGTTTGATGCTCGTATGTTCGTTTCGACTTTTGGCATACTTGGTTGTTATTTATCATATCAATGATGCATGATATGTATAAGGTGTAACCTACACGGATTATCTGAGTGTACAAAGGAAATGTATATTCTGTATATTCTGTATGTTCACCTTTATAAAAAAGTTGTTTTTTAAAGAAAAGGAGCAGTAAGTCAGAACTTGACTTACTTGACATTGTGTAAATAATCTGTAGGTAGGATCTAACGTTGTTGCTTGAAAATGAACCAATTCTTATTTGTAATAGCATAGGCTAAAAGACAGCAAGTGGCAAATCCAAGCTCCAATCACCAAATGCTGGTTGATTTAATCTATTCTGTTAAATGTTGACAAAGTGAGTTTGTGTGTGTGTGTCTTTACCCTGCAGCTCATCCTTCCGTGAGATTAAAGGGGAAATTAGCCTTCGTTCAGTAATGAGATTAATGTGCAGATCCAGATCCCAATCTTCTTTGCAAGTTTGCTCTGTCAGACACAGTTTGGAGACAGGAGAGAGAGGATCACATTACTGCTGCTGTGAGGATGAGGGGTGTGAGCCGCTGCAGGGCGTCACCTCCAGATGGTCTAACTTAGGATTTCACTTCATCAACATTTTACACCAAAGCTGTTTTGTTGATGCCAACATTTCACATGGAGCATATCAAGCCCGTGTGGGACTCTGTAGCATAATAAATCAAACTACCTGCTTTTCTTTTCAATTTGTAGGATTAAAGAGAGAGAGAGATGCTGAATAAGCAGAAGATTTAAAAAATAATAATTGTGCAGAAAAGTCTGTGACGCATTTTCAATTTATTTATGGTCACATTTTGTGGGCGGGACAGTGTTCATTACACAGACTAAACACTGCTAACCTCGCATTACAACGACAGGCGTGATACCAGGCTGCAGGATAATGCAGATCGTTCTTCCTAGTTACAGTGGAATCCAGTAAACAGAAAGCAAAGGGGAAACCTGCAGCGTCCAGCAGCCACTGTACGCACCGAGCTCCCCGTGTGCACAGAAAGCAGCAGAAACGCGCTCCGCTGCCTTCAACGCCTGGACAAGCAGCAGGAAACGCGGGGCGCCTCTGATCGCAGCTCGGAAAGCAAACGAGAGAGAAAGCCCCCACTCGCAGCACGCGGGAGTAGTAATGAGACATGAGCCGTACCAACCGTGTGAATTGGGTATTTCTGATGGGAGATTCCTCACTTTCTATCAGACGCGAGCCGCCATATTCGCTGCAGCTACGCGCATGTCCACCACGCAGTGCTGTAATTCATAGTTTTCCACTGGAGGGTCAAAAAACACACACACACACACACACACAGGCAGAGGAGGAAATAATTCATCACACGTCTCAGCAAGACGTATATTGTTTCATGTTGTGGTTTAATAATAAACTTCGCGTCATGTGGAAACGAAAATGCAAACATCTCGGTGGCAGCTTCCTGTTGTTCGTGGAGGAGAAGGTTAAGAGAAACAGCGATGACATAAACCTGCAGACTCTGGACTGTCACGTGTAAAAAAAAAATACTACGAGACACAACAAGATACGTGGAAATACAAAGCTGTGAAATATAATAAACGCAGCATTTTCAGTATCCACCTGATTAAATCGCTGCAATATTAGTATGAGTTTGTATAATTATAGAGATATTGTGACTGATTGATTATGGTTTCACCCAGGTAGAAGTCCACCGTGTAAAATACTCAAAATACCTACAGCCAAAATGTTACTTCAGAAACAAAACACAGTTATCATCGTCGTAAAAGTGTAGGTTACATGATTATAGCATGTCGGATAGACACGCAACGTTTGATTGTTGGAGCTGGTGGAGGTGGATCTAATTATAACTGTATGTACCGTGGCTTAGCGTGATCTTAAACGCTGGATCAGATTTCATTACAATTAATTAGTATTGATACCTCTGATTATGTGTGCATATTTATAACCTCACGTTGCTCTGTGTTTTTTTATGCCAGAGTTCTGAATGCACAAAAATAAATCATTGTGATAAGTGATATTACAGTAGACTCATAAAGAATGCAGTATTTCCATCTAAATGAACTACTAGCATAATAGAGATCCTCATACATGTGAAGCATTGCTTAAAAGTATTTAATGACATGACATCGCTGATCATTACTTAGAATAACAATCTCTGAGAAAACACTGTGCCCAAGATACCGCACATAGCCCACATAAATCCTGTACATGTGTCATGAGTTTGTTTGTTCCAACAATCTCTTAATCTCAAATATAAACGGCATCACATCTAAGTGACAGTCTTCTTCCGTGAGTGCAACCCTGCACTATGGCTGCAGAGTTAAATGAGCGGATAAGTAACTCACACTGTAGATTTATGCTGTTGTTAACAATACTCATACATACTTCTGAAACCATTGTAACATTTTATGGTCCTTTATACTTTTAATGTGTGGTAGTTTCTTATTATTAAATTATTATTATAATCTACTTTTACAGTTTTGATTCATTTATATTACTAATTTATTTTATAGTAATGTCAGTGAATGATGCTTCTTTTTTTCACATTTGCTTAAACACAATCCTCAAGATCACACAGCACAAAGTAAGAAACGTTGTTGAACTGAGAAAAAAGAGAAGGTTGGTGTGGAGGTCAAACACAGGAGACGTGGCCCCTCTATTCCTGCACATTGATTTCGCCAATTAGTGTGTGTGTGTGGGGGGGGGGTGTTAGGTGGGACAGAGCGGAGACAAGCTGCGGGAAGATTTTTAAATCCGCGACACAACATGGAGGGGGGTGCGACAACACTGTCTGGAGCTAAACCTTCGTGCCTGAACTAATTACGGGATCGATTCCACGAGAAAGTTTGATTTCGCCAGAGCTCGCGGAGGATGGAAAACGCCTGCCCCGCGCTCCTATTGGCTGGCTGCGCCGTCGCTCAGAGGAATGACGCCTTTGCTGGTATAACCAGCTGATGCTGAGGGTATGCACACGGAGCCTCTGAAGAACTGTTGACGGTTCATGGATACCCCGTCATCGGCGTTGTGTCTGCGGATTCGGTCTCACCTCCATCCGGAGACTGAGTGAGTAGGATGTTTGGTCGTGTCACGACGCACGGGCCGTTTCCCCGTCGCTCCACATGATGTTCCGTCTTCCTACACCATCATTTTCACGGGCATGATGCTCCGTACTTCACGAATTGAGCTTTCTCACCTCGCACATCACATCTGCAGGTAAAATAGGTGAAGTCGATCATTGGCGTGATGTTGTTTCTGCAGTGGCTTGGTTTTCATGTGCTATGGGTTTTTTGTTTTTTTTGCTTGCGTGAAGCTGTGTCATATTTTAGACAGTGCTAGTGGGGGAACGCTATTTGTGGATCTCGTTGTGCAACGCGGTCGTGAACACGGTCCGTGGACTACGCTGTAATGTGTGCCCTGGCTTCTGTGTAGGCTGAGAAACGCGTGGACAGCGATGGAATGATGGTGCGCTCTGCAACGCAGCGAGGAGACGCAGTTTCGGTGCAGAGAGAGCAGCATTATACTATCCTCTCTCTCACCTCACACACACGCACACACGCTTACGTGCACGCGGACGCGCGCATCTGCCTATTAAATCCACGCTCCCAAACTCGCTCATTCGCATCGTCTTATTTGAATGCAGACACCAACAGGCGTTTGTTGAATGACTGATGTTTCCAGCCATTCTGTAACAATACTCGGGAGGTCCACAGTGGTCCCCCATTTCCATTCACCAAGTGTCTGTCTGATGGCTACAAGGAAAAGCAGAGGGTTATCAAAAAGGGGGTTTCCTTCAGAAACGGAAATAATGCCCCCTTGCTCTAATTGTTAGCTTTTGGGGTGTAGCTGTCTGTTCTGAAAAGATACAATTAGTATCTAATCACTTCCCAGTGACAGCACTATATCCTTAAATGACTGGCCATGGATGGCCTCAACATCCACCTTATCTCCTTCCCTGGAAAGAAAAACACTGTGTGGAGTGTACACTGCATAGGATAACGCCCACACAGGCACATGAGCCAAATCGACATTAAAGTGTTTTTTCACTGCTGAATAAATCAAGTGTTAAACCAATGAATTTGGACTGATACTGTGAGAGGCTTTAATGGTCCCAGTCCAACAGCATCCACATTAAAAAGAGGCATTTAATAACCATGGTCAGTTTCTGAATGTGAGACAGGAGATTGAATCCTTTGGACAGAATGGTTCTGAGACATTTTTTTCCCTAAAACAAAACTAAGACCCTGTTTATGCATTTTTTATACCATGATAGCTCAGTGGATAGAGAAGTCGTCTTCAAACCCAAGGGTGAGCGAGTTCGATTCCCAGTCCCACCAGGTTACATGTCGAGGTGACAAGACATCGATACCCCATAGTAGCGCAGACACAGGTCTAGCAGCTGTCTGAACAACAATTTCCCCAAGGGCATCAATACAGTATTCATTATCATTATTATTATTTTTATGCTTGATGTGTTTTGAGTGATGAGATCACAAGTGGACTGCTAATTTTCAAATTTACATCTATACATATACATGTGTGTCCAAGGTGTCCGTTGATGATATTTTCTTGTAACATCGATGTCACTGGCGAATGACAACACAACTACATTTAGTGGTTTAATTATCAGCTCCAAATGCTTTTTGGTGGCCATTTACACTTGTCTAGTACTGTCGACTGGTACCAAGATTTAACGTAATACGAGATGTAAACAGTCCAAGTTTGTTTAAACGTTCAATGTGCTATTGGAAATTGGGGAAGTAAAGAGTAAAATTATGTACATGATAGGTCAGTGTGGTTTGGCAGTCGTCCTCCAACTCAAGGCTCAGCAGTTTGATTCTCAGTCCCCCTGAAGATACTTTACTTTACTTTGCTTGGCAGACGCTTTTATCCAAAGCGACTGACAGGGAGACACCTGGTAGGGGATGGACTAGGAGTCAGACGGGATTCGAACCTGTGACCTCCTACTTCCCAGTCTGACGGTCAACCCATTGCGCTACTCATGTCGAGGTGTCCTTGGAGAAGTCACCGATACCCCCATAGTAGCGCTGACACAGGTCAAGCAGCTGTCCAAACAACCATTTCCCCAAGTGGATCAATAAAGTATTCATTATTATTATTATACTTAAAACCAATCTAGGGGGTGAAGATTACCTCACAGGAAGAGTAGGAGTTGCAAAAACATATTTTAGTCCATTCAGTTAAACAGTTTTGAAAATGGCAGCAAAAGACGCATTTCTCTGTTGTTGTGGGTATAACACAAAATTACATTGAGCCTGTTGTGGATGTTGCAGATATTTAGTCATAATCATATCAATCACACAAGTGTGTACCAATCAGTTCAGTAGTGTTGGTAGTTACTAAACACAGACAGTCGCCTGGTGGTACTGGAGGAAAGTTATTATCAAAATGCATGATACGTTATCTAGGAACCACAAATGTATGTAACAAAGAAATTAAATATTTTATGGGACAAGGGAAAAGATGTCTAGTGGCACTGGGGGAAGTGAACATTAATATCTGTTCAACATTTCGTGACATCCACTTGTTGTTGCCATATTTCAGCCAACCAAAGTGGTTGCTGACAGAAAACTACTAATAATTCAAGATTCCAGTCCTTAGACATTCACTTCCAATTCTGTCCTCTGCAGCATCCTCCAGGTTGAATGTGGGACTGAATGGAATGGGAAGGATGTGTGTGGGATGAAGCGTGTGGAAGTCATGCTTAAGTTATGCATGATTTAAATTTGTCCTCAAGGAAATGCTCAGTTTCTGTACATTCACATGACCTACTTATCCATCGTCTGTGACAGGAATACCACCAGCATGCAACTGCTTGTGCAAGGAATGATGGGAAGTTAGACCTTGGAGTGACCCTTCAAAAGCATGTATTAACATCTCGATCCTCTGTTTTTCATCTTGTCTCCCAGGAATGTTTGTATGGAGGCTTGGATAAAAGTACACAGAGTCTCAAGAAGTGGAATGAACTGAGCTAAGAGACAAACGAAACAACTTCAGTCGAATCTATAAATAAAAAGAAAGTGACATTTATAAAAACGTAAGGCTGGAGGAGGGCTGTAGAACAATAGAATCTACAGAAGAAAGAGGAGTGAACATGGCGTGTGGTCGTTTGATGTCCATGTTTCCCCTGGACTGTACAGTTCACTCCATCGGTCGCCTGTTAAATCAAGAGTGTCCGTGCTAAAACCCAAACAGCTGATTTCACCTGCTGGAGGAGCCCCCACCCTCGGTGATGTGATGAATAAGTTTGAAGTCCTTGGCATTGTGGGAGAAGGTGGGTGGTTTACACCGCAGACTCTACTGTGTGTTTGTCAAACATTAGGACTCTATGTACTGTTGTTAACCTACAATCTTCAACATCCTAATTCCTGAACATCAGGGATGCTTAAGTTATGTCGTCTGTATTGTGTCATAGAGATGTATTTGTTTTTGTGGTTTAAAAACCCACACATTACTGTAGATCTTCCCCCTCTGTTGAGGAGTTGTGAAAATGTGTCACAAATTCAGAAGAGTAGTAGTATTAGTGTGTGTGTAGTAGTGTGATACTTCATTACTTATTTATTCATTATTTCCAGTTTCTTCCACTGAGTGTTAGATGCATCCCTAGTTTATCCCTAATATAAAAAGTCAGAGTAATCAAGTGTGTTTTTTCCTGTTGATATTTCTCACTAACTGTGGTCTTGGTCAGCGTACATGAATCACGCAGTGAGATACACCCAGAACTGCAATTACACTGTGGAAAAAAGCCACAGCAACAATTTTCTTGGTTTGTATTTGTCTGAAATCCACCATGTGGAAATTTTGCCTTCTTAGAGAACAAGGCTACAGCCTAAGAAGTCTTTCCTTAAATGTTTGTTGTTGTTTCTTTTTTAACCTGTGTGATTCTGCCCACCGTACATTTGCCCAGGACACCACAGATTTGCAAAACCATTTAAAACCCAGACAGATTTTAAGTTAGGCCTAAGAATTCGGGTTATCCACTTTAAGTAATGAGAAGGTTCAAGTACGAACATTTATCCACTGTGCTCCATGTGATTACAGTATATTAGGCAGCTGGGATTTCAGACACACAACCAGCAAAGTTTGCGGCTAGTTTTGGCTAGTGCCGTTATGCTAAGGTTAAAGGCTGTCATTTGCACCAGAAGAGCCTCCACCAGCTTTACTTGATGCCACTGAGGACATTTTTATTTTATAACTGAGATCTGCATCAACAACAAGGACAGTTCTAAAAAAATCAATCATTACCGGTTAAACTGAGCAGTATGTTCCTCTAAATGGAAACTTGCGTAAGCTTCATGTTTAGGGTGAAGGGGTGGGGAAAGAAAGCTCTGTCCAGTATTTTAAATTTGCAGTACCCCTTTTAAACACTCAGTGTCAGCACAATACTGTCCTCTATAAATTATGTTCATACAACTAAGGTGAAGCATCAAATGCAGATAGAAAGACAACTTGACAACATGGTAGATGTAAGTTTTCTTTTACTGTAAGGAGGAAATGTTGCTTCATTTATGGGCAAGTCAAAAAGAGAACTAGAATGACTATTTTGACCTTGACCTATGTCGACCAAAATCTAATCAGTTCATCCCTGACCCCAAGTGAAAATGTGTGCCAAAGTTGAAGAAATTCTGTCAGGGGTTTCTGAGACATCACAGTCACAACAAGAATTGGCCGAACATGAGGTAGCCAGTTTTTACAGGGTTCAGTTTGACAGTTGCAGTAACAACAGCAGCAGGACCTTGACATTTCATCTAAGCAGTTCATCATTTACTCCAGCAAAATAGTCGTAGCTAATTTTAAATGATTTCTTTAAAACATTCTTCATGTGTCGCACATACAATACAGTTCAACATTGAGTCCAAGTTGACTGTTGTGCAAAATCTGAAGAAACTCCCCTTCGAAGGAAAGTGTTTATTAGATATTACGTTTAAGAATTTGTTCATGACAACTCAAAAACAAATTGCCTCCAGCCCTGGCCATCATCTGCGGACATAAGAAATAAACTGTGCTATGTGGCTCTTTAATAAATATAGTGCTTCATTAAACTTGGAACATCCATCCCTCCATTACATTGCCACCAGAACATAAGTGAGAAAACAGTTTAGCAGCAAAGTCACTTTTATTGTTTAGTTTTTTTTGTTGTCACAATTAGGAACTAAATCGTACTTGTTTCATCTTAAGATTCAGGTTTTTTTACTTGTCTCTCTAATCCCCCTGAAATATTTAGGACAGCATATAAATCATGTAATGATGCTCAGGAAGATTTTTATTTGTGAATTGGGATCATGGAAAAAATTAATAAGGAGCTATGACCCAGTTTCTACATTATGTTTATTAATTTGTCCATCATGTGTGTTAGCATAAAGCATCTGTGGTTAAATCATGGATAAAGTTTTTTTTGTTTCCCAGATGATTTTGAATTTAAAAATGGAACAGGCACAAGTGGAATTGGACACGGTTACTGAGATTAGCATTGTCTACCTAACCTTATTATGTTGGAAGTGTGATTTGAATGGCAGCAAAATTAGTATGGAAATATATGGAAAACAATTAGCTCCAACAAATGCAAGTCTGGCAGACATTAACAGGACAAAATAGATACTATATTACAGATGATCAGCCAAGAACATGTTGTGCAAAGAAAGAAAGCTACAGGGACAAAGTGACACTGTGTGTGTGTGTGTGTGTGTGTGTGTCAGAGGTAGAAGTATATGTGTGGCAGAGTATGTATGGCTTAGCCTCACCTATTAGCTGTTGTTTCCTATTGGAGTTTTTAATGATTGTCTGGGATTTGAGAGACTAAAACATAATTAGGATGTTGAAACTTTAATGATGTATCACTCTTATTTTTTATTTATGTTTACTTTTTATTTATGTTTTTGTTTTATTTCTTTTTTCAGGAGCATATGGCGTGGTGCTTAAGTGCAGGCATAAGGTAAGTTAAGTTTGTTCTGTTGTGCACATCTAATTGTCTTTAGTATGAAAGTATTTATGGTTTAATGAATTTGTACCACAATTCATTCATTCAAGTTTCATTAAGCTCTTTGTCAATTTAGGTTCTTCATATCACTCTAAAATCCAGTGGTAACAAATACATTCAATAATCTATAAAGACATCAGATAAACTGATACATATGTTCATCATCTTAATTTATCATGTCAGCCATGGTCACGAGCATGGAGACCATCTAACACAATACCACCCCTAGAACGACACCACTAGCATGGATAAGAATTTAAAGTTCAGCAGACCTGAATACATGCTGGAAAATACTGTTAACATTAAATAAACTAAGCAGTAGTAATCTCTAATTTAAGCTGTTGCTTGAAATAGATATACTAAGTACTATATCTATATATATATATATATATATATATAAATAAAATACGCCAAAGCATGAATGTTCCCTGAGACAGCCTTGTTGTGAACATGATTTCTAATGATGGCTCTTCATGTATTTAAATTTATGCCATTAATGTACTTGGTATGCCTCAAAGCTAAGCCTGCTGGCGTGACTCAGCCAGCCGTTGCTTCCATATGACTGCATGGTCACATCTTGCTGTATCTAGCTTTTTCTCCATTGAACGTTTATATGTTCTCAACTGGTAGTGTTCTGAGTTGCAAATGTTTAGATTGCTAAGGGATTGTTTTTACTCTGAAAAGCGAAAATACATTTATAAATCACCCAAACTGTAATAAAATAGGTAAACTTATATTCTTTACTTTTACTTGAGACAAATTAAGTTAACTTTCAATATACAAAGTGCTATTCAGCTGCGAAAACAAAGCCTGCTGGTGCACTGTATTTAGAATTTATTTATATTATAAATGTGGGATGATGATAAATGCTAAAAGTGTAACAGCAGCACAAGCAGAGTTGAAGTCAGGAAACAGACTCTCTACTCATATTACACTGATAAGCCACAACATTAAACAGGCGTCATGAAAGCATCATGTGGAGCACACTGGTCAAAGTGATGTGCTGACCCCTGTTCACCACAACATTCATCCACCAAGTGGACACATACTTCAATATAATAGTAGAGAGGCATAACAAAGTCAGAAGCTTTCCCACATGTGTACAGAATGGTACAACTGAGCAATTAACATACAATCATGGTCTGTAACAGAAATACAGTGCAAAACCAGTTGGTTCGAATTGATTGAGTGACCATGTTAATGCAGGATGTGAGCAGACAGTGTCTGCAAGAACAGTTTATGGACAGTAAGAGAGAGAAAGCATAAGATGCTCTGCAGTACATAAATCCCTCCTTACAGAGATGCCGCCATGTCCTGGCCATGACAAAAGAGGGAGAAGAAGGCTGAAGGTAAAAAACAAGTTCCAGTTGTGCAGATTTGTAACATTCACAACTATAAACACTAACCAAACACCATGGCTGGTTTGTAAATGACACTCCAAGGTCCAACATCCCCTGTGACAAATCCCCGTCTCGACAAATACTGCACATAGAAGGCAGTTTGAGAAGCCAGGAAGAGGTAAGAGGAGAACCAATGAGAAATACAGACTATTCAGCACAATTATACAAGGCAGGCTCACAAAAATAATGAGCACCTAATTAACCCCTGCAAAGAGTTCAGAAAGGTCAGTGGATTATGGAAGGAGTAAACAATTTCAGGTGTATTGTTGTAATCAGTGTGCACTTTTTATAATTAAGTTCAATTAATGACACCAGTGCCTCTTTTTCAATGGATACAACCTGGCACAGTCAAAGTGTGGAAAAACAAGAGCAGAGGCTATTTAACCTATTTAAAAGCTTTTTCTTTAGCACAAACTTATTTTTAGAGAAAAAAGGCAGCGAAAACAGATCAGTTATCTCCTAATTGTCAGAACTAGATACTGGTCTACAGCCAGACCCTTTGCACTAACCAGACACACTTGTCCTGGACTCCGAGCCTCACCTTCACTAAACAAATTACAAGTTCCAGCTGAGTGTCCTGTGTATTCAAAACAGTATCCATATTAAGCAGAGTTTTTTAAACAACCTTCCAACAATGTTTTATCTGTTGTACTTAGCTCATCTTCAAAATCTAGTGGTGATTGTGCATAATGCATATGCTGCAGGATAAAAAGTGGTCTGACATAAACAGGGTTTAGCGACAAGAGAAATGTGTCAAAACTCAGACATACATCAGTCACAAATCCAATGTCCTCTGACAATAGATACAAATTTAATCTAAATCACATGTTTCTCCTAATCATCATACTCTCAGTTCAAGAGCTGCTTCTTTCTATTCATGGACAGTTTGTGATGCACTCAAACACTCACTTTTTAATCTCTTATACCACAACAAGTTCACACAGGGCATCAAAACTGTCAACAGCAAAAGTTCTGGATTTGAATCTTTATCATAAAATCTTGAAAAGAGGCACAGGCTACAAAAATATTAGAAATATTAATAGACTTTGCAGAGCAAGACATAATTAAACGATATATCACCTGAAAGACTTAAACTACAGATATAAGCTCACCTGTAATGTTCAAGCTGATGCTTACTGAGGAAAATTAAACATAAAAGCCCAGTGCTGAGGAAAAACAACCCAACAAACAAGTCCTGGATCAGGCAGCAGGAAATCCTCAGAGTAAAAGAAAATCAGTAGAAGAGTGATAATTCTTATTCCGTGTATAAACAATTCTATATTAATGGGAGTGAGGGGTCATGGAATGATTTGATGAGCATAAGGGTGATGTGAATCACTTGTTTGTCACAGTTACAAGAACTCAACCCAAATGAACACCTTGTGGTAGACTTTGGACCAATGTGTCATACACTGTTTCCCACCACTATCATCAAAACACCATTAGTCATCCCCCTGTAAATGCATTTTAAGAGGACTGGGGCTTTCATGTCTTCAGAGAGTCTTTGTGAGCATATTGACAGCAGAATCGTGGATTATATGTTTGTGTGTATAAGACTTCAGGTCATGTGTGTGGGGTTACTTCAAGTAATCACGAGCGAGTTACCTAATATGATCTTAGGGTAGAAGGTTTGAATAATGAAACAAGAATGCACTGCCGTTCCTATACTATATCATAAATATAATAATATTGTATGTGCCTGAGTTCATTCTGTGTTGGTTCTTTGTGTTATTTCCATTGTTTCAATTGTTTAGTGTCAGTGTTGTGTCAAAGTTGACAAACAGGCTACGGTAGCTTTTATTTATCTACACATATAGTATCATGTTTTTAAGTCATTTATTCAGAGGGTATGAGAAAATGTGGTATCTGGTAGCTGGAGCTCTCCTCTCTTCTGCATTTTGCTGCTTTGTGCCGTTAACATTATCCCTATTATTTTGTATAACTCGTCCACACACATGCACCTCTACATGACTGATTACTCTAATTACCAAACCTCATTGTCTTTTTGTTTGTTTTGAGTTTTTTGCTTTCAACAAAGCTCTCCATGTTTTCTCCATGTTCTATTAGCAGAATTAGGAGTACAAAGGGAGCTTTTTAATGATAGAGAAAAAAGGCATGCAGGTCACTTATTAAATTATAAGTGTAATTATGGATAAAGGTTTTAATTATAGTACTGTATGTACAGCATGTACTGCAATGTAATTTTGTTTACAGTAACGCATTTAATAAATACAAAAAATATTAATTTTTTTTTGTGAAATATAATATACTAAAGTAGCATAAATAGGAATAATTAGGAAAAGCTGTTAACTCAGGCCTGGTAGCTCAATGGGTTAGGCGTAAAGGTAAGTAAGGTAAGGTAAGTAAAGTAACTACGATAATGATTATGTTCTAGAAACAATCTCTGAGTCCAAAATGTGTTTTAAATCTCTACTTCTATTTTGAACAAAACACTGAACTGTTGTTGTGGCAGCCTCAGACAGAAATAATGTTAAGGGCAGATTACTGCAACTATTATTAGGCTCTGCTTAACATCCCTTCATTAATAAAGGGATGTTAACTAATCTCACTGAGAGCAGTAGTTGCTGCAAAGGTGACTCATAAACACTTACACTGTCTTTTTCATAAGTTTGAAGATTTGATATGTAATGAAATAAAATAGTACACATTGAGAAGAGACATCTGAGATGTCAGAGTGAATAATGAGTTTAGGAAATGTTTGTGTGCTTTTTATGTATTTTTATTTTTAGTTAAACACATGTATTCAATAGTGAACAATGAGTCCCAATGAGCACATTGCTTAAAACACATAAATATTAGAAACATCATATAATTATTTAGGGTAGACAGATAATAGACAAACACATTTTTAATATCTATGCAATGCAACAGTAGCTTTAATAGGAATATCTCTTTCCATATTTAACCTGCTGAACCTAAAATATATTGAAGACATATATGGTCCATAAGGTTTTTCAAATTTTCATACCTAATCGTTATACCAGATTTTAAGGTCAGCTGCAGTGTCAAAGTTTGGAAAAATATTCTTGGTTAAATGGTCAGAAACATGCTTTTTCCCTGCTTGCGTTGAACAGCAGTGAATAAAAATAACACTATGTTATGCCTCCTGGATAATGATGAGCACATTTTAGTATTCCAGTAGTCGTGTTTGTTGTTGGCATATAAAAAAGAGCAAAACACAGCAGTATAATTGCAGAATTTCTCCAATTACGAAATCAGTATCTTAAGGTAAACTGATTTAAGCAGCTGATTTTCTCAGCACCTTAACTTCCACACGCTGTGACACACTGTATGACACATCACAGAACCCTAAGATCAGTGATTTTAGGATCAGTGAATAGATGTTTCTTGCCAAAACTGTATTCAAATTTTGTTTTTATCGAAGAACCAGATATTTTCTAAAACAGTCCTTAATGTTTGTACTGATTATGTAACTGTTAGAGTTTCAGACTGATCCATCACAGTGCGTCAATACATTACATCTATTTGAAACCTGAATCGGGCTTTAAATTCCAAACCCTAGGTAGCTCGAAATAACTCCGCCCACTTCACAGTTCTATTACTGCAGGTGACACAAACTATGAGTCAACATTTTTATCAACTCGAGATCTTAGAACAGATCTTAGTAAAGGGCTAGCGACAATGGTACTTTGGAAAAGCCCTGCGAGAACAGATACTTCAGGGAAAATAAAAGAAACACACCGTATGTCAGTGAACATTTTGTAAGATAGCAATAACTTAGAAAGACACTTTTCTGTAATTTAGCTTTGGCCCTGGAGTTGACAGGAGTAGAATGTCTGTGCTGTAGAGCTGATTTATTTATCAGACAGTAATCAAAAATATTCTGTAGTAAAGTTTCATCTGTGTGGATAAAGCATTAGAAAGTTTAGTCTAATTTTATTGTGAATATTACTTAACTCTGCACATCGAAGAATCGTAGGGGAAGTGACAACAGGATTTACAAAAAAAAAAAGAAGTTAAATGTGTTAAATGGGAAGACTTTTTAAAACAAGCTGCTTGCAGTGTGTATAACACATGAGTTGTTCATTCTTTCCTGTTTTTATTCACTGCAAAAAAGATAATGCGTATTGTTTACTCACTAGCAGAAGCAGTCAGACCTCAGTGATAATTATTAAGTTGCAGGTTTTAAATGCTGTTAACTCTGAACAAAACCATTAATGCAGTAATTCCTGGACGGTTGAATAGCTAGTGAGCATAGGTTGTCAGTCCAAGCAAATAATCATTCTGGTGCTGCTAGTAAAGTATTCTTTAACTCTTGGCTGTGTGTAGCTAGTACCCTCTGCTTTCAGGCTCTGTGCTAAGCTAAGCTAAACACAGACTAGAGCTATACTTCAAACTACTCATCAAAATCCAGCAAACAAGTTCTTAACATCTCAGTCCGCAATGGTAATTAGAATAAATACAATAAATTTATATGATATAAATAGAAATAAACAAGGGTAAAAAGCTGTAGAGGAAAAAGTAGTTCAAGATCCTTAGATGCTCTATATTTGGCGAAAAGCATCAGTATACATCACAAACATTTCTAAAAATAATTAGAAACTGATTCAGTTGTTATGGTAGCATTATTTTAAAGAATACAATAAATGAAAATGGCCTGTACTCTTTATTTTACTGCTACTACTTCTGTGCTGATCTGATAATGCTCTGATTTCAAGACAGTCTGTGCAAAAATCTGCAAGACAATACTATAAGTGAGCCTCCTTTGTGTTTCATTGAGGATAATGGTCTTTTGTTTAAAAGTGCCATTGTTTCTTCTGTCAAAATGGAGCTGATTTGACCAAAAAATCAATTTAGCTTCGTCTGTCTGAAGGACATTCTCTGTGACTCGTCAGTAAGCATCTTAACAAAACCTAGTCGGTCTTTTTATGCTGTTTTTCTATAGTCCACTTGAAGAGTCCACTTCAATTCAGAAAGCAACATGACGTCGTAGCTTGACATCCCTTTTTTGTCTTAGGTCTAATGCATATTTTCTACTTTACATTTACCACATTTTGGCACAGTTTTAAAGACACAGCTCAGTTTACTATGCAGCGTAAAGCTTTACAGTCTAAACAGAGTTTGGAAGCAAAACGTTAAAAAAAATAATTAAACTACAAATCAAATCCACAGTATAATATGTGTCCATAACCTGTCTCAGGGTGTTAAACCTAGTGTTCTTTCCAGAGTTACAAAGAAGTGGCATGTGACATGTTTACCACTCATATAACATTGTGGGAGATTCATTTTCACATGTATAGCCAGACCCAGACCACGGCAATAAAAGCTTTTTAGCTTTGCTGCAAGAGAGCAGTTATTTTTACTTTTCTCAGCTGGAAGCAGGGCAAAAGAGAAAAGGGTAGCAGAGAGAGAGAGAGAGAAGCAATGTGTGAGTGTGTACGTGTGATGAAGTATTGAATTGGGAGACTATGCTGTTGGTAAATGGGTCATCCTGTTAGGAGTCTACAGCAGACCTGTATGGTTGAGGGAATCATAGGAATATCAGTTGGAGACTCCAAGAGCAGGGCTAAACCCTAATTAGGTGACTCATGTGAAAACTACAAAGAAATAAATGCATTTTAAACAATCTCCCTTTTTTGTAAAAAAAAAATTGTCTTCTTTACAGTACATTATGTGTTTGATGGAACATTTAATTAGCCGAGTGAATGTGTGCCAGAATTTGTGCAATGTTCTGCCACTTTTTGCAAGTGTTGTGTTAGCGTATGTGGGTGTGTGTATGGAGGCTTATGTGTTATCTTGAATTTGTGTTTTGGGAGTGACAATAGCACAACCTACACGCTAGCCAGTGTTTCCTGGTGCCTATACAGGATCTCTGTACACTGCTGTAGTGTTAAAAAGACTTTTTGATTTCTAAGGGTCAGTTTGTCAACTGTTATCAGCGATTTGACAATTGATTAAGTGGTGACTTCCACCACTGATTACAGGTTGTCACACAAGGATTTACTTGAATATCTCTATGCGTCTTACTTTTTGGCAGAAGACCCTGGGCTGCAGTTACTTTCGATTGCCATATTCAAGATGAAAATCTATGATGAATTTTAGATCTTGGTATAGTGCAAGCAACTATGGATAAACTTCAGTTTATCCATAGTTGACAAATGACAAAACAAGGAGACAAAAGCTGACTGAAAATCACTCTTCATGAAGTCAAACAACTAGAAAGAGACAACAGCAAACACAGGTAGAAACATAGCTACAGAACAGGACAAAGAAGCACTAACCATAATGACGGGGCTTTATCAAATCTAGGACTAAGAACTCAAGGCAAGAAAAAGGGCAGCCAGCTTACATGTGAAAACAAAGCATAACAAAAACCAGGGCAGCGCCTACAGTGACAAAACTAGCACAACAGAGGACACGACCAACAGAGTCGGCAGGAGAAGGGTATATGTAGCGGGACCTTGATTGACTAAGTGGCGGCAGCTGGGGTTAATTAGGACCAGAAGTGTGGCTGTGTGGGGGCGTGGCCTGGTGCGTATGTGTATCTGAGAGTGTGCAAGAAAAGAAAGACAGGGGAAAACATAGAAACACACAAAAAAGACATGAATCATGACACTCCAACCCGTTTGTCTCTAACCTCTCATGTGACCCATAGCAGCATCACTTTAAATAGTGTCTCTGTGGCAGCTCTCATCTGCTGAACTAGCACCCTAATGTGCACTGGACCTTTGTTGCCATGGAAACAATAGAAAACACCTGATCACAATTATAAAACCATCCTTCTTTAATGCCAAAGGATTTTTGTCTTATACCATAAAGTTGGCACCTGTTAATGAAAAAAATAAATAAAAAGTGAAAAATTACTTCTAATCAACAAACCTGTAGAGATACATTGAACATATGAAGCAACCTATAACCACTAACCACAACCTTAGTAGGTTGCAACATTAATGGCTTCATGACAATCTAAACATTCTCATGTCATCAGCACAAAATTAACAAGCCTGAGGCTATTTTTGGGTTGTGCTGATTTAACAGTGGCTTAAGAGGGAATTCAGTGGAGGTCGGAGATGTCACACCGGAGCAGAAGCAACATCAGCATGTGCAAAGTGCTGTCACAGAGCTTGAACTGTCACATGTGCTCGGTTTTAGTACACGTCTTTGGCTTACTATACCTAGTAAACATAGTGAATCTCCTTGTTTGTTATTGAGATATAGGTCTTTTCACTGGAAACTGGAACTTCACTCTCAGACGTATAAGTGCTGTTCAAGCTGTAAAACGCCTCATGTGAAAATCTCTAAACAGATAGACTTTGCATTGTGTTTTGGAGCGAGCACTGCCAGTTACATGCGGCTCCTTACCGCATGGCCTCTTCTTGACGCTGACACTGTTGCCTCACCCTCCATAAACAAAAGGACAATAGAGGAACATGAGAATAGAAGGGGACAGAGGGAGGCCAGCCTCTTATATTGTTAATCTCTCTTTGCTCCCTGTTTTTCTCACTGCAGCCTACGGATCCATCCTGAACATCGAATAGATGTGTTTCCAATTTTATCAAAGACATGTCATGGCACTAAATATATGTAATTCCAGAATTTAGAAATAAACAGAACTTGCTATAAAACACAACAAATGTTTCTCTTGACACTTGGTTACATTTACATGGTTTTAAAACATCTGACAGCTTCAAGTTCAAACTTGATATATGGAATTACATTGTGAAATGGTAGCTAGTAGCTACCATTTCTCACTTTAAAAAACTTTCTTACAGAGGTGCAACAGCCTTTGTTTAAGTCATTTAATTGTTTTCTTCTGTCTTATTAAAATTCATACCATAATATTTTCACAGGAAACCAATGAGCTGGTGGCCATTAAGAAGTTCAAAGACAGCGAAGGTGAGTGGTGGAATGAGGGAGGAGGGAGGGAGAGAAAGAGAAAGAGCCAAACAGCTGAATCAATTCTGCCTCTTTCTAATTTCTGCACAGAAAATGAGGAGGTCAAGGAGACGACGCTTCGGGAGCTGAAGATGCTTCGGACACTGAAGCAGGACAACATTGTTGAGCTGAAGGAGGCTTTCCGCAGGAGGGGGAAGCTCTACCTTGTCTTTGAATATGTTGAGAGGGTGAGCTTAATGGCACTCTCGTTATTATTTCACTGTGTGCACAAACTATGCACACAGTAATTCTGACATCTCTTACATATCACTGGTCGGTTGTATCTGGACTTGAAGTTACAGGAAGCTCAGGCTGCTCGGTTATGCGGAAAAGGCGTCACTATGGTAACATATGAACTATGCTGTTAATGAATAATGGTATTCCCCACGGTGTTGACAGGCTATGCAGCCAAGTGTTTCTTTCATGACAGGTTTTATTTTCATACTTAGCATGTGTCCCTTTTCACTCACCTGTCACGGTTAAAAACAAGAGAGGGAAGAGAAAAAAACAGTTCCCACTTTAACAGTTAACGGAGGAAGACTTTCATGTTCGTGTTTTTAAGTGGCTTTTCACCGCGCAAGCGATAAAACCTGCAGCTGCACATCCGAGCTATTATTTGAGCTAAATTTATGGTTGGTTCACAGAACATGCTGGAGCTATTAGAAGAACTGCCCAACGGTGCACCACCCGATAAAGTCCGCAGCTACATCTACCAACTCATCAAAGCCATTAACTGGTGTCACAAGCATGAGATAGTACACAGAGGTGAGGAGCTTGTCTTTATTTCTGCATTTCTGCATCTCTCTTGAGGACTATTCAATCTATCTTCTGCAAAATTGTCAGTGTCACTTAGGCTGGTGTCTAAAATATCATTTTTGTTCTCATGTAAGAAAAAGGAGACAATCTAACAGTAATTAAAAAATTATAAGCCAGCTTTGATGCTTGAAGTGATCTTCCCCTGGTCAGAAATCCTTTAAAAGACAATTACACTGGGAGTTTTCACCTGTATAAAAAGGATAAACAGGGGTTTATCCAGGAGATACTGTGATATTAGTGTATATTCGCATGTTTTTTCTCATACACACTTTGTTTCTTAATACAATATTGTTACAAAAAGGGTGGCTCACGCAAAGAAGTCAGCTGTTTTAATAACATGTCATTACAGTGAAGTTGAAAAGGCACAGCTGGAACACGTTAATAACTTTTTCTTTCTGTCTTGCTTTCAGATATCAAACCGGAGAACCTCCTCATCAGCTCCAATGATGTTCTTAAACTCTGTGACTTTGGTGAGTATTTGGGTTTCTTCTGTTCTTCACACTGTTTAGTGCTGGTGTCTTCTCCTTGTAAGTCGCTTTGAAAAAAAGCGTCTGCCAAGTAAAGTAAAGTAAAGTAAAGTAGTCATATTGTTGCACAGAGTTGGTGAGATTTACATTTGCAGTGCAGTCAAACCATATAATTTCTGTCCCCATGTAAGAAAAGTGCTTCTAACATCATGGTATTTGTTTAACCGACTGATTTCATTTTGGCCAGTTTAGTTTCTTGGGCTCAGTTCACTGTGAAAAATCCCACCATTAATTTGTCACCTTGTAAGTTGTATATCAGTAGGACCGATTCTTCTACTGGGAAGCAGCCAAATAGCAGAATAAAATGTACTTTGTTGGCTGCTATCACAATTAATGTTCCAAAGCTACATTTCAAGAAAGCCGGGATAATTTTAGGCACCTGTCTGCCCTGTAAAATACTAAGATGCCCGTCATTGCACAGCTCTCCAAGTGTATATTGTACATTTGCAGAAATCTTTGTAAAATTACACGGTGAATTAGTTTTGCATAATTGGCTAATGCAGCCCTACTGAGTCAGCTGGGGTGAGATTTGTTTGTTATTCACTGTTGGAGCTGGCATTCTGTTTATTGTGATTTTTCATGCTTAAAATGGACTCTCTGTACACCAGTTATCTGAAGCGCAGTATCAGCCTGCCTGCAGTGACATAACTAATTGGAGTCACATGGGATGATGACTATGTTCTAACTGTAGTTGTCCAAATGATTTCCGTGTTGACTGTACTTGATGTGAGGGAGTGTAAAATATCCTAATTCTGTACTGTATGTCTGTTAGGTTTGTGTAATTTAGTAATTCACATGTTTCTCTGCATCAGGTTTTGCTCGTAACCTGTCTGAAGGAACAGATGCTAACTACACTGAGTATGTGGCCACGCGGTGGTATCGCTCGCCTGAGCTGCTGCTTGGGTGAGTCTGTGTGTGTGTGTGTGTGTGTGTGTGTGTGTGTGTGTGTGTGTCTAGGAACATTTACATTTAAGTGACGCGAAACATCACAGTACTCTATGAACAGGCTGTTCACCAGTTGTTTATGTATTTTACTTGTTGCACACATATACTATGCTTTCTGTTTCCCCTATGTGTCTTTTTGAGTGTCTGTTAAGAAATGTGTTTCTTCTGGTTCGGAGATCAAGACCTGTTGGCATATTTGGCATAAGTTCAGAAGAAGAGATGAGCAGAGAAAAAATTTAAATGACCTTTGCAATTATTATCATCACACACATGCAGCAATGGAGGCTGTGCTACACCAGAAGAGTTACATAAAGTCCATTATTTACCTTTATTAATAATAAATAAAACAAGGGAGAAGATAATTATATATATATA
>JAUMTR010000017.1:11356341-11381902 GCA_032270685.1 Microctenopoma stevenorrisi
AACAAGGGAGAAGATAATTATATATATATAGTATGTTTTTTCACAAAACATTTGTATACTTTCATCCTTGTTGTTTTAAAAAAGGAAAAAGGTGTTTTACCCAAAAACATGATTGATGAGTTACCTGCAACATAACAACACGAACCATTGTCCACACCATATATCTCATTTCTGTGTTTGTTGCTTATGTTGTCCTCGATGCCTTTGCCGCATTCAGTGTCCGTTCTAGCTTGGAGTCAGCTGAACGTCATCTAGCCTCACTGCTGTAGCCTGATTTAGTAAATGCCCTGGAACATTTATTGAGACAGTGTTTGAATGCCACCCACTCAAATACTCTCTCCCTGCAACACCACCGCTCTTCTGCTTCTCTGCTGCCAGATCTCTCGCCGTTTCTTACCAGACTCTTCAGCTCCATTCCCTCAGAATTGACCATCTTCCTCGTAAGCATCTTCATCAGAAACGGAGCGTGCATCGCCGCCACTATTAACCCCATCAACACCACCATTCTCATAATCATCTCCTCCTCGTTTGGTGGATTAATTTTCACCCCTTCATCCTCTTTCTCCATTCCAACGTCATCATCATCACCCCGACCATCTGATTAACGAGGTTGCCGTGTGGTTGTTGACGTGTTTTACATAAATAGCAAAGGTTCGAAGGAGTTTGGTAAAAGAGCTTCTTTCATGTGCCTCCATCTTCAAAACGAACTACAATGAAAGTCACTGGTTTCTCTGAGCACATTTGAAGCTTTGCTGCAGGAACTGTGCATTATCATTTATCTGTCAGTATCAGGGCTGTTGCTTGTAGCTTTTTATTCGGTTCTGTCTTTTGGTTTAATTTTGGTACTTATTATGGATTTAGTCTTATTATAGCTGCAGTTATAGATTGCTGGATTACATCTGTATTATTTGTTATTTTAATCACTATATCATTGTTTATATATTGTTTATATTATGTGTATTATTTGTCTGGACTTTCAAGTTTCGTAGTTTGAGCTGCCTGTTTTGGCCAGGAAGCTCTTGCTAAACAGTTCTCCTGGTAAAATACAGACTAAATGAGATAAATTAATATTGTTTGGTCTCCCACTCTGTTTCTGTCTCAGGGCTCCTTACGGAAAGGCGGTGGACATGTGGTCAGTGGGATGCATCCTTGGGGAGTTGAGTGATGGGCAGCCCTTGTTTCCAGGGGAAAGTGAGATTGATCAGGTTGGTCAGTCAGAGAATTACATAGAAAAAAATCTGATTAAACTGATTAAAGCAGTAATATCCAGCTTTTTGGAATCAAAGTCAAGTTAAGAGATCTCGCTCCCCACGACTCGAATCTTATAAAATTATACTAAGTGAGTAAGAATACTACAAAACTCACCCCCAAGCAGAAGTAACTGACATTGTGTGATTAGGTAGAAGGGTGAACCTCCTACAGGGGAATAGCTTTGGCTTTGTACCAGGCTGTTCAATGAGTGTGAATCACAGAACCTCTCCAAATTAAGACATGTTTTGGAGCATATTTATGCTAAAACACATTGTAAACTCTTACATACTGTAGGACTTAGTTTACATAAGTTCAAATATGTATGTTTTTGTATTTGTAGTTCTGAAAAAAAAGGTTGAGAGAGAGAAAAAAGTTTATCCGTCTACACCCGAGGAAGAGACTATTTTGGCTTAAAATAGTTTTTCTAATTTAATTTTTAATGGTGAATTTCCCAGTGTTGTTAGTCAATGTTATGCCAAGAATCACATTCACAGTATTCTGGACTCAACACCTGAAGTAAGATGTTCCTGTCTTTCACACATCGATTGTTAGTACCAGATAAAATAAGCAACTGGAAGACAAAATAGTGCTTTCTTGGAGAAGCAATCAGCATTTGTCCATATTTTTTGCCTTTTAATAGTTATTTATTAATTCCAGACAAATGTATTTATATGTAGCCCAAAATTACAAGTGCGTCCTGCAGTGTTTAACAATCTGTCTAACGTAACGACTGAAATGTTAAATGTCTCCAAACAATATTAAAAATTTCATTGTTCTTTCCATTGTTATCAAGACTTTTCCTGAAACATTGCACTAAAGAAAACAAGTAGACAAAGAAAGAATATATGATTTAACATGATCTTCAGATAGAGTTTTCCACGTTGTCATGGAAATGTACTATGGATTTTGTTTTTACTGAATTCAAAGACCCTCTCATGTATGACCTTGAGAACAAAATATTACAATAGTAAATACCAATAAACCCATCATTATATTAGATTTATAAAAGATTTAAATCTGAAATTATTAAGTAAAAATGAGTCTCCTGTCACACTATTAATTACTTCTTATTATAATTTTATCTCTAGCTCTTCACCATTCAGAAGGTTTTAGGTCCACTCCCTTCAGAACAGATGAAACTCTTCTACAACAACTCTCGATTTCATGGAATCAGGGTAGGAAATATTTATCTGTTATCATCTTCTGTTTTTTTCTCTGCTTCTTTCCTTCTTCTTCACATCCCTCTCTCTGTTGATACCTCCTTCCCGTCTTCCTCCAGCTCTGTCTCCTTCTCTCTCTTGTGGCAGTGTTCCCAGCACCATGACTTAGTGGATTGCTATGACTCATGATATAGGTGGTTGGTGTTCAGTTTAGTAGCAAGAAAAAAATGTCCCAGAAGGCCAAACAAGACTTTGTGTGAGAGTGTGTGTTTGTGTGCTTGGTACTTTCTTTAGTGTGACCCACTGATAGATTTCTGTGTGGTTTAAACGGAGAACCTACTTTTTACTGCCAGGGACATTCACTGTATGTTGGAAAATCCTAAAAGTAATTCTCAATGCACAAAAACACTTTAGTTCAGAAACAAATTTAATTCAGTGTGTGTGTGTGTGTGTGTGCTAGTTTCCCACAGTTACTCATCCTCAGACTTTGGAGAGAAGGTATCAAGGCATCTTGACTGGTTTGATGTTGGATCTGATGAAGGTAAAGTACCCAGAACTTCTCCAGGTAATCCAATTCTGATCTAGTGATTTCACGTTTATTCCTGAAAAGGTAGAGTAGCTTCAATAAATATTCTGGCTGCTTCCCTTTTTGCACACGTTATTGTGTGTGTTCGTAGAGCAATTTTGCTAAATGTATTTGTTAATTCATTGTAAATCAAAAATTTGTTTTAGCTTGAAAGCAAACTGTTTGTGAAGAGTCATCATCAGGACGCTTCACAGATGTCATGTGGAGTTTTAGTCTGGGCTTAAGTTGGGCCACTCACTTCCTGAAGGGACTGCAACCTTGTCTTACCTGTATTCTTTGGACCATTGTCTTGCTGAAAGATGACATCTCCCTGCCTCATGCCCAGCTTGCACTCTGGAGCCAATGTTTCACAAGGACATTTTAGTGTTTGGCTGCATCCTTCCTTCGTTCAGTCTTCCTGTCACTGAAATGCACCCCCATAGTGATGGCATGAGCCAGCTGATGAGTAATGCCTGGTGTTTGTGAGACATTGTGCTTGGAGTTCTGCCCAAAGAGTGAAAGTTCTGTCTCATCAGACTAGAGAATCTTTTTCTTCATGCTCTCATGGTCCTTTAAATGCCCCTGGCAAAGTCCAAGCAGGCTGTCATCTGCCTTTTACTGAAAGTGGCTTCTGTGTTTCCACTCTATTATAAAAACCTGAAGGAGTGCTATGGAGAGGTCTGTCCTCTCAGCAGGTCCTCGTGTGCCCGCTGAGAGCTTATAAAGATCTAAGGCTGCCCATCTCTCTGATTGACTGTAATTCTCAACCCCAATAAACAATGAACAACATATTTTAGGAAAGTTATTATATAATACCTAATGTTCATTTATTCATTTAAATAAACAGGTATAAACAGAATATAAACACATTAATACTCTCTGATTTTGAAAATTCACATTTAATTTAATTACTTAAAGTCAAATGTTTCCAGAATGAATATTTTAGATGCATATTTTGGGGGTTCTTATATTTGGTTTTGTCCTTTTGAAACTATTTCATAGGTGAAGTCTAATTAGGTTTTTTCTCTTTGCCATTGTAATTTCAATAGCTTATACTGAGCAGTAAAAGTTGCACTTGTATCTATTTAAAAAATGTTTGTATCTTTTCACATCAGAATCTGTTGCTGCTAAACCCTACGGAGCGTTTTTTGACGGAGCAAAGTTTGAACCATCCAGCCTTCCAGCCTCTGAGGCAGCCTGAGAGAGAGAGGCCTCCTCCTGCATCTCCTAACCCACCACGCCCGTCCAAGAGGAAAACACACCATCATGGAGAGAATACAGTGCCTACAAGGTTAGACTATGTTCCTTCAGTTTTGATTTTATTTAACACCCCTTTTTAAATTAACTTAAACAAATTAAAATGAATCACAACAGTGTGATGTGTTTGTTGTGTTTTGACAAACAATCTCTAAGTAACAATCTGTCCCTGCAGGAGTCACAGTAAGAGCACAAGCCGTCGATCCAACAGCAAAGAGTGTTCCAGCCTCCCACGTCACGGTGACCTCCATCACCTCGGCAACGAAAGTTTTCTTAATGGTAACAAACCTGCCCCGTCCAGTTTAAGTCCGACACTCCACCCCAAGGGGCAGTACATATCCCAGACCCTCAATCGTTCTGCCTCATCCAGCAAAGACTTGGTTAACAACAACCTGCCGCACCTCCTCAGTCCAAAAGAAGCCAAAGGCAAGACAGAGTTTGATTTCAACTTGGGACCCTCCCCAAAGTTGTCAGACCAGGGTCATGGGGTGAAATATGGCCATAGCAAATCCAGCTCCTCTCGCTCTCAGCAGCAGCAGCAGCAGCAGCAGCAGCAGCAGCATCAGCAGCAGCAGCATCAGCAGCAGCAGCAGCAGCAGCATCAGCAGCAGCAGCATCAGCATCAGCAGCAGCAGCAGGCCACTCGCCACACCTACCTGGAAGGCAAGACCAACACGCTGCAGTCTGGAGCAGAGAAGCAACATGGTCGACACGCCCACAGTATGGCCGATTCTACCCATGGATCCATGTCCTCCTCCTCTAAGAGTTCGGCCTCTTATCTGAGCTTGTCAAAGAGCCACAGCGCGCTGAGTGATGCCAAATCTGTAGGAAATCTCAGCGACACTCGACTCCACCCAGATGACCCAAACTCTAACACAGCAGCAGGGTTGGGACCCCGCTTCTTCCCTGCCAGCTGTTTAGACCTCAATGCCCCTTCAGTTCCTTCAGGGCCGCCTGGCAGCCCCTCCACTCGACATAGCGACCGATCTGGGCACAGTCCCGCCTCTCGTAGCAGCGGCAATGTTCGCATGGAGAGCAGCACATTAGACTCCTCATCCAGACACAAATCCAGACACAAATCTTTAGCACCAGGTAGGTTTAAATTTAAATTCATCATTCATTATGCCCAGTGCATCAGACACTAGATATTTGTTTATGATGTATTCCAGATGTACCAGTTAATCAAATCTCTCCTTTGTTCTTCAGAGGACACTGCAGCTCCGGAGCACTTAGACACAGGAGGAGCAGGGATGCCCTCCACACACACTCTGCCTTCACCACATGAGTCCTATCATTACGGCCTGGGCTACACCTCCCCTTTTTCATCTCAACAACGGCCTCAGCGGCACTCCATGTATGTGAGGAGGGAGCGCCACCGGCCACACGGAGTTGAGAGTGGGATGGTAGGCTTGCCTCCTCCGGGGCAGGCGATACCAACACGAGCCAGTAGCTTGCAGCTTCTCTCCCCTCAGCTGCAGCACCGAACCACCCTCACTGGACACTCAGTGAGCTCTTCAAGAGAGGACTGCACCGATGACATGACAAGGGTTAGTGGCCGACAGTCTTGTGAGGTGTGGTGGTAGCTAAAGGAAAGGTTCACCCTAAAACACTGACACTAATGAAAGCTGTGGTTGTGAAGCAGGTTTCCTCCACCAAATATTGATTTCTGAACACTTCCTAAGTTAAAACATTATGTAAAAATGAACAAAACTTGTTTTTATATAATGTACACATAATAAAAATTGCCTCCATTTATCTCCAGTCACCTGCACCTTAGCAGGATAAGCAGTTTACATAACGGATAGATATTTGTTAGACTAAATGCATTAAAAGTGAATCAACAATATAGAGGAACTAACAAAAAATAACACTTTAAGTAATGATTTGGCCTTGAATTCTATACTATAACATAAATAAGTCATAGATGGCATCAGGTTCAACATGCGAATAAGTGGTTCAGGGAGCATAAGAGCTCAGTACATGATAGTGGCAAGCAATTCATGTAGCTTTGGAAAGAAAATAAATGTGGTGATGTCCTCAACTCACTGCAGCTAACAGTGCTCAAGGGTGGATATTTTCTTTCTGTTCGCATTGGAAACGTGTGCAAGTTTGAGTATTTCATGAAATGATGCGTGTGCAGGGACTGTCTGTGTCTCACGTTGTCTTTGCCACTGCGTCATGCTGCTTCTCCAGTCTGCTTTGATCTGCATCTGTCCGTCTTCTCAACAGAGTGAGCAGTCCCCTAAAGACATGAGCCACCCTTGTGCCCCCATCAAAGACTCTACGAGGGACAACACTGCTGCTTTTCTTACACAGCGCTCTAAAAACGAGGTCCGACCCCCTGACTCCTCCCTACCTCCAACCAGTTCACTGATTACAGGCAGTAGCCCCTCTGACAGCTTGTGTCCATAGTTTTTTTCTGTGTCAACTCAACTGCTTCAGTGCACGTTGTCGCTGGTATAGATGTAACCTCACTGAAATGCTCTAAGATTGTGCCAAATGTCTTGTGACGTGAGCCAGTAAGACGTGATGAGTTAATGATAAGTGATGGAGTGTGATTAAGTGGAGCTATCAGTCACAAAGATGAAGATACTGAGGAACTTTGTACGGTGCTGTGTCCATGTGTGTGTTTGTGTGTCTGCATTGTGTGTCTTAGGTTGGTATGTACCACGAACTGCATGGTGAGGATGGAGGTTCCTCCAAAGAGAACCGAATGATCTTCACTGAGTCCATGCCTCGGAGAGTGGGCAGCTTCTATCGAGGTAAGAACCTGGAACCACCAAACCAGAAACTCTGTAGTGGAGCTCCATATTGATCACTAGAAATGTATTTAAATGGTAATGTGCTGTGTTTATAAGTAGCCTCAGGTGTAATAAAAGGAAGCAACAAAGGAACAGAAATGACACTGTAAGATGCACTTTACTGTATATAACCGACTCGCCAAATGACATGAAGTTGTCAGAAAGATCAGTGGTAAATGTCTGGTTGTAGAATCAGGAAACAATGGTTTTTTTATATACTTGCTATTTTGCATTGTATTTATAATTAAACAGGAGAAAAATACACCGTAAAGGAGGCAGAGATACCAGCCTGGGGTTAGATGTGGAAATGTGAGCATGGAAAAACTAGATTGAGGCGATTGATTACTAATATGATAACTAAGCCAAAATTGTCCAACACATACTCAAATGCAGAGATATACAGAAGCACAGTTTCTCTCTTTATTGTTTCTCCTCAGTTCCTTCTCCCAGACCAGATAACTCGGCTTCTTTCCATGATGGCGTTGGACAGGGCCGAGGGCCAGTCGTACCTGTTGTGTCTGGAGACCCTGTTGCCATGGCCAACCACTCGAAACGTCAGACCGCTTTTGACTGGTGAGAAGTTGTTTTCTTTTTTGACAGTTTTTTGTTATTATAACACCAGGCTGTGACATACTGTACTGTATACACCTGACCTAACTACTAAATACTTGTACTGTACTATCAGCCACTTAGTGTCTAAAATACACATCACTTTGACTATGTAGGACCACCGCAGAAGCGATGGTCATGAATCCCCCAGAGCCCACCAAAGAGAAGGAGAAACAAGGCTTCTTCAGAGCCATTAAAAAGAAAAAGAAGAAGACACAAATAGTAAGATCATTTAAGTCACCACATCATTTCACCGAGCACGCAAAAACTACATGTTTTGTTTTTATAATGTATATTTAATGAATAGTAAACAGTGAGGTGCACATGGAAATAATTCTCTGTAGCAAACCTAATATACAACCCAACCCTGATGATCAATTAATCAATCCATTCACAGACAAGCTTCCCAAAACAAACCTTAAAGCAATTCACTCTGTTTATCACTGCATTCAGATGTTTTGTGGTTCAGGGAGTAAGCAGTCGCCTTCCGATCGGAAGATCGGTGGTTCAATTCCCCGCCTCCTCCAGTCATATGTCAAAGTTTCCTTGGGCAAGACACTGAACTCCAAGTTGCCCCCGGTGTGTCAGTTCAGCTGCATAGCAGCTCTGCCATCAGCGTGTGTGTCTGTGCTTGTGTGTTTGAATGGGTGAATGAAGAGCAGTGTAAAGTACCAGTCTAGGTAGAAAAGCGCAGACCATTTATCATTTATCATCAGTTTTATCTTTGACCTTTGATGAAAAAAGACATGAGTTGTAATAAAACTGTAGGATTCTATTTATGAAACAATCAAATACTCATACTCTTATTGATTCTGCTCTCTGTGTCATTTTAAGTATTTCTTCAGATGATTGAGGATCACGTTGTGCATTTCTGTTTGAAATTTGTTTTGAGAGTTTGGGCTGTGCGTCTTGTGCTCCACAGACGGACGTGGAGGACAGGAGGAATCCCAGCATCAAGAAAAGTCTTTTCCCCTTGTTTAGCTCTAAGAATAGCTTAAAGCACAACTCAGCTGTCAAAGTCCTACCTGTAGTGGCATCGCCCATGGTACAACACCAGCTTACTGCGCCCTACTCTGCCTCACCAGTAATCTAATCTTGACACTATGGCTGCATGTTCACTCAAAAAAGACATGGTTTGAAATCCTCCCAAGATCCTAATGATTGATTAACTGAGAAATGATCCAAACTAAAAGGATTTCAAAAATGTCTTGTGTCTAATCCTACATGGTGTTTGTGCATTCATTTTGACTTGCTATAATATTGTACGTCAGATAAAGTCACCTTGCATTCACATTGCTTGTAAGAGTTCATGTCTGATTTCTTCACATCAAGACTCAGCCTTTTCAAAGATATATTTTATGATTTGAGGATCCTCAGCATATTGAACGTGGTGTCCAAAGACCACAGAATCCACTTAGTAACCCCTCTAAAGTGGTTCTACCTGATATCTGATAATTGAAAAATAGTTTCAGTCCAACTAGTTCTGCTTTTAGAGTTTGGAAAAAAAAAGATTAGTAGATTTAATATCTTTCTGTACATTTGAAGATACCAGCTTGAATTAATGATTACGTCATTGTAAAGAAAAATGTATTGACATTAAATTCATCACTAATCTCCAGCTGCTGTATTTGTGTATTGTCTGGTGCTGCCAGGGGGGTGCATGAAGAGTCTCGCTGGGTTGTTTGGTGTGATGAAAATAACCTCACGGTAGAGATGTTGGATAACTAATAATTTCCCTGTGTTTTGTGTATGAAATGTTAGGTTCCTGGTAATGGACCAGAACACCTGTCCCTGCAGAGGAGCTCCAAGTCGTCCTCTCATCACGGCAGCCGGCGGAAAAACCGAGAGCGCTCCCGAGACCGGGAGCGAGAGCAGAGCCGTGACCGAGACAGGGAGAGAGAGAGAGAACGGGAGAGAGAAAGAGAGAGAGAAAGGGAGAGAGAGAGGGAAAGAGGGAGGGAGAGGGAGAGAGTGAATGACTGGCCACCAGACAAACCAGTGGACTCACACTCTCAGGTATGTTTGTACGTACTGGAGACTTTATCAGGGTGAAGATATGGCCCAGAGCATAGTCCTTCAACAAAATGGACATTTTTTAAAACCAACCGAGCCCTTTTGTATCAGTCACGAATATGTAAATTATATGTAAATCGTGCTATTTATGTCACATAATAGCTATTTTTATGTATGAGGCTTCACAAAATAGTTCTGCAGCCAACACTGCAATAAGTGGTAATGTTAGACTGTAAAATACTAGAAGAAAAGCCAATGTCTTTCAAAATGACATCTACTTTCCAAATACTTTCTTTGCACAACCTAGAGATATTTCATGGTAACAGATTGAAGATATAAGAATTCAATTACTATTAGTATAAAATTAGTCTTTTTAGTATAAAACAGTAATTAGAAAAGCGTCAACCAAAACAGAAACACAAACATGTAGAAAAGTAGTTATTCCATCACATAAATACTGCAGGACTGGTAATAGTTGGGTAATTGTCAGGGTGTAAAATGACTCTCGTCATGTAAAATGGTAAAAAAAAAAATATATTCTTATTTATTGTTCTGTTTGTCTAAAAGTCGAAACCCAGAGAATGTTCAGAAAACATTTCACATCTGATCACAACTTTAATTTGAATATTTACCAAATGATTTCAGCTCTGCTCAGAATCCAGTTTGTTTAGGATGACGTGTGTATTGAGAGACTCACACACTGTTGGGTTTGTCTTTTCATCAGGGCAATAAGACAAAGCTGATCTAAAAAATCTAACTGTGTCTATTCTTCTCCCACCAGAGCCAACCACTCAAGTCTCTCCGCAGACTCCTTCACCTGTCCCCTTCTTCCTCAAATCAAGGACAGCCCCCACCTGCTCCTCCTCCAGACTTGCGCTTCCAAGCCCCCCTCCCTAACCCTCCACAGCCCTCCTCCAAAGCGGGCTACTCGGAGAGTCGGGGGCATACGGAAAGCAGGGGGCACACCGAGAGCCGGGGGCACACAGAGAGCAGAGGGCACACCGAGAGCAGAGGGCACACCGGGGTGAGCAGCTCCGCCCAGTCTAAGAGCCGCAAGACCACCTACCCCATCCCCGGACAGATTGAGTCCAGCTGGCACGTATCTGCTTTACAACGGGCAGAGGGCGCTCAGTTCACCCCTGAACAACTAGGTATCAAACCAGGAAAAAACGGACCAACCTTTACCCGGGCGTCCCGCACCAGGATGCCAAACCTCAACGACCTGAAGGAGACCGCGCTTTAAAACCCCCTGAACCACACCACCTCCAATGTGGCTCTATCCCTGAAGCATCTGCCAGCTGCAGATATCACGGTTCCCATGAAAGCCTGTTTCACTGGATGAAGTCCACATTCAGAAGTGTAGTTACCTGGTAATGTTCGTGTCTCTGAAATCTACAAAGACTAGACGCTGACAGGTTTGTATGTGAGTTTAGGGAAGCAGAGACAGGAAAGGGCTCACCCCCCACCGGGATGTCAGTACTGTATGAGCTGTATCTTATTCTCACTCTACTTAACCCGTTTTCAACAATCTGAATAAGCTGATATTTCCTGTCAAGTAGACACTGCCTATGTGGCCTCTTTGCTGCCATCTTCTGCTCACAGGACACTACTGCAACACATCTGACGGCTGCTGTCGGTCCAGTGGCCAATAAACTCATATGTTTTTCAAGCTCGGATATTTGATAAGAACAAAAAAAAAAATATTTATATCAACCTTATTTATTAAATATTTATTTGTTTTAAATTCAAGGATATAAGCTATAAATGACACAGTATGTAGGCTTTATGGGAATTATAAGGTAATATAGAAATAAATGTGTAATTGCAAGAGCTTTAGTTTCGACACAAAGAAATGCATAGATATTTATGTGTTGATAATACAAGGAATATTTAATAATAGTGAATGTCCTTTTTTGTTCAGTTTGATATGTTATTAACAGATTTCCACATTATATCATGTTACTTTCACCCTTTTTCTTTGTTACATGAAAATGTAAAAACTATTGGTAAAACAAGTGGTAAAATCTCTGACATTATATCTACTGTATCTGTGAAGATTCTCAGTCGTCAGAAGGTAAACGGGACTTTTTAGGTAGAGACGTGACGTTCTTAGATTGAAAAGGTTCTGTGGATGCAGAACGAAACGTCTCTACCTAAAGAAAGAAGTCCAGTTACCATGACTCAAACTTCTGACTATATCTACTGTAGTAAAAATCTGCCCATCGCCTTCATAACATCAGTTTTGAGGTTTTGTGACAAGCTGGGCTGTTTGTTAACAGGGATCGGTAGCAGAACAGCCAGAGTGAGACTGTTAGGCTCTGTGCTCAACATGCAGTAATTCAGTTCATTTAATGTCTTTCAGCTCTTTTATCCAGCTCCATGCTGCCATATTGGTTTTGTCGACAGCCTTAAGAAGAGGTGATGAGCATCTTTGCCTACAAAACAATACAACCCTCGTTAGAAGTACAGGCGCTCTCTACTAAAAAAGACAGACATGCTTCACCCACAACCTTTAAGAGCTTAAAGGATATGCCTGGTTATATTCCATGTTTTTGTTACTCTCACAAGTAAAATATATCATTGCTTGCTTCCCTAAATTTACACAATGTGCAGCTGGATGTATAAAAACACTAGAACTAGACAAAATCCAGATATTCTCATTACAGGTCTGGTGTTTAGTTCACATAATCATTCAGTTATACATAACAAAAAGGTCAGATACAGTACACTGAGGTCATCCTAAATCTGAGGGGTCGTGACAAAAATGTATAATAAATAATCTGTTTGCTGCTCACATGTGGCCACTGCCACTGTAAGGGGTGATGCGCTAAAACTGTTGCTGGTTCAATATCTTAAAAATGTATTGTGCTGGGTTTTTTTTTTTTGTTAGAGCAGATTTTCTTTGTAAATTTCAGAATCCTAATTTGAATATCTTACTCCTGCTGCTAAGTAGATGTGATGGACTATAACTATAATCTAACATAAAATCAAAGTACCACAAACCAGTATTTGAGATGCATTTAGTTCCATCATTAGTCGGTCAACAAATATATGGAATAACACCAGAGTTATCTTTTAATGTGTTTGTTTACATTATCTGTGTGCAATTTAAAAGCTTGCATTATCAAAGTTTTTGTAAATGCCTTTTGCAAATGTGAATTATTTTTCCTATTTGCATTGCAACTTCTACTACATCAATACTCGTGATCAGGGATGATTTGCTGAACTTGGTCCTTCATAAAAGCATTTACTTATTATCCACTGACCTGTGGGTGATTTTAAACACTTAGTTCTGTAGAACAAAAACTATTTGTGGCCTAGGCAAAGTTTACAGTGGAGCTTTTCTTTCAGTCTCATCTTAACCCTTCATTCCTTCTTTCTCTTTTGTGGTTTAACAGCAAAACACAAATGAGGAAGGCTTTCACGCCACAGAAGGCTGGAACAAAGGGAGGAAGGGAGGATGCGTTCATGCAAAATTCAAAACATCTGTGGACTAAAGAGAGAATTCGGCTTGGAGAATTGAATGTCTTGTTTCAATTGAAAGGATGACAGATGAACCAATTAATTCAATGGCTCACTGAAAGCAATAAGATTCAGAAAGAGACTCAGACTGATGCAGATTTAGACATGTGGTTTGGTTTGTTGAATTGGAGCGAAATATAGTAGAGAGATGAACTTTCATCTGGAAATGTAAGTGAGAAGTGTCCACATATCTCAAGACATTGCTCCGCAATACATTTTTTTTTTCAATTTGTCCTTGAACACGACCCAGGACAGATAAAAGTGCCCCACGTTGTTTGTGTTTCTGATTGCTGATGATTGTCGGTGACTGCTGTGTGGGTTTGGTTCTATCATTAATGGGACATAGTGATGACAAAGCTTGCCTTGCCAGTGACCTGAAGCCTTACATTAGTTTACTGGCTCAACCCTTCCGATGGTAATGGAGGCTCCAACCCCCAGCAAGTCACATACACTGAGAACTGAGGCAAGACAAAGAAAAGCTACGTTCACAAATATGAATGTGTTTCCTAAAACATAATTTTTTTTTCATTAAGCTGTTTCCCACTTCTTACAGGGTGTAAATAGAAATAATAAAATAAAATCTATACTGACCATTTTACTTTAAAAATTGTAGAGTCTCATAATAAAAGCCAACTGTACATTTTTGAATGGCTCATCGGTTTGTTCTGTAACAGAGACACAACATGAGAACAGACGCAGGTATTGATTTAATGAAGGAAACGGCTGAAAGATACAATAAAGAACACACATTCACAGCAAAACAAACTGAAATGTATTATCAAAGCACCATTTGAATTTGATTTGAATTGCTACAGAAAAAAATCATGGGGGTAACAACAATAAGAATCTATAAAACATTATGAGTGTTAACAAACAACTGGAAGTCACAGGTCTGTTCAAAGATAAAGTCTGACATTATTCAACATTCTTTAGTCCTTTGGTCAAAATCTTCTAGAGACTGTCTGAGAGATGCAGAATTGTAAATACCCTGTTTATCATTAATTATCAGCTGGCAGAAATTCAGAGACCTGTCCCAGACGGACACAAATGCTTTGGAAAAGCTCGTCTCAGACCTGTGGCTACAACCTCCATAGCAACGCGGCCTCTCCATGGCTAATTATTGCTTTGAATTTATGCCATTTCATTGCAAAAGGAACAATCAATTGAGAACTCATGAAATTAAAGCCCCCAGTGTGAGACTGGTTTAACATAGACAATGGAGAGCGGACTGAATGAAAGCTCATTGAGCATATCAAACAAACATATCAATTAAAACTGTTTAAATAGCTTTTAAACCGAATATTTTGCCTCAACTTTTTATACGTTTTAACCTGTGGCTGGAAAAAGGGGCAAATCTGAGGGCGTAGTGGCGCACATACACTTTGATGATGGGGTTTTAGGTAAAGATGAAGTTTTGGGACAAGGCCTCAGGGATGGTGAGAGCAGAAAATCAAACGCATTTGTTCATGCAAAGCAGCAGCTCCATACGCAGAGCAATTCGTGTGTGCCACCCGAGGGGGAGGATGCGGATGAAGCGCGCCACAATGGGTGGCCGCAGGAGGTTCTGCACCGACGCGGAGCGGTCCGAGTTTCCATAAAACACCTGGGAAAAGAAGGGATATCCGCATCAGTTGTGATAAACATTATATTTCCATCTGGAATAGCAATGTGATTGCAAACCACATTTCATCACATTGTCATCATTGAGATAAAGGAAAGGACCAACATTTAGACATCGCCAACATCAGGCTTCTGAGTTCAACTGACCCTGTTGTTTCCAGTCTGGTCTTTGTAATAGATCCAGTTGAGCTTTTCGTCTGTGCGGTACTGAACGCTGTACTTGGTGACCCACTCGTCAGCATCACAGCGGCCCTGAGTGAGGATCCCTGAGACCACCATCACCTCCCTCAAGTCAATCTGCAGCCACTGACTGCTGTCCTGGAATTTAGAAAGCCAGGCACATCTGGAGGACAAACACAGACACTGGGTTTAATGGTGCTGTTATGTTGGTTCATTGTAATTCTTTACAGCATAAATGTGATTTAGAAATGAAAAGATTCAAACTACAGTTGGGTTTAGGCCCTTGTTCACAAAAGACACTTTAACTTGTCACAATAGGAAATGCACAGGTGTTCTGTTGCATTCAAATGTCCCAGTGAGACTTAACAGCATTACAGTCAGCTAACACAAGTCATCTATTTGTTTCAAATGTTAACCTGTTTTATATGTATTATTATACATAAATTAAACTAATACGTAGCTCTCAGAACGTAATATAAATAATATAATATAATATTAATATTGTTCATACACAGTACATTCTCATTTTGCATATCTATTTTTATGATGTAATACACCCTGAATACTGAGACATTTTGTATTAGCAGGAAACCTACCCAAAACCCTGACTGTTGAGTCGCGCCTTGCTCGGGAGCCATGAGGAAAACCAGCCGGTGTACTGGTCCTGGTTGGAACAGCTGATCTGGTCTGGACTCACCGATCCAGCCTCAAAGCCCAGAGGTCTGTGGTACGGACACTCTGCAGCGTTTAAACACAAAGTTATAGCATTCATTTAAATCTCTTTGCTAATACAGGTAATATTGTCTCCACTGCCGCACAGACCTCGACAGAGAGAAGAAAACACATCTGTCCACAGATCAGCTTAAAACGCTGAAATGTGACCAGCAAATGATCATCACTAAGCCTCTCTGTGTTCCTAATTCTGCATCTCTCTATCCTTTCCTCGTGCTCCATCCCGACCCGTACCGACTCCCATCCTCACACCCTCCCGCTCCCACAGCCCCCGCCGTTAGCAGCCCCAGTGTGACCCATATCCTCAAAGCCTGCAGTTTAATTCTCTGCAGCGAGAGATCAGTGATGTCCATTAGGGCGGCAGGCAGGCAGATGGTCATGTCCTCCTCTCCACAGCTTCAGCTCTGTGTTACTCTAATGTTTCGATCTGTCAATACACACTCATTAAAAGCACACGAGAGCAAGTCATTTGTCGAGATACTAAATACACTTATTAATGGTATGAATGGACGAGATGGTCTTTTTTTGTCAGTGTTTCAGAAAAATGGATACGTGTAACAGAAACTGTAGTACAAGTAGCCTTCTGTATATTTGTTTACTACTGGTTTAAGCCTATTTGGCACAGAGGTCACATCCTGTCTAATCTCAGTATTACAACAGCAGTGTCTGTGTGAGTCAGTGAGAGATAAGTGTTTACATAACAGCAATGTGAGTGACTCTGTGGTCCTGCCTAATGTACTTCCCGACTAAAATAAAACATTTCAGGAAGCTGAAATAATGAGGAAACCAAGAGGTGAGACACAAAATGTGTTGAGGAGACAAGAAAGTCTGATGCATTGGAAAGTCTGTCTCACTCATCATTTATCATCACCAGGTCTATGTCATGGTAATTACTGGTTTCTGTGATTGTGCGATTGGCACAGTCTATTATGAGCCCCATAATCTGAGCATCATGTTCTGAGATAATGATTATCTGCTGAACCTCTTTCTCCTCTGCTTCACCGGTTACCATGTGCTTTGTGGCTCAGTTGACGTACACTGATTCACTGAGGAAAACCATTTCACTATACATCCATTGTTCCTTTCTTCAAGTCTGACATGAGTCAAGTCTGATTTTTATATCTCAGGAAAAGTGAGGCTTTAAGTGTATGTTCTCAAAAAAAGGACTCAGAGATACAGTAGAAAGGGCTGAGAACTTCGAGACACTGACAGCATTTTCTATTATTGAACATTTATAAATTTGTGCAGCCCTGGCAGAGGCATTTCTGCTTCTATTCACGGCTCTGACGATGTCCATTGGAGCATGTCCACCCTGTGGTGTCAAATCTGGAGTGTAATGCACTCGTGCATGTATATTCACAGGCTTTCCTTCTTTCTGTTTTTGTATCTATCACACATATATCAAAGCTCTCCATCCACCTGCAGTGTACAATTTAAGATACGGCAAGATAATCCTTTATTATTTGGTAAAATATGGGAAATTTGCATCACATTGGCAGAAAGTGGACAAAAACAAGATAAAAGAACAAAAACAATACAGTAGAAAAGGAGTACACAGTACAAACAATCTAGAAATATTAATATGTAATCTGTTAATTGATAGGAAATTACCTGACTTTAAACTGACTTTCTATGGATTTCATAAAGTAAACCACAAATCCATTAATCCATTAAGTCAGGTCAGATTTGCATATTGCATATACAACTGCTTTACAAAGTTGCCTTATTAGATATTGTGTGTAATAAGTCTACTGAAGTGCAATAAATGGTTACACCGACTATGCCGTTATAAAAAGACGACGTGCCTTTTTTATAAAATGTACTTTTATATTTAAGGGAACTAAATAAAAAAATATTTTGTACTAATGTCTATTTTTTAAGAACAGTCGAGGGAATATGAGGGTTTTTACCTGGCATACAGTCGATTCCCCGCACCATGAAAGAGCCAGATTTGATGGCGTCTGGCTCTCCAGTAGGGGATTCAATTTCTTCACAGTCACATTTGCAAGACTTGGTCCATGCCTCGGACACACCTGTCTAATAAAAACACACACAAACAACTTTGAATCTATACAATCAGTGACATCGAACATCTAATAGCTATAATGGAATACACCTGGATGGTAAAAATGTGGAAAAAGAGTAAATTCATACACAACTGAAAAAAAATGGTTTATTTCCTTTTGGCCAATGTCAACTGGAGACTAAACTCAAACCTAAAATGTCTCTGGTGTGGCTGATCTAAAAATTGCAATCTGTGCTAATTCTGCATTATCGACTGATGGTTTTAACACCACCTGTAAATCATCTCTCACTTCTTGTTGTGTTGCAGAGATTTGTTTTCATACCTCTTGAGCAGGAACGTAGGTGAACACTGTGCAGGCAGATGAACAGAGAAAAAAAAGTCCAGGCAACCAGATAAGCACAGGAGAATAAGAGAAAAAAACTGTTAGGATGCAGTAGTCACAAACAATCTGTGAGTATGACCACATTAAACAGAGAAGCAAGAATGATCTCACCAAACAAAAGCACAGAGTAATACGTTTCCAACTGGTTTGACATCGTAGATTCAGAGGTTTTTTGACATTAAGTTTAGGGAGATATCTACAAACACAATTTAAAGCTTGACAAATGAACATCAGCAGTGTAAAGACTGATATAGTACCATTAGCTCCCAGAAGAAGCAGGGTCAGCACGGAACGCTGCATATTGAGAGTCATCTTCCAACCTGCTCCAAACCAGACAAGACCAACACTAGACTGAGCAGACAAGCCAGGAGTGATAGAGAGGCTGGATTACAATAATCCACAGGAGACTAATGGCCTTACCTAATGCCATCCTTATCTGACAAAGCCCCTCCTCCAGCTGTTCACATACCACCATCAGCATCACCATACACCCTGAAACTCACTGCACAGACTAAAAATCCAGTCAGAAACCCAAATCATTACTTTGTTACTGTGTGACCAATTGCAGTTGAGTGTGTGTGTGTGTGTGTGTGTGTGTGTGTGTGTGTGTGTGTGTGTGTGTGCAACAGAGTGAGAGAGAAGATGGATGGAGATGCCCTATGCTGTGATCCACATGATTAACCAGAAGGGCATATGCTAATTTTGGTTCATATGCTTGCTACATTTGCCAATTAGATTATCGTGTGAGTATACATCATATATGCCTGTACTGGTACTCTTAAAATTACAACATACGTTATGTCATAAACATGCAATTAACTGCTGCATATTTGCCTATGTATCCTGGTTTTAATATGGTAAATTATATAGTTTGTCCTGTTTATTTGTTTGTGTTATATACAAACAATTTACAAAAAAACTTAAGTAGCAAGACATTTTAATCAAACATCAATGAGCCACATAGAAATCTTATCAAATATTTTCATATGTTGATGCACAAAAGACACGAAATGTTAGATTGTTTTCAGTCTAAAATGTCAGTTTCAGTATCAGGACTGGTTGACATGGAACAGTAACTGGACTGTCACAAGAAGACAGAAGGCACAAACCTAACCTTTGAAATACATATATACGTTTGCTCTTCTAAAACTACATATGACTAAAGTTGATTTAGAGGGACAATCTTAACAATGTTTGAGTTTGATATCCCCTCTGGCTAAAGAGGCCTGAACGCACGCTGAGGGTTTGAAAGCCAGGTGAAAGTGATTGAGCCTAATTAAGCAAAGCTGTTTTCAATTTGTCTTCATTAAAACATCCTCCTCATTCGTCACACACTCCTCTGTCCTAATCTTATTACCAGTGGCTGCTACGGTGACGTTAGGCTGCTGACTTGAGTCTGACTCAGCAAGATGAAGGCTCCTGCACGAGCAACACACAAGATTCCTCCTCAAGCAAAGAAGAAGAGCCGAGCTTTCTCTGCACTCATCTACAAAGCTTATAAAGAGGTGAGAACAAAAGCAAAAGCTAAAACATTTATTCAAGTGAAGACTTTAAAATCAAAGTAGGTTAAATGTCATTTTCTGCAGGTCGGTCCAGCGGGGCTGAGGTGTCCAAACGTCCTGGCCAGCCGGTTCAGTTTCCCCAGACCGGTCCTGCTCAGACTGGTGAGCTCAGAGGCTTCTCGCCTGTCGCGAAGCAACAGACTAAAGGTCATCACCGTACAGGAGATCAACGCTGCAGTCACACTCGTACAACAGAAGACTAGTACCAGAGCTGCTGCATGAGGAGCTGCCCCGAACTGATTATTTTATTACCTTTTTATCATTAAAGAGCTTTTTAAACCAATGTGTTTGTCTAAGATGGAGGTTTTCTAGAACAACACCAGAACTCTAAAGTAACACTATGAGTACTGAATGAATCCAAGATTAATGAAGTTACTAGGTCAAATAAATTAAAATGTCAACATCTAGTTTTACCATTTCTGATGTTTTAACAGAACATGTGACCAACTTGCTGACACTGAACTCAAACCCAAACCAAAAACGGAGTGAGCAGCTTTTTATTTTTTTTTTTTTATCCAAACCAAAGAGAACTGGAAAATGTTTTCTACTCAGCCTCGCATCTCGACTTGTAGATTGATAAATCGTTTTAATCTAATTTGAATCTCGGTGATGTTGGGGATAGCAGGAAGTTGAGGCATTGGCGTGACTCGAGTGGGAGAAGGTGGAGCAGCGGCCGCTTCGCGCTGACGTGGTTTCCATCCACCTGATGATGCCTCTCTGAGCGTCTCTGCAAACACTTCATCTCCGTGTCAGGCTGCCTGCTGCTCGCATATCTGAGGACATGTAGCACAACCTCTGTTTTCACTTTACCCGAACACGCATATGTCGCGTTCTTCCGCTTTGTGATTTCCGGATCGGGCGGATTCGAGCTCCAGGTAGGAAACGTGAGAGACGCAGATGTTACCGCTGACATGTGGCTCTGTGAAAACGCAGGAAGGCGATTTTTTTACTTCGGAGTTTATTGTGTTGGATGCCTTTTCCTGCTGTGTGAAAGGGTTGCTGCCTACCTTTGTTACTAGGACATCATTTGGGAAGCGATGCATAATTGTCACACCCACATTTTGATGGTTTTTATAAGAACCACAACTGGACAAACCAGACTTTAAATCTAACACCTGTATTACACTGTCTGGTTACTGGCATGTTCCTATATTATACTAGTCTTTTCCAAGGAAGCTGGACACTGCTGCTGTGACCTGAGACTGAAGTTTAATAAGAAAATGTTGCAGCAAAATTCCCATCTGTATTAAACACAGATGTAGAATAACATTGTCAGATCCAGCAGAGCAACGCTTGCGTGCATTCAGCCACCAAATGTGATTCACCGTTTGTTTCCAGGTTCAAACTGTCTTTTGTGACCCTGAGATCTTCCTGTTGGCCATCATGGGATGTGGGGCTTCTGTTGCCACGGAGACACACGAGAAAAGAGTGGACACAGGTAAAGATGGATGGGCATGAATATTCAGTGGTTCTGTGCATTGAGTCCTCCAACCTGCACTTCCAGCAGGGAAGATTTCAGAATCAGCACTTTTCTCCCCTGAGAGAAGGTTTGAAAGGAAACACAGTGACAACCAATCACAGCACCTGGAGCAATAAGTTTAATGTAAAGAAACCACAGTCACTTCTGTTTCTTCCTCCTTACGTATGTAGGTTTCATATGTACATGAAGTCAAGCAAACGGGTAACAGTTGACATCCTCAGGAAGGAGGGAAGTCTTTATGTGAGGGAGACACCTGCATTTTGCAATTAGGAGGGGAAAGCGTTGGTTTGTCTGTGTACTGGTATAACCAGGTTTCTGTTCTGAAGTCTGGGGTAAAGGAGCAGTACTATTCTGCTGCAGAATAAACAGGTAACCAGGAGAGTGCATGTAAGTGATCCCTGTTCACCTACTTAGTAACGTGCATGTAAACACAGTCATGGTCACATTATGCAGCATCAAGCTGGTACTTTTCATTTTGTCAGTGGTAGATTTTCCACATCCCAGATGTTTGACAGATGGAGCTTTTCTTTCTTTGCTGTCGACACTTTAATTTGCCTAGTTTTCCAGTCCCTCTGTTGCTCATGGCCTCCCCTGGGCCTTGTTAGATTTCTTACTGTGTGTGCTGTGTTACCTTTACATGTTTTTATTCAATAACTGGTCAATTTTGTTGCTTTTTGTCTCACAGAAGACGTGGTTAAGACTCCCAGCCCAGCACTGAGTAAGACCCTGCTCATCTTTTTACCTCAGTTAGTAACATGTGACATGTGCATGTATCTGTGTGCTTGTTTACTTTTTACAAATTTGCCTAATGATATTTGCTACTTTGGGAAAATGTTCCTGTCACCTTGTGATGGAAATAAAAAGTGCCATGTCGTGCTAGAATACTGAATAATAGCTAACAAATAATACTTGCTGTAGCTATGAAGGCAGCTGTTTTGATCCAGCGATGGTACCGTCGCTACATGGCGCATCTTGAGATGAGACGTAGATACACCTGGAACATCTTTCAGTCCATCGAGTACGCTGGGGAACAGGATCAGCTACAGGTGACTGGTTGCTCCTGCTCAAGATATTCATTTTATGTGTGCATTTTATGAAGTATCAGAGTTAAATCACATTTTTCTCTTTTTATCCTTCCCCAGCTTTCCAGTTTCTTCACTTTTATGCTGGACAACCTTACTCAGCTGAATGAAAATGGACCTGGTAAGAAAGAAGCAACGTCGAAACTAGCCAACATGTAGATTCATGAAAAATATGAGTTTATCTTTATTATTTAGAAATGTTGGAGGTAAAGTTATTTTAGGAAACATTATTTTACCTAAACAGTGTTGTCATGTAATACATTCACTCATAATGTGTTTAGATCATACTAAAAGTTCATCTTGTGACATATGTATCTTTTATTTATGCATGATATATGCTTTATAAATATGAATTTAAAGTGAAATTGAATTATTAAAGAAGAATAATTTAAGATAATTTCTGGGTAACCATACTTAGCGATAAATCATTATAAAGTCACTGTCTAAGTATTTAGTTTTTTTAATATGTTGTTTTGAATGTTTTATATACAGCTAAGTGCTACCTCCATTATATTAACGCCACTTTTGTTGGTCATGTCACTGTATTTTGGTCTAGATTTAAAAAAAAAAACCTTTGCATAGACTCTGTTGCCTAGCAACTATTGTGAATGTGGAGGCCAGAGTGTTGTTGTGTTGCACCAACACAGCTGTGGCTTAAGTGTATACTGACCAACTCATTAAGCTAAAAAGCATAATACTCCACTGACAAGCTAATCCTTAGGTCAGCCCTCATTGCCTAACATTTACAGGACATCCTGTCCATGCACTGGGTCAACATGATGATGCAAAGAAGCACAAATGTCTGTATTTATTATGTACAGCACCTGTGACAGTGTCTGAGATGGAATAGAATGAGGGAATGTCAGGAATGGACAAAAGACTTCTGCACATGCCTGTTTGTTTGCATAACTTAGAGTTTTTATTAGTGCATTGGAGTGTTCGTTTAACAGGGTCACACAGAGCTATAGTAGATGTGGCATGTCAGGCTGTTTAGTACAAGGAACTAAATGAACTAAACTAAAAGACTTTAAGTGTTTACTCACTTTAATTCATCTTCACTTCTAGAAAACTCTACTTAAATACATAAATTGATGTGCTGTCTTTACATAACAAAGACGGAGAACAGCATAAAACTGATTAATATGCTTTTCGCTTCCCTTGTGCAATGAAAGAACTCCAGCCACTGTGTTTTTTCACTGCCCTTAACTTCTACATGTGTCACCTTTATGTCACCTACCTTTAGCATTGAAGTTAGGGTTTTACATTTTAAACTGCACACTGTTTTTATTTTATCTTGTCCATAACAAGTCTGTGGACCTCTATTATTTATAAACATCAGCAAATATGAGGTCTGAGCTCAGAATGTTTACTGGTTCACACTACATGTCCTCCAGACTTGATTTCCCAGCTGCTGGACCCAGTGGTCGACCCCTGGTTAGACAGAGAGACCGGCTACAGTTTGATCCCCGTTCCAGAGTCGTACACCGGGCCCCGACTTTCGTTTCCTCTTTCCGTCTCTAATACGAACGCTCTTCTCACTGCATTTAAGGAGCAGCAGGTACCAAATATGAGCGTTAGCTTTCTCAATCTCACTTATGAGTTTGTGGATTTGATTTTGTGGTTTTGCTTTTTCTCCACACAGATTCTACATGCCAGATATGTTCTGCAGCTGCTGTACGAGACCAAAAAGCTCCTCAAACAGATGCCCAACATCGTCCACTTGTCAACATCTTACACCAAAGAGATCACTATATGTGGTGGGCGAACATCATCACCTAATTATTCACTCAATTATGAATGGTCATTTGTCAGTATACATGCAAAGGAGGAAAAGTAGGAAAACAAACACTCTTGTGCCCCTACATCACACAGTCGGTGGCTGAATAGATGAGTTTAATGGATGAATAACCACTGATTTCTGTAAGAAAGGAAGTGTTGTTTATTTGCACACTGATAAGGCACTTGACTCCTCTCCCATGGTTGACTCCTCCTGCAGTTGCATCTCATTAAACTCGAGAATACTTGTGACTAAAACGAAAAACAATGTTTGGTGGCCGAGGTGGAGCCAGTCACTACACTGTTTTCAGACCATTAAGGAATTTGAGACATCCTCTGTAAACCAGAGACTTCTTACGGCAACAGTAGGATTTTCATTTCTGTACGTGATTTATTTCTTTTGTACAGGTGATCTACACGGCCGGCTGGATGACTTACTTCTCATATTTTATAAGGTGAAGCTATATTTTTTTCTTCACATTTTTTTTAACATCATTCACTGACTTAATAGAATAAAATATTTCATGCAGACACAGCGCATCAGCTTTTGTGTTCGAGACAGTTAACATCAACCATAGCAAAAACAATCACTCGAGCCTTTTAGGATATGCTGTTGACATGTGTCTGCTATTTAGAATGGGCTTCCCTCTGCGGAGACACCGTACGTGTTTAATGGCGATTTTGTGGATCGTGGGAAAATGTCAGTTGAAGTGGTAGTTCTCCTGTTTGCCTACCTTCTCCTTTACCCTGACTACATGCACCTGAACCGAGGCAACCATGAAGACCACATCATGAATCTCAGGTGGGTGAAATTTTGAGTAGAAGACCCCCAAGAAAACCCCCCAAAAATAAAAAGGACAATATCTTCTAGTTTATGTTTTGACACTGTTGTTTTTAGATACGGGTTCACAAAAGAAGTCATGCAGAAATACAAGGTAAGGCGAACTACGTACATCATACTTCATCATCATTTATTATGTCCAAACTCAGGGGAGCATTCTGCAGGATGTGGCAGGTACCTGATAACTGAGTTTCTTCTTTTTTTGCAGACTCATGGTTGTGAAATCCTACAGCTGTTTCAGGACGTGTTCAGCCTTCTGCCTCTTGCGACAGTCATTGATGGAAAGATCCTGATCGTTCACGGTGGGATATCAGACAAGACGGACCTGGACTTCCTCAGCTCCATAGAGAGGCACAAGGTCAGCAACCAAACTTCATCCACCATCTGTCCTCCCACTACACTCTTTTAACTGCAGTGTTTGGGTCTGGCCACTGGACGTCTGAAAAGCACTGACAGATTCACATCCGCCACAGCAAAATGTAGTTGTGAGCAAACAAATTTCACTGTTTTTATAATCAGCAGATTGGTGGCAACCATAGCATTCATTTGGAAGCTTGTTTCTCTCTATTTAGTCGTCTTATCCAAATACTAATTAAAATGGTTATTCTTGCCATATGTTATTTATATTCAAGATTCAAGATTCAAAACACTTTATTAATCCCAGAGGGAAATTGTTTGCCATAAATACAGCCGCTCTCAATA
>JAUMTR010000017.1:11382002-11397173 GCA_032270685.1 Microctenopoma stevenorrisi
AAAATTAAAGAAAAAGACGAACAAGAGAGAGACGACGTGTAGATGGCTGCTGCATGGCTCGCGCCTGCGCACTAAGTATGTTTAACTAAAGACAGATGAACATGATGTACACATAAGAAGAGCAACAGAAGCCTTTTTTTTTATTTCTTCAACAGCCTGTCTGCTGCAAGATCAGGTTGCCAACAAGTTGCAGCAGTTGACATTTGGTTGTGGATTTTATAATTTAATTAGAAATACACCATAAACTGTATCTAAGGCCCTCGACATGAATACCTCTGAATGTTCAGCTTTGACAATACAAATCATTGTTGTTACTTTACTTTTGCTCTTCTCTTCTAGGTGAAATCTGCTCTCAGGTTTCCCAGACCCAATTTTGAGCAGCTGGATATTGGTCATTCCTGCAGACAAGTGAAAAGAATGAGGTCAACGGACAGCTCTCTTCCTGGCAGCAGTCACAGCCGCAGCAAAAACCAAAGAACTCACAGCCTAAGGTCTTACAGCACTCCATTGATACAGTGGCGGATCTAGGATTTTTCTGAGTGAAGGGCCATCAAGGGGCCACAATATTCATAGAGGGGCCAAGTATTATACCAACAACATAAAAAAACTTTCATGGTAACATCTCTGTACCAATTTTATGTGCATTCTTACAGTACATTGACTAAATGCTCACCAACACACACAGCATGTGAGAAAATCCAGCTTTTTTTTCCTTTTTTATGTTTAATATTCTTTTTCTGTTAGCTTTATAGACGCTTGACATTCCTATTCGCCTCAGTAGCACCACTAGTGTTCGCGCTTGAAATTGCATCCATCTAATCGCACTAGGACAAAAGACCTGAGTGACAGGACTGGGGCACCTTAGCGGGCCCCTGTGGCCTCGCCTTGCTAGGTCCGCTACTGCATCGAAAAGTCTTTCTCATTTACTTACCTCGTCTTGACTTCTTGTTTAGATTGACAGACCCTCTTTTCTACCCAATATGTTTTAGGAAGAGGCGACATGGGCTTAGCCGACAGGACAGCGCCACATCCGTTTCATCTTCCTCCTCCTCCTCATCATCATCCTCTTCGCTCTGCTCTCCTCGAACTCCATCCTCCGTCTCACCTTATGCCTGGCCATCTTCTGCCAGCATGCCTTACACTGTCAATGTCCTCCAAGTGCCTTTCCTAGACTCACTGTCCTCTATTGCGCCTCCTTCAGCTCCACAACATGAACGAGAATGGAAACAGGTCAGAGAAGTGGATTCAACGAAAGGCTGATTGTTAATCTTTGGAATATTCTGTTGTAGTATTCTGTTGTTTAGCTTCTTATTCTGCACTTTTATCTCCCCTGTAGATTGTGGATATATTGTGGAGTGACCCCAAAATCCAAGATGGCTGCAGTCCCAACACATATAGAGGAGGAGGCTGCTACTTCGGCCCTGACATCACTCAGAGACTGCTGCTGCAACACGGACTGCAGCTGCTTATCAGGTCTCATGAGTGCAAGCAGGAGGGATATGAGCTCTGTCATGATGGAAAGGTAGACGGGCAGTAATGAATTTATTCTAATCATCCAAAAGTCTAAAATAATCACAATATAATTTAAAATCCAAAATATGTGTATAGGTGATCACTATTTTCTCAGCGTCAAACTACTACGAGGAAGGAAGCAATCGTGGTGCCTATGTCAAACTGGGAAGAGAACTGGATCCCCGCTTCTACCAGTACCAAGTCAGCCGCACAACCCGCAAACTAACCCTGACGCAGAGGTACTGCTGCTGTGCATGAACAGTGGGGCAAAAAATGTTTTTCCAGCCACCGATTGTGCAAGTTGCCCCACTAAAAAAAAATGAGAGAGGTCTGTAATTTTCATCATAGCTACACTTCATCTGTGAGATCCAGGAAATCACGTTGTATGATTTATAAAGAAGTTATTTGGTTGGCAATAACAGTGGTCAAATGTTAGTAAAAGTATTGAAGCAAATCACAAAAGGTTTTTCAGTGGCAACTGTGAATTTTCCCAGATATTGGAGCAAATAGTTTTACAGTAAATAAAACTTAATATTTGGCTCCTTTTTAACATGCATGTTGGGTTAAGGTCTTGTATCTGACTGGGCCTCTCTAAACGTGCAGTGTTGAATAAGTAGTGGGTTTTGGATCATTCTCTTAATGCACAGTGAAGCTTCTTCCAGCTCTGTAAACCGGCAGACAAATGATTCAGTCTGCAGCTAGTGTCATACAAGATCAATGAGCTTTTTCCAGAAGCAGCGGTGCAGTCCCATTACGTGAAGCGAGTCGCATTTTTTGTTTGCAGAGTACGAGCTGCTGAAGGCTCTGCTCTCAGGGCATTAAAGGAGAAGCTGTTTGCTCATCGCTCTGAGCTGATTGCAGGTTTCCAACAATATGACCAGAATAACACTGGTAAGCTTTAACTTCATTATAAAGATGCATTTACCCAGGGTAACATGTATGGCTATTAAATGTAAACCTAATATTTTTAGGTTTTGTAACTGTCAGTGAATGGGCTTTGGTATTGGAGGCTGTGCTGAGACTGGACCTACCCTGGAGGACACTTCGTCCTCATTTAACCCGCCTGGCACCAGATGGCAGGGTGGAGTATCAGTCCTGCTTCGACGATATGGGACCAGGGATTCCACTGCCTCAGGTTAAGAAAGAAAGAAATGAAGTAACCAAGTACATTTACCAAAAACACTGCTGTTTGGAGATATATGGAGATAATATTTTACTATTCTACTTGTGCTCACTTCAGTGGAAAACATTTGTGACATTTTAGAGCTCTTTGTCTTCATGTTGTTTAAACTGCTTTTCTTTTCCCAGGTCACTCCAAACATGGCTGAAACACTGTTCAGATACAGGACAGACATTGAGATAATATTCAACATTATAGATAAAGACCATTCAGGTGAATAAATGCTTACTTGCTGTGGAGACGGTGCGTTGATTTTTCAAAGATATTAATCAAAGCTAACTGTGTGGGTGGGTTTTATGTTCAGGGCTGATCTCTACTGAGGAGTTTCGTCACACCTGGCGTGTTTTCAGCGCCCACCTGGGGGTTGACATCGATGATAGTGCCATTGATGACCTAGCCCGAAGCATTGACTTTAACAAGGATGGCAGCATAGACTTCACAGAGTTCCTAGAGGCCTTCAGAGTGGTACACAAACTGGAAAACAAGGATCAGCAACTCCTATGAAAGATGTATGGAGAAAATTACCTCTAAATACCTGATGATATAATGAAATGTATGTGTGTATGTGATAAAGCTACTGGATTGCCATAGATTGTAGAAGTGTACCAAATAAAGTAAATAATTAACAGTACTGTAGTATTCCAAGTATTGATAACTGAAGGCTTCAGCATTAAAAAAAATTAAATGCACTGCTGCTTAAGTTTTTCTGCTGACGTGTGTACAGCTATTTATGGAAAATGAATAAAATGGCTTTTTTAAGCAAGTTATTATATTGTCTGCATATCTGTGTGTGCATGTGTTACTCAGGCATCCTGCTCACTATAATTACAAATGGCTGAGAGCAGTCGGACAGGCCCGGGCAGCCTGTGAGCCTGACTAAATAATGGTTTGCAATTTTACTGAAGGCGTCAACTTCAGCAGCGCACACGTTCCTTAAACATGTACACACGCTGAAGTTATAGAAGGCTCTAGAAGTGAGGGATGTTGGTGTCTCTTCTGTTTGATGCCCTATCCATCTGTAGAAGTGTTTGGTGTATGCGGTAGCTTTCCTGCCTCCCTTTCTCCCTCCCATTTGTTCCTTGCACAACAATCCCAGACCATTTCTCTCCTCCTTAATAGTCAACCACTCATACTTCCTACTTTCTTTCTATAAGTACTGCTCTGCTCCTCCCATCTCCTTCCCCTCCTACATCATCATTTCATCCTGAACACTGATTGAGATGGGGCTTCTGGCAGGACTGCTCTCTCTGGTCTTTATCTACGCTCCAGGTATTTCTTTGTGTTAATTCTCTACTTTAGATGCTGGTAATAGAAGCAGCGGTATCAGACGTCAACATGTAATCATTTTCACAGCACTGACAGTGTGTGGAGCAGAGGAATGCAGGGGTTTCAGACATTTGGAAAACGGGAGGACGTTTTTCCGTTATGGTGGACTGATGGTGACCTTCCACTGTCATCCTAACTACAAGCTTCATGGTTACAAAACCAACAGCTGTGTGTCTGGACACTGGTCTCGAGACCTCCCAGTCTGTGTTGGTGAGCGCATTCAGGAGTGTGTACAGTTAAACCTTTTGTCTGTGGATGTACTTAGAAGATAACTTTAACTCCATGTAACTGATTTGTCTTAAAGTTAGTCAGGAGATGTTGTTTAAACTCTATTATATAACAGAGGAAGTGAAGTTTTCGTCAACGTTCTCACCTTCTTTCAGGATCTGGCTGCTCCAGCCCAGGTCCACTCTCTGACGGGACAAGCAGCATGAATGAGGATGGCTCCTGGGTAGTGTTTAGCTGTAAGAGTGGCTTTAGGTTACATGGACCTTTAATGTTATATTGTAAGGGCCACATCTGGAACAGCACAAAGCCTGTGTGCAAAGGTAAACACGGAATGCTCTCTGCTGTTAAAGCAATATTTAACATTTTTAAAAATGTATTCTCTTTTTTTACCAAAATATTGTTTTATCTCCCTTATTTGTTGAGTGCATGTGTAGTTAGTCAGCAGCTACTTAGCTTTATTCAGCAGGAAAGTGGACAAAATGCTGTTGTTCCTTTTAAAAATGTTTTAAATTATTTTGTATCATCAACTTTATGGATTAATTATACCATATTCATTGTGTCCAAACAGCTGTCGGTAGAAGAAAGTTTGCTGATTCACTGTTACCAACTCCAACTGAACTGAAACTGTACTTTTCCTCATCCTTAACTCTTCATGGTTGTTCTATTTTTATCTTTTCTCACAGAGTCTGACATGATGAGATCAATTTCAGTGATCAGTGTGCCAAAGCCAAACATTCACCAGAACCTCCAGGATGCCGTCCATCTAAAGGCCGAGCAACAATCTGACTACAACACCCTCACTAACACTGTGTCTAAAGTAAATCTCAGTGTTGACTCATTGTCTCATAGACCACCGCAAATGTCCAGTAGTGAGAGGACTAAAGGGACTAACCCGATTTTTCCAACTTTAAAAATCAAGGATGAGCTCCAAACAACTCATAAAGCTCAACTGCGGGAGGCAGCTAAAGGACAAGCAGCTGAAACTGTGAGGCATAGCTCACATGAGGGAGCAGAAATGGTTGTTAACGTTACGCAGATGTTAGCCCATAAAGCACATGTATCTACTACTGTCTCATCAACTTCATCAATAACATTAGAAACGGAGCAATCCACAGCTTCACAACAATCCTTTTCAACATCTCACACACCAGTTATCACTGCTGTCACTAAGACACAGGAGCCCAGAGAGACTTCATCATCTACATTATCTAATTCAACATCTATTTCACCTCCTGCCACCTTTTCTACGTTAGATTCCTCCAATCCTAGTATGAAAACACATCTGCCTCATGTCACCCCTCCTTCAAACACCTCCAACACGACTGGACATCACAACCTCATGATGAACACCACCTCCACACCTCCTCTGCTGTCTCGCAGCCTGCTCAGACGACCTGTGTGCCTGTACCCACCTGTGCCTGCTCATGGGACCTTCTACTTTCGTAACGTAGGGAATCCAGGACCCAGAGAGTTCAGACACTACATACAGTACGCCTGCTACCCTGGTTATACGCTGGCTCGTGGAGACATTCACAGCTACTGCCAGCAGGACGGCACCTGGAGCGGAGTCACACCTGTTTGTTTGGGTAGGTGGTTGTTGCTGCTTCATGCGTTTTTAGATTCTTAGATTAAATTAATTATTAATTTATGCCTACATAAGAAGACATATAAAAAACATTGAGTAAATACTTTTAAATAAAGACAATTAGAATTATTATTTATTGATAAGAAACATTTTCAGTTAATGTCTATAACTCCTTAACATATCTGACATGGTGTAGTATTCCCATCTACGTTCACATGGTTGACTTTAACAAGACAAATTTTTTAAATCTGAAAAGTATTAATGTAAAGTAAACTGTTTATAATATTATTTTAATCAAATGATATTATTGCAAGTTAAGATCTAACCAACTATCCTACAGACAAAGACATTTGTTTATCACACTAGACAAAGAAAAGCTGGGAAGCTGTGATGTTTGGCACATATGTTGAGAACTTAATATCAAAAGAGTGGCCAAATTCCTCTTCTGATTAATTATTCATTTCTAATAATATATTCCACTCTGATAATCTTGAAATAAATGTGCCAAAAATAATAAAAATGTATATAAATGAGCTCACTCGAGTCAGACTGGATCATCCCCAGTTCTCTCTGCTCTTAATGATAATGTTCTACCATCTGAAAGTGCCCTGAAATAAATTTAAATGTTTAAATAATTGCTCGGGTTAACTGTTGACCTATTTTTTTTACAAGCCTTGAACGTGTAATTATGCCTCAGCTGGTTCATCCTCCACCTTTGCCGTTTGTCTCCAGAGTTTACACCGTGTTCAGTTAACAACGGGGGCTGTTCCCAGCTGTGCTCTCGCACCCCCCTCTACCACAAGAGCTCGAACCAGACCGAGACCAGAACTCAGTGCTACTGCAGACCTGGATTTATTTTGCTGGATGACGGGCAAACATGCCGAGGTACATTTTAGTATTTTTTGTTCCTCTACCAAAGCTCTCGCTGTAATCACTGCTGTGACTGTGATGTTCATCCTGAATCCCCTGTGAGCTAATAACAACACTGTGTGTACTGAGGCATGTTACAGCACAACAGGGAGTCTTTGTCACATGCTTTACATGTTTGATGTTTCAGGGCTCACACATAAGCACAAGCAGTCTGTAAAATTTATGGCATCGTGGTCACCTGGCGGTTAATATATTGCCTCGAGTTGTCTCAAGCATGTGCTCACCTATCATTTGTGAGAGTGAATAGCTGTAACTGAACTTTGACAGATAGTGCTCTCTAAACATTCTGGTTTCGGTTGGATGATTATAGTTAAGTTGTAGCGTGACATTTCCACCGCTGGTACAGTAAACATTGATGTCTGACAGACCCCAAAAAATCATTCAAAAGGTTTCATTTTTTCTGGACCAAACCTTGTCCATGTGTTTTTCTGTAGAGTGAGAAGTATCACGTGTCAGAAACCTGGATATACAGTACGTTAAACCATTTGAACACAGAACAGAGGCGGTGAATTATGTTAGACTGGGGAAATTGTTCTTTTCAAGATGGGAGAACCGCACCGGCAAGACAAGGTTAGAGCTGATACACAATCCCACAGTGTCCTTTCTCGACATCCTTGTTTCCTGTCTCTGAGGGACAGAAAGTAAGAAACATCTGTGTTGTGTGTTATCTATGTTATGCAGTATACAGTAGGGGAGATTACCATCTTTCATCTGCTGCTGTTCGCTTTCTTCTCAATCCGGCATTGGAGTGGATTTTTTGTTTGGTCAAGTCTACACCATTGTCATTTTTAATAAATCTGTGACCATCCTGTAATGTATGCGTTATTATTTAGTGCACTTCAAATCCTTCTTATTGTGGTATGTGTCTGTTTAAACGTGTGTAGATGTAGATGAATGTGTAGAGGGGCAGCACCCGTGTCGACACACATGCATCAACACATTTGGTTCCTTTAAGTGCAACTGTGACAATGGTTATCAACCAACTCATGACCAGACCTCCTGCACAGGTATGTGTGAGACAATATGCATTTATATACTAGCATCTGTTTATGTTATTTATGTTTCTGAACTATGTTTTCCTATATCACTGTGCGTATTTCCAGATGTGGACGAGTGCCTGCTGCCTGTAGCTGTAACGGGCTGTGTATTTGGATGTGTTAACACTCCTGGAAGCTTTCACTGCCAGTGTCCTGCTGGTTACAGCCTTCACAGTGCAGACGGCCACTGCCAAGGTTTGAGGAATAAGACCTTTAGCTGCACAAGTATACTTACTCATACTACCCAGTTACTAATGTGAGTTCATGAGCAGTTTTGTCCAAGTGCCTTCAGCATCTTCAAACTGTAGCTTTGTTGTCACTCTCTCCTAACTGTCATTTTCTTATGCAGATATCGATGAGTGTGCAGTTAATCAGTGGCTCGGGCCATGTAAGGAGCAGTGTCATAACTCACCAGGATCCTACAGATGCTCCTGCATATATGGCCACATGTTAGCAGGAGATGGACACAGCTGCATCGCAGAGTGTCCACCTGGGTATAGGAAGCAACCAACACCACCACCTGAGAATTCAACTGCGCAACTTCTTAATGAGGAGTGTGTAGGTAGGGAAAATCATGCATGTCTAACACATTTCTCCAAAGAATAGCCCAACAGTCAGAGAGGCAGACAGGAAACAGAGAGAGAGAGAGGGTGTGACATTCAACATACATCCCAAGCTGGACTTGAATCAGAGATGTTGCAGTTATGTGATGTGCGCACAACTCCGTGCACTTCTTCCAAAGAAATTAACCTCTCCAATTGATGTCAGGTCTCGAGCATCCTGTTTGTGTTCACATACAGATATAAATGAGTGCCAGGAGGAAAGCTGTGACTGGCAATGTGTCAACCTGCCAGGCTCTCACCGTTGTATCTGCCCCAGAGGATATACACTCCATACAGATGGACGGCGCTGTCAAGGTAAGTGCTGTACTGATCTGCTATATACTGTAGTATCTGAGACAGAACCAAGTGAATTTCTCTGTAGTGCTGTTTAAAGACCGACACATGTGAACCATTGAAGTCACGTCTAGTTGATGATTGAAGTGTTGTTTAAAACACACGTCGCTAACACAGAACTTGATGTCTAATAATCTTCATATGTGCACGAGGAGTCTCAGGCCCGTTCGTTAGAACTTCTATTTCACTGTTAGGGGGCGTCTCTCAGTCCCGGGTTTCTCTACCATCCAACAGTCAAAGCACACTGCAGCCTCCCAAGTAATCGTGGCTGTGTCTGCCTTAGGTCGTCCCGTGGTTTTACCCGTGGGATCTTACCCGTCATAGTCGAACCAGTCTTTCATACTTGCTTGAAGTAGTTTGTTTGTATTTGATCTTTTATCTCAGAGGTCTTTGGTGACATTCTTTCCTCCGCGTGCTGTCGGCCTGTGAGCTGTGTATCTGCAGCTCGTACAGAAACACAAGTCACAGTCTTCATGCGCACACGGCAGAGTCCAGGTCAAACACTCGTGGCTGTGCCTGCCTCAGGTCATCCCGTGGTTTTACCGGCGGGATTTTACCTTCATAGACGAACCAGTCTTCCACATTTGACCGTCTCACCTGAGATAGAAACTACTTCAGTGGGAGGATGTGCTGTCTGTTTGGGACCGAGGACCTTTTGATTTGCGCCCCCTGAACTGATCAGTGAGACCTGAACAGAAGATGCAAGTTGTGGGCTAAGAGCAAAACGTGTTTCCAACTAAGTCTGGTGAAAGTGGTGAAAACTTTCATTTGTGTTCGGCCCAGCTGGTTTCAACTGCTCCAAGTTAATAGGCTCTGGACGAGCCCTGATTTCAACTGTCCTCAGATTGGCTGACACTTCCCTTTGAAGTAGTCGTAGCTGCTCATGTTTACTGTGTGTGTTTGTAAATACTCTGTAAATCCTGCTCTCTGGTCGGGGAGATGGGTCTAAGGTTCAGCGGCGCGAGGTGGCAGGCACCTTCAAAGTTTCCCCAGGAACCTTCTAGTTTTAGTATTTGTTTAATATTTTTATTTCACATAGAGAACATATTAATGAGGGACGCTTTATTTAGGTTGTTTTAGTGGTTTTAATAGTTCAGTGTAGTTCAGTGCTGTTAAAGTTTATTTAAACCCCAAAATAATAAAGCAGTTGATGTGTTGACAGTTAATATTTTACCTTGATTTATTTTATGTCTGTGACATTCAGTATCAGAGATAGAAAAATATCACTTTGAATATTATGTGGAAATCAACCTTAGAGCAGAGTTTATCACTATCTCAGATGGGTACAACCCTGCCACTGGCAACACACACCAACACCATTTTTATGGTGTTCAGCTTTTTTACTGCCATGCATTCTGCAAGCTAACAGAACAAGGGCATCCACGGAAACTTAATGTGTGTGAGCCCCTGGTGGTTTAGGGGTGTTATCAGTCATCTGTATTTTTAGGCCAGATATTTAACAGAAAAGTATTATAATTTGTCAGGATTACAGAGCATCAAACATAAGATGTACTGGAAATCTTTGGGACCAAATTCGGCCCGAGGGTATGGTGTTGGTATATATGCAATGATTGCATATGGTGTTGGTATATATGCAATGATTGCATATGATTGCATATATACCAACACCATACACCAAAACCAAAAATATATATATATTATATATATTTATTTTGGGGGGGAGGGGGTGATTTTTTTATATTCTTGATCCAACAAATCAATAATTCATATTATTATTGTGTTATGTTAGGACAAGTGAAGTTTTCTGTCATTAAATATGGCGTCTCTCTTCCAGACATTAATGAATGCAGGCAGAAGAATGGAGGGTGCTCCCACCTGTGTATTAACCAGAACGGTGGGTATAAATGTGCCTGCCCAGCTTCCCACCGCCTCTCCTCCTACAGCTGGAAGAAATGTCTACCAAGGATGACAGCAAATACTGCTGGCTGAGGTGGAGAGCCCCACTGCCAGGCCTGAGGCATTCTGCAGATGTCCGTGCTGTTTTGTTGTAGCCTTTTAAAAAATATAACATTCAACATTGTTAAAGAAATTCCTTTAGTAAAGACATTAACAAATTATTCTTATAATTTATGCACTATTTATTCCTTTTCCTTGTCCAATTAAACAACATAAACTTTTATGAGATTAGCTAAGCCTCTAACTTTCGAATAAAGACACTGGAGAACAGAGTATTACCACCTTAATAAAATCAGCACCGCTCTATTTTAACAACTGGAGACTTATTGCAGAACTGCTAGATTAGACTGCATTAGCTATGTGTTCATGCCATCTGAGTGTAAATTATGTATACATATACTGTATATATACTTAGAGTATTCATATGAAACAGTACTATGTCGCAGTGTTGAAGCAGAACACTACCCTGATAAAACAGAAATAAATATATCATCACTGTACACAAACAAACCCTCAGTGTTTAGAAACAAGCAAAATGTTGACTCATCATATCCGCAGCAGAAGTTTAAGGTGACATTCATATGCAGACAAATTTGACTCCACTGTACAGTACACACAGCACATGTTCAAAAACTAAAAGACGCATTCAAGGATTTTTTTTCCCTATACAGATCATTAATAGCAAAACACAAGTTTCAGTATTATCAATACTGAAGGATAAAGAGCCTGGAAGAAAAACGAAGTCATATGAGGGTACAAATATATTATAATTTTTTCACAATTACAACAGCAAGAAAAAGTAAGTGAAAAAAAACAGACTCAGAACAGACTCTTCCCTAAGACGGGGGGGTCACTGATTTGCTGAATCAACCACCTTCTACTGCGTTTAACTTGTCAGACAACTACCAGGTGTCCTGTAAGTGGCCTTCATAATCTCTGGAATTCACTTTCCCCTCTATAATTACAAGCCGTCCCGGCCCAGAGGCAGCGAAGCAGCTGCAATTCATGACGATCCCTCCATAAAACTTTGACACTGCAATGATGTTTTCATGTTGGTATGCAGTGCCCTTTGTGTACCATAACGTAGGGCTATGTGTGGCTATGGGCCAAAGTGTCCATGCACAAGACACTCCTGCACCATTATGTGCAGCTGTCCAACAGCAATATACCAAGGGGATCAATGACATACACTTAAAATAATCACTTACTTTTTCTTACCACTGTATTAAGGTCAGCCATTACAGTAAAACAATAAATTATTATTTTGCTAAATACAGAAAAAGTTAATCAAAGAAAATAAAAGAACAAATAATTGTTGTGCGCAAATGATCAAAGTGTCTGGCTAAGTAGAATTACAATGCATTAAAAATATTAAATTATAAACAGACAACTGTTAATATATTGTTCTCTCTACACTAAAAACACAGACATGTACTTGTATCTTAGCAAATACGCTAGTAGTCCCGTATATATAATGTTTAGGTGATAAATAAATTCACAGTCCAATCACAAAACAGTATGTTCCGATGTAGTTTGCAATCAGCTGCCAGATGTTACATTATATGTTATATGACAGGTACAGTTGTCAGCCGCTGATTATACTCTGAGTAAATACAGTACTTACAAGCACCATGTGAATTTTATGAGCTGATCATGAGAAGCTTTGCAGTGTTTGGTCTGTTGATCTTACTTCTAAAACACATCTCTCCAGCAGTTTATCAGTTGCAGCGAGGCCCACTGCACTTTTTACTGCATGAGGCAACTTGAACTTGGCAGGAAGTCCTGGACGTAGGTGATGGCTGCCTTAGACAGATAAGTCATGGTGCCATAGCTGCCACTGGGGGCACTGTCATAGAAAAAGTTGCAGATGCCAGTTGCCGGATCCTTCTCAAGGAAATAATCACTGGCACTGTGTGATTTCTGAGGATGAGCCAAACAGAGTAAAACTCTAACGAACTTGTACAAATACAAGAACAAATGAAAATATGTAGTAGTAGTAGTACCTGGTCACTGAGGAAGAGGTTGTTGGCCAGATGCAGGATCTGGTCTACATGGATAATACTACCAATAGTGTCCACATCCACATCTGCTACCAGGCCCAGAACCATCACAGTCTCCACGAGCAGCTGCCGGTACTCGGGCTGCGGAACATGGTACAGGACAGACTCCACCTGCACCGCGAACTTAATCTCTCCTGCTGTCATCTACACAGAAAGAACACAATAAAACAAACACCCACACAGGGACTTCACACAGTAGGTCCAGCTTTATGGGCTACCTCTCTCGTGGTAGAAGACGGCAACACATATCCATCGATGGACAAGCCGTGGCACTTCTGCAGGATCTTCCAAACCTTCTGGTAAAAGCCCACTGGTACTCTGTTGATAGCTCCGTCCAGCCTGCGTCTCCTCAGCCACTGGCCTTGCCTGTCCTCCCAGTGCAGCTGTCCATCTGCTGGACCAGAGCCCACTGGGGACAGGATCCCACTGGGGGTAGAGGGGCTGCTGCAGCGCTGTGATCGGACGGTCAGGTAGATACTGTTAGAACATGTTTAATGGATGATTTGCTGATTTTCAACCTTATCCCTATGTACATTGCTTTAAATGTCTTCTCTTTTTAGTAGTGTCTGTACCACGCACACAGAGAGGCTTAGCAGAATCTATGAAACACTAATTCACATCTCTCATTACACTCTACAATCACTCTGCTTTTGCCTCTGGCTCTCCCATCATTGTGAAGATCCTGTTACAGCCTATTTGTTGTCAGTGGTTGAGTCATTGTCCTTTCTTCACAACTTAAATGTATTACTCTTCCTTTTTAACAAATTAAATAGCATACACATGTCTTCCCATAACAAATACACGTGAATAAGGCTGAAATATTTACCAAAGCATTTCTCTCCTTGTCACACATAATCACGTTCCTTCCCTATTTATAGTTACAGATTCATGCAATTGTTCATGCATGTGAATTCACACTTAGCAATAAAGGTCACAGCAGCAGACATAAAGGACAAGGCTGGGTTACACTTTAAAAAACAAAGAGTGTTACCTGTGCAGCCACAGCCTGATATATTCAATTATTGTCAGAACATAAAAGTTGTGGTATTTACACTCTTAACGGTTTTCAGGACAGAAACCGTGACATAAACATCCGCACCTCTGCAGCCCCTTCCTCCAACTCTTCACCCCCTGTCCAGCCCCCTGCCAAACCGTTATAGATATTCAACAACACCCCCAAAATCAATGCGCTATCCCAGGAATCTCACATTTCATCTGTTCGTCATACGAGGAACTATCACTTGCCATTGTGTGCAGACTGTAGGAAAAGGCTTACACAAAAACAATGTGTTTGTATACAAATATGTGAGGTGTTCCGGTACTGCTGGTCATCCCTGAAGCACTTACTGCATCCTACAGCATTTACTAGAGTATTTATTTGTTGAAGATTTGAAAATGAAACAAAAACCACCGTATGAACCAAGTTGTAGATTTGGACAAATGCTTGGCTTACTGTTGAACTGCTATACGTTTTGTGTGACAGACACATGCTACTTTATATCAGGCTTTGACTACATGGATAACACATATTAGCAGGATAAAGCTTTACTGAGTTTAGTCTGTTGACATAAATAAATAGATGAAATAACACCAACCTTATCCATAAATGTCAAAGAAAATACATGTTTTATCTCTTTACATAAAATATGAAATCTGAATGAAAAATACTTCTTGATTCAGTCTGTATACATAAATTAATTTTATGGCAACCCTCGTTTGAAGCGGATGGGGTGAAATGTTTTACCGTGGAGCGCGGAGAAGTGACATTGCTACTCAAGGAAAGACCACCACTGAAGATCTACACATGGACATGGGTGATAGACGACAAAGAACAAATTCAGATGGTTCACGTGGTTCTGATACCACAGTTCTAATACGGCAGACACACAGAGAACATATATATATATATACACATTTACTGGAGATGTTCTAGAAAGTGAAAAGTGTAATTCATACCCTAAAAAAACAAAGAAGGAAGATTCTTGTAAATAAAATGATGTTCTACACAGCTGGTCACAAGGAAGGACATTCCACATAATGACAGCAGCAATGCATCTTCTCCTACTAATGTGATGAAGTAAGAGTCGTTCCAGCTATGGAAGCAGCATAGCTCACAAAATGTTAAGAGCCAGGCAGTGGTTCATGAGCAGGATTTAGTCGACGGTTTGATAGTTTAGACTGAGGTTAAAAACAGTTGCATGCTTTCTATTATCAAACCCAACCCACACTGAGAGGCCGAGAGTCATCCAGCTGCAACCGAAAGCAACAACACTGTTATTCACAGATAGATAGATGGATAGATGGATAGATAGATGGATAGATGGATAGATGGATGGATAGATGGATGGATAGATGGATAGATGGATGGATAGATGGATAGATGGATGGATAGATGGATAGATGGATGGATAGATAGATAGATGGATAGATGGATAGATGG
>JAUMTR010000017.1:11399773-11408617 GCA_032270685.1 Microctenopoma stevenorrisi
CCACCCTGCCCAGGACCAGACAACTCCACCAGCCAATCAGCTCCTCTGGTCACAACAAACCACCAGTCATTTACAACAATTTAAACACAAAAAACAGTTTCATTTTTGTGTGACTGTGTTGATCGTAACTTTGTGTAGGTAGCTGTCGTCATGTCCGTACTTCATTATGTAGAGAATGTAGAGGATGTCCGCTTGGTCCTGCAAAGTGGGACACTCCTCCAGCTGCCTCACCAACGCTGCAAAGTCTGTGTCGCCGTGAGAGTCTCGAGGTAGGTGCAGATCAGCAGCACCGTGGAGCTTATCAGGGACGTTGGTGTGAGACGAAGGCACTTCAGAGTAAAGTCACATAAGACACAAAGCTGCTTCTAGGAGAGATCTGTTCTGTGCCTACCTTGTGCTGCTTTGCATGTGAGCCATGCTGGGGATGGGGAACTTCAAGTAGGTTCAGAGACTTGCGGTGTTTGCTCATGACAGGAGTCACAGGTAGATACATGGAAGACTCTGAAACATACACAATGCATATAAAATGCGAGTGAATTAAAAGTGGAGCAAGACGTTTCACATTTGACAAGAGAGGAAACTTTCTTTCTGACTGTAAGGTACCAGTTACCACCCCTGCCTTTACCCCAGACTGCTTTATCACATTCATAATAACTCACTTGGCATGTTCAGGCCTTGAACCTCTGCCATAAGTGACAGGATGTCTCTTGTGGTGTGTTCAGCACTGAAGACATGATGATGCCCCCTCTGGATGGGAGGAAGGTGGCGCTTAGCAGTGGTGCTGTGGAGAAGCTGGCTGAGGTACTGGTCAAACATGTCTGCTGAGCCCTCTGTAATTACACACAAACACACCATTAACCCACATTTGAACTGAAGTCAGACATGACTCAGAGTTTCAGACATGCTTCATCCACTGTCAGTTACCCGATGGCTCATATTTGTTACATTCCTCTGCAGTTTCATCATAATCCTCCTCAGCTTCATCTTCAAGTAAGTCGTCATCGTTCTCTTTGTCCAGGAAGCTGAGGTGAGTGTGGAATGAAGTGGTCTGGAAAGTGGAGAGGTCGGACATCTGCACCCTGGAGAAACATCCAAACAGAGACGTAACACACATTCAAATGTTTTTAACACACCTGGATAACAAAACAAATTTGCTGTATTATGTCCTATGTCACAGACCTTACTCCAGCAAAGTATCCATCCTGTAGTTTCCTGAGGGTTGCTAGGATACACGGATCAACTGCATCTCCATCTTCACCTGGTAATAACAAGTAAATAAAAGCTATGAGGTAATTTGGCAAAAATTGTGATATGTAAATATAAAGTATGTTTGGGTCTGATTTCTTTTGCCCATACACAACAAATATGAAAGAAATTCTATCACAGGACACAACCCACATGTTATGTTTAAACATCCTTGGAACCTGTGAGTTATTTGTGTAACGTAATGAAAAGGCAACACTTCAAGTAGGATTTGGGTTAAGAGCCTTATTACCCAGCATGCTCCGAGTGATGGGGAAAGTAAGTGTGGGCCGTCCTGTCATCCTCCAGCAACAAGAGAGATAGGCCACCTCTGTCCGTAGCATCTCTACAATCATCTGGTTGTCCAGTGCCAGGTAGAAGTGGTGCTGATCCACAAACTGAACAGTGATGAATAAAATGCATACAGGCAAAAACAGGCTGGAATAAAGGTGCCAATATATTAATATACCAGTATTAATCTGCAGAATTTATTGATGCTAGTTTTACCTGTGGGGTAAATACATAAGAGCGATTTCTGATTTCATAGAATTTGGATGTTCCCAGAACTCCAATGTGTCTGTAGGGCCTCCCACTCAAATTCAGTTTCTTGCAGTTCCCTATGGCAATGACAGATGTTTCTACACTTATTAACACACACACACACACACACACACATCTATAAACACAATAAAACAGTACTTAGTCCATATTTACCCAGTTTAATATAGACGTGGCTCAGGATGCGAGCTGGCATCACTTTAATAGGCAGAACTTCTGACACTGTCTGGACTGTGATTCCATGATCATGTAACAAATCCTTGATCTCCTGTGACTCCGCAAGAACGCAAACTGACCCAAGAAAAAAAAAACATGTTTTGTGTTCTATTTGGAAGTATGTATGTACAACAACAACAAATTTATTATTATTGTTAATATTTGTGTGTGATTCATATGTATATATAATTCATTAACTAAATAACATACTGTATATAAAATAATAGACATCTTAATAACAGCAGCTGAGCCTAAGTACAGCAAGATGAAAGTAAAAATGATGAAAGTAAAGTATCATAGTGGAGAGACTTTTAGATTTAGAAACAATTACCAACCCTGTACAACCACATCTGGCTTGAAGTTTGTAGAGAATCTCCTGTTGAGAGGATCTATCTCCCCTGATGCTAAAAAACCCTAAAACAAGACAAGACAAAACAAAGTGAAGCAATGGCAGCAGTGTGACTGTGTTTTATGTTGGTAAATCTCTACAGATCCACACTGAGCAGTGAGAAACTTGCTGCTTCGTTTCCTAATTTGTATATATACATGCAGCATTTCTGATGTGTGACATTTGTTGTGCTTTGAATGTTTCATGCTAACATCAGAGGTCCACTACCTCAGCCAAAAGACAGCTCAAGATGTAGAGTGACTGTCCCCACATGTGCGGCAGCTGCCCCATGGCCACTCTGTCCACTGAGTGAGGATTGCTGTACTCCTCTTCCACCTTTAAGGCGGAAAATAGGATTATTCATTCTCATCCTGACTAAATGTGGTTGCCTGATATACAACGGTCCAGATGCAACAAACATTTTACACTCATATCCCAAAGAGTGATTTTTAAAGCAAAACAAAATCAACATAATTATAATTTATAGTAGTATTTAATAATGATTATTTTTTATTTCATTTTTAATGCTTATCCTACATGTTTGTGAATCTATTGCTGACATATATGCCACATATTTAAATGTGAGTTTGTCGGTATTGCTGCTGCAGTTATTCAGCATATATTAGGGACTGTCAAACTGATAGGAAGTGGATACCTTCTCTGGTGGCACAGAATAAAGTTCAGGCACCAGTTTGATGCCGTTCTTCCCTCTGATCAAAACGCCCTCCAGTGCCTCGCGGTACTCCTCAACCTGCACAAAGCGCACAGTAATGTGTGTCGTGCCTAAGTCAGTATACGAGATGGTGGCAGCACATATGGATGAGTGTGTTTGGTTTTATCACCTGCACTTGGTCTCCAGTAAAGATACCATCCAGAATGAGGTATGTCCAGAAAACGGGCCATTCACATTCTATATTTTCAAAGAGTTTGAGCTCTGCAGGATCGTAGTGCAGCCGAGATGGGTCCTAGTAAGACAACAGCCTGAAACGTGAACCTTTCAGCTCCAACTAGGAGCTATGCCCCATGTGTTATTATGTTCTGAGTATTTATGCGTTATGCCAACACTTAATCTTTCTCACTTAATTCAATACCAGCCTGGTATGTCTTACCTCTTTAGGACAACGGTATCCATCCCTTATGAAGCGACAGCAGCCATAACGACCCTCAAATTAAACCAAGGAGTAGAGATTTTAGTTTGGCGACTGACTTACATGTGTGTAAAACGAAAAAAGTAAAGAGTAAAATATGTGGTGTCCTGTGCTTTCATCCAAAACAGATCTTTGTTTCTCATGCTTGGACTTACCTGCAGTTTGTTTATGATTTCTGACTTAGTGATAGCCACCAGGTCAGCATCCTCCACAGCAAAAGCAGGGAAGGAAATGACAGACAGAAGTCCAGCATCTATCTCTTTTGAAGTCGAAGCCCTGGGCAGCATGGAGCATAGGATGGACTGAGGGGAAATGCACAGACATGCTGAGCAGAAGAAACATGAGCAACAAGACAAAAGATGTGTGGGAACAAAGCGGCCGCTACCTGACAGTGCTCCACTTCATCTGGTAAAACGTGGATGACTGACTTCGGCCCCCCATGTGCACCAAAGAGATCCAGCTCATCTATGGCCTCCAGAGCTGCCTGAAACATTTAACAGACGTGTACATCCACCTAACGTTTTGTACAACGTGTCTTTCTTTTGATCTTTAATGCACAGCACACAATACACAGCAACAATATTTTAATCGTTTCATTTACAGCTTCTGTACCTTAGCCATTCCCACAGAGCTGCCATTGAGCTCAGGGATGCCCTGGTTGGTCTTGTCACCTCTCTCCCACATCCCATAATCCTACATGGGGAAAAGAATCACGACATCATTTTTAGCACACGGCCAGTGAATGAGAGAAATGGATGCATTTCCCATCAATCTCCCTACTTGATACGTGTCTTTTCACTGGGGCTAAAGACTCTGCTGAGATACGAGTGACTCGAACACAGCTTTGTCTAATCTCCTAGATTCAGTTGCACCTTCTACAGTTAAAGAGATACAGAAGGAGGTCCACTCACTGAAGAAACACATGCTGTTAAACTGGCTTGAAGTGGAAATTAAAAACAGAATCTCTTTATCTCCAGTGGCATGACTCTGTCTCCTGCTACTCAAGTGAGCTCTGTCTCCTGCTACAGTGGGAAAATTTCTCTCACATCATAAATAACAATAAGCATAACGTTAGAATCCTTTTTGATACTGTAGCCAAATTACAATTTGTATAAATACAATTTCATTTGCTATTTACAGTAAAGTCTCTTCCCTCTAAAAATCGTACTCACCGCCACTTTGTAGGAAGCCTCTAGGTAGAAGACGAGGTTTTGGATAAAGGCTACTTCATCCAGGTTTGAGATTATGTGAAGACCTGCACCACACACGTGACACATTCAGGGACCAACTCACTGTTGTTTGTTTCCGATTGAACTAATAAAGTATTTATGACTTTGTATATTGATACTTTCTATCCCTATGGATCTATGGATCTATGGATAATAGGAAATGGGCTACAAACAATGTAAAAACAAACCAGAGAAAGGTTGTAAATGTAAATACTACTCTGCATTCTTTACTGTACCTGAAGCTGTCATCTGCGCCAGCATCAGAAGGAAAATTGAGGTGGCATCCACCTGGAGATGCCCCCACTGGTCGTCCCCGACCACTGTGGCACAGGTGGGAGTGTCATATTTAGCATGCAAGCAATCCTTTGTACTCTGGGTGTGTTTGAACCTCTCCACCTTGGCCACCTGAAGAGAGACACAAAAGCAAATGCTTGTTTCGTTTGGTCTAAGAAAAATGGGACCAAAAAGTGATCTGACAGGATCAGCATGAAGTTAAGCTGAGATGAGTGAAGAGAGGTGATTTGGAACCAAACACCTGTTAAACTTATTTTGAAATAATCAGCAGATTCTAATTCTTGATTCTTAAGTCATCGGGTCTTGGTAAGAAAAATATCTCCCTTATTTTGTATGAATAATACCTCAAAGAAATGCTCCGTATGCTGTTTTTGATGATATGTAGGAAATTATGTTGAGGTGGAGAAGTTTTATCCAGTTATTCATCTATCTTTATGCTTATACTTAAAACGTCGTCAATGTTTCTGCTGTTCCCGACTCGTTGTCATCAAGGTGAGACTCAAGAGTCGTTTCTTTGGACCTGCTAATGACAATCCAGTATCTCAGCAGTCTCTTTGCTTTATGGCTCCCTGAGCACTGCAGCACTTTAACACTTCACTGCTGTGAATCTTCATCTTTCCTGTGCCCACAGATGAAAGTTGTGAGCAACAAGCAACACGATATCGTACAACACGACACAATAACACAATATTTCCTTACACACAACTGTTTACAAACCACCAGAACATTGTGGACACTTTCTCAGAACCAGAACGGTCTTACCAGTGTTTCTGCTTCCAGGTTAATGACGTTTATATGTGCAGCACAACTGAACGTGAACAAATGCATCATGAGCATGTAGGTGTGTCTCACCTGTCTCATCATGCACTGTAGAAGACCTTGCATCAGTTTCACCACGCTCTGCCAACAAACAGCAACAGCTTCATCAGTAAAGAACAAGATGAAATGAAATCGCTATGATGCAACTTCTTTTTTAATTTGAATAGAATGAGCTGGATAGGAGACAACGATGATGGTCTCCTGGTACTATACTAAATTTACTTGGACACACTGCCTCTATCATTCTTACCTGTCTCACTTATGCAGACTAACAGTAGAAAAAGTTTGGTTGTCTATGAATTACTGAAACCAACATTTTCCCCTATTTTACACCCTATGCATGAGTACAACTATTTTTGTGTAAACTAAAATAAGAACGAGCTGCCATACATGGCAGCAGCTTGCTCTGAAATATTTAACCCAGCGTGACAAGCAGAGCAAACAGGAAATGGGATACATATTAACCTTCTCTGTGGCGAACACACCTGCTCCAGTTCATAGGCCTTGGCCTTGTCTTCATCACGGTCTGCATTCTTGCGGTAGGCCATGCCCAGCCCCCACACAGCCAGGACACTGTACACATTATCCCGCACCCAGGCATCCTTCTTCTGGGTACTAGCCGGCAGAAGTCCTGTCACTGGGTTCTGAAAAAGACAAACACACGTAGGCTTGATTTACATTAAGACATGATGAGTACGCCACTAATGTGTTAATTTTCTCCACAGAGCCCCCCAACTTTTTACAGGTTGTAATGAGTTTTGTCTCTCTGACAGGCTGCAGATAACACAAGGTTTCAAAACCATTAAAGAAAGAATATTTTTTAAATTGTCAATTATAAATGACATCAGTTAATTTTCATCATATTATCTGCCAATTACTGATCAATTTAAAAAAGAGGCCTCATTAAATTGCTTGTTTTGTCAGACCCACAGTAGAGCAGCATCATTACGGTTGTCATTGCCAATCAGTAAAATAAATAATTTAATTTGGCCTAGGCCATTGATGATAAAGTTCTTTACAAAGTTTCACTTTCTGGCAGAACCCCAGACTTCACTGTGTCTCCCTCCTCTGAAACCAAATCTGCTTCCTTCCATACACAATACATGCTTTTTAAGTAAAGTTGGCCCAGTTCCACTCAGCTGTGTGCCCTCTGGATGACGGTTTTAAACTGAGACAGCAGTTGACATAATGTGTTTATAGATATAGGTGCATAGTTTCCCAGTAGTCAGTCTATTCTAGGGGCTGCACTTTGCTCACTACTTGTTTATCTCTATGCAGCTCAATCCGGTTTGAACCTGAACCTATACATAGTTTGTCTCTATATAACAACATATCTAACAGATTACTACAATATGGAAGATGAGATTCCAAATATCATATAAAACTAGGCTTAAAGCCTCCATGTCTGCTAATGTACTTGTGGGAAGTATCTCAAAAGTACAATAATATTATGAGGCACTAATGTATATATATTTGTATCTTAAACCTTTTAATACAGCGTATCTACTGTATAATAACTATGGATTCCTTGTTCGTCTTTGTCCCTTAACAGTAGAAGTCACTGTACGTAAAACAGTTTGCTGGTTCCCATGTCCACATTCCCAAAAAAGGTATTTTCCACAAGAGAGCAATCATCCCATTGGCAGCAACGCTCCAGAGTCAATAAACAGTGAGTGCTCCACTGCACCAACACAGGCTTAAACAACTACATTACCAAATACACTGCTTCTTTTATCTATCTATTGGCCATATTTTATACTTATGCTAGCTTTAGACATTCCCAAAAACAATGTCCTTGTGTGTATTTCCTTAATGTTACAGATTATAAATATAATGATTTTAAATAAACAGTCAAATATAATAACGAGAATAGAGGTTATGCAAAGTGGTTCAAATGAACTCTATCTGACCTAAATATGGTTTAACATTGATTATTAATGCAGCACTGTAATACATCAATAATTATCATACAGACCAGTCTAAAATAAGCCCTTCTCAGCTGTCTGCTAGTTTCCAACACAACATTTGTTCTCTAATGTGATTAATGTATTTATCTAAGCCTGCCTGTGGAGGTCACTCTCTTCCTGATGGCTCACTCCGGATTCCTCCGATGTGCCTCCTGAGAGACTTCTGTCGTGAATCCTGGTTTTATGTGGGGACTCACCTGATGGCACAGGATAGTCTCGTGGACCAGCCTGGCGTAGCCATCCAGCCTCACGCCTGAGTTACTGCGGCTCCTCATCCTGACGCCTCACTGCGCACACAGCAACACAGCACGGCGAGTTGGGTGGAAACCGGCGTTAGAGGGTTCATTATTTCGTCGTATTTAAATAAGATAAATACGGTTCGACTCGCTTACCATGCAGCGACCCATCCGTCCAGTGTTGCAGAACGGATATGAACCGACACCGCGCAGGCTGCTCTCCGCTCGTTAGTTGTGTAGCATCCAGCTGCTTTTAATGACAGTGAAACGTAAGGTGAAGCTCCCTGTCTGTTTTTAAACACACACACACTCAGTTCCGCTCTTAGTGTGTGGTGTGTAGAGTCGGGCCTCGCAGGTGACAGGACGTGAGGTTGCACAATGACAGACTTACAGGCGGAGTGCTGCCTCACACATCCAGTCTGAAAAATACGCGATGTCCTGGTTGTTCGGTTTATTGACGGAAGGGGGCGCCAGACGAACTTCAGTTCAATTTGCCAGGTCTCAAAGAGCCTAAATGTAAACATTAAGTCACTTTCCCTAAAGGTAATTATCAAAGCAGATAAGCAGCAAATACGGAAATACTTGGTAGATTTATGCATGCACGTGTATATGAGACTGTAACGCAATAATGTGCACAGAACTATTTCTTGAGTGTTCATTCTGTGTAACTAATTCGTTCTTTAGTTGATTCTTTTTTAAACACAGTGTTAAATTGTTGTTGTTACCTGCTAACATGTTTCGGCTACA
>JAUMTR010000017.1:11408717-11447269 GCA_032270685.1 Microctenopoma stevenorrisi
TGTGATAAACGGAAGAGGAAGTGATTCCGATCACGCTCTGATGAAGGCTACAGTTGTAGCCGAAACATGTAAGCAGGACATAAACAAGAATTTAACACTGTGCACAGAACTAACTTCACATTCATACTTTGTTATTTTATCAGTTACAAAGCATCACTGTTGTCATTGCAGTCATGTTAAATGTAAGAACAAACAGATGTTTACTGCACATAGGTTTGTAAATACTACTTTGTTTACTGAGCTGCAAAACAAATATCTCTTGTGGGTCAAACAAAGCATAAATATTACAGCAGCTAAGAAGCTAATTTCAGTAAACTGCCACACAAGCAAGTTAAAAATAGACAAGTGTAGCCTAGTGCTAGGGGAGAATTTTTTACAGCCTGGTAACCCAACTCTTACTAATGGTATAAAGCACTAAGAAGTTGTTTATTAACCAATATTACAGCCATACATGCAGTTAAATGGTACCTACCATTAGATTTTGTGAATGAGCATTGATGCTAAAATCTGATATAAGATAAAAAACAATATTTAAACAGGAGAAAAGCGTTATTAAAGTCTGGATTTAACCAAAATTTACTTAAATCTTTTTTGCATTCAGTTACATTACTGTTAAACTATACACACTAGCAGAATTTTGTTCTTCCTGGCGTAATGAGAAAAGACTTTGTTTGATATGTGATTTATGTGAAACCATTTTCTGTTTCTACTCTATGTGTATTATTTAAGGATGTTTGTTATGGATGTTTTTCATTTGTAGTTTTGTATTACTGACATACTTACAATACACAGACATATATTACTTACCTATTACACTGCAAACATGTCTGTGTTTGTATAGCTTGTTTTGACTTTTTGTCTGAATAGACCTGACTATTTCGGGCGATTTTTTTTAGTGTTAAACCAAACACACGTTTAAAAAAACATCAAGAGGAAGCAATAGTTGCCTGCTGACAATGACGTACCAATGAGCGGAATCGTTCATCCAATCAGAATCTGCAGCTCTGTTTCTATACAGCCAATCAGGAAGCTGCTGCCTCAACTAGCACCACCATCCGCTAGCCATATTAGCATCAAGCTGTGTGATAAGCTAACGCTGACCCTCAGAAAGACTCAAATATATATTCTTTCTTCTTTTGTTGTGTAATTCGCTTGAATGTACTGAGAAAAGCAGTCATCTACGTGAATAAATCGAAGGTCTGGTCGAAGGTAAAGGTCGTGTTTACTTCTGTATATCTGTAGCTAGCCAAGAGTCGCGGGGGGGGGGGGCGCAAATCACATATAATATGCTGTTGATAATATTTTGCCATTTAGCAAGATTAGCTAACATTAGATAAGGAAACTGTGTGCAAAAGAACCCTGTCCGGGAGATATAAATGAAAAAAAAACATTAAACGACTCAGGCGCGTTATCCTCAAAAACGATGCATGGATTTTCTGTTGGGGCGTTTTTTACTATTCGGTGAAGTCTTAAGTTTTTGAATTAACTTTCTTGTCATGAAAGCTTTATAAATATCATATGGTTCATTATCACTCACTACGAACCCATTCAACCGTAATTTTTTGATTCCTGTATTAATTAATTTATTTTTAATTAATTGTCGTTTATTTTACATTTTAGCCAGGGGTGTCTTTTAACTGAGCTTCGTTTAACACATTTTTCAGATGCAGTTCATGCTGTTGTTCAGCCGGCAAGGAAAGCTGCGGTTACAGAAATGGTATGTGCCCCTATCTGACAAGGAGAGGAAGAAGATCTCCAGAGACTTGGTCCAGACCATACTGGCCAGGAAGCCAAAGATGTGCAGCTTCTTGGAATGGAGAGACCTCAAGATTGTGTACAAGAGGTGTGTGTGTGGACAAAATAAGTTTAAATAGTGAGCTATAATAGCCTCACTGCACCTTTACTAAGTGTCATCTACTGTATGCATCGATGCCTGTTCACGTAAACACATGTATAACAGATGAATTTCACTTTTCAAACCAGTACACACTTTTTTATATCACCAGTATAAAAGCTGTCAATGCAATCATTACTGTCTTTTTTTTGCTTTCAGTGTTCTTCTTTCACAGATTTAAGACATTTCCTATTCCCAAACTACTTTTTAGCTTGATTATTCTAAGCTTCCCAGAGGACTTACCACACGTCTTCTCTGTCAGTGTTTCTGTCTCTTCCTGTAACTTCAGTCTTGACTTGATGATGAGATTAGGGTTTTGTTGCAGCCATACCAGCTGTTAAAGGACTCCTTTTTTTCTTTTCTCCTGTGACTCTGTGTGAATGAGATCGTTTTCATGCTGCAGAATAAATGGGGCTGATCTTGATGATACTGCACATTGCATACCAATGTAAACATTACCACATATGTTGATCATCAATATTCATCCCTCACGATGGAAATAGTAATTGTACACAGTGTTTTTAACTCCAAATACTAGTTTTCAACAGCACCGTGTGGTCTTCATTGACAGAGCGATGCACAGTTGTCTTGGTTGTTACAATTGGATTAGGTGTCTTTGGTCACATGATAGATAACAGGTTGTTGCATGTGGGGGAGGGAAGCACAGCTTCAGATTCACTATTCATGAAAACTGAAACTGTTGTTGAAAGCCCTGGAAAAAGAGAGTAACTGGACGTTGAGTTTATCTTATTATGTTTAACCTTAAATCATTTAACATTCGCCTAAATGATCCACTTTTGAATTGCGAGGATGATCTCAATAATAGGACGTGGTAATGTTTTGTTTGTTTCATCAGTTCTGTATCTGTGGTAGTTTGTTTATAAGAACAAGTGATTCACCGATTATTTGTCACGCCGAGATCAAGGGCATTTAGATCTCACCGTCTGGTGGTGTTAATGTTTTCACCACATTCATCATGGTGCTATTGACAGAGTTATGTGCTTATTTTATTTAAATTACATGTACAGTCTCTGAAATCAAATTTATTATCCCTGCAGCAAATCTTATCTTTGTAAATGTGTTTTTTTTTGTTTGGGATAAAACAATGATTGTGTTTGGTTTAATAATACCAAGGTACAAAATGAAAACATTGAACAGTAGTATAATTCATGAGTCATAGAACTATAAAACTACATTGTTTGCTATCAAATTGGATTGTGATGTCAAACATACAAGAAGATCACGATCTAAAATGTATTGTTGGTAGCGTTTAAAAGTCTCAGTGCTGCCTTTTATTTAATATTTGCAGATGTGAGCAATTTCTAGAACTAACACGTCACTAATATTTGTATGTTGGTTTTCTGTTTTGTAGATACGCGAGCCTGTATTTCTGCTGTGCAGTAGAGGATCAGGATAATGAGCTGATCACGCTGGAGATCATCCATAGATATGTGGAACTACTGGACAAATATTTTGGCAGTGTGAGTCTTAAATGTAACGCATGTAAAACATTCTGAGTAATCAACAATCCACGGCTTTCAGTCTGATCTGGTGGTGTTGTGGCCTCACAGGTGTGTGAGCTGGATATTATCTTCAACTTTGAGAAGGCCTATTTCATCCTTGATGAGTTCCTGCTGGGCGGAGAGGCCCAGGAGACGTCCAAGAAGAATGTGCTGAAGGCCATTGAGCAGGCCGACCTGCTGCAGGAGGTACACGCAGTTCTTCATTTACAGATAGAAAGTGATAAAAATGTGCAACCCAAGGTGAAGTTTTTGCTCAAACGAAAGTTTAAACTCGAAAGTTGCTTATTTGACCCCTGACAAAAATTATTAATATTTGAAAAGCTGGGCCTAAGCTGTGTAATTAGACAGAAGTATATATTGAAAAAAAAAAGACCCACGTTGCCTCTTTTCACATTTGGACCATCTGTAACTGCCCTCGTCTATTTATTTTAAACCTTAATGCTTTTTTCTCCCTTGTGCTCGTTAACAGAACTGTGCTGCATGTTTGCATTACCATGTCGCTGATGGTCGTCAACTGTAATTTGCAGATGATCTAATCGGAGCTTAGTAGTATTTTGTTTGCTAAGCAATGCAGATTTATTGTTATAGGAGCAGCCCTGCTCTCCATCACACACTTAGTAACTTGAAATGATGACTAAGAATTATATTTTAGAAGGGTATTATGTGACAAGACAACAACAAGGAATGTGTCTTTTCTTGAACTGCAGGAGGCTGAGGCACCCCGGAGTGTTTTGGAAGAAATTGGGCTGACCTAAATCGTTGCGCTGCAGCGTCAAAGTTCTTTCTGCCAGATGCACTCTGGTAGACTCTTTCTCTCCGTCTGTATTCTGTCTACTCCTGTTCACTGTGTCACTTACTGTGTTGTGTGTATATAATCACCATCTATGTACTGTAGTGTCCTTTCAGTGTGGTGCCAACTGTGGTTTTAATGTGTCTTCTCCGTACAAGCTTCTTCACTGTACCCTCAGTATTATTAGTATACTTCACTCACCCGACTTCTTAGAAATCCAGAGAACAATGTAGCAACAACATGAGAAATCCAGCATCATGTAGATCATCGTCATTACCAGTTGCAGAATTGTGTGTGCTGTTTGGCATAAAGGACATAAAAGACGATATAGCCACAGTTGAAGGTTGTGTTACAAAACTCAGAGCTGCTTGGAAAGTATCCTGAAAGTTTATTCTACCTATCTGATTGAGTAGGTAAAATAGTCTTACAACATAATTTCTTTCCTCCTTTTGAAACACAGGTGCATTGTTTTGTTTACAACTATAGAAATCACTATAACATAACTAAAATAAACATTTTAAGCTTGGTTCATGTACGACAATGAAGATGTCAGTGGGTTACAGATGTACCAGCGGCTCCCAGTGTTACAGTCAAAGAGTCAAATCAGCCCACTAACGGAGTGAACGGAATTATCCATACCATCAGCGTATACGCTTGTTTGGTAATTACTCTGCTGACAACCATTTCACATTTCAGGACTTCTCGTTTACTTCTATTAAACAGCAGTTTGTGTTCAGTGTTATATTTGTTAAACGTGTTGTGCCGTCTCCTGTTTCTGAGAATTGACTTATTTTCCTAACAAAGGTGTTTAACAGAGAGAAACTTTAGATCAATCTATCCCCAGTAGAATAGTGACCCAAATAACAGACACACTATTTTATGAATTTACTTTGGCTTTTTCTTAAGTACTAAAATATGACCAAAGAACACTGTGTTTAACATTATCAGTGATGTCTGTAGAAGCCTAACATGGCAGAAAATAGGTTTAGGAATGGCAGGGAGTTTAACAAAATGTACGTGAGGTTTATGTGGTCACAGTATTGTTATATCAATCTACAGTATTCATTCATTTATGATTGTTGCTATCAGCATGTTCTCTAATTAGAAAGATGCAAGAAAACAAGCTATGAATAGCTGCTCATCACAGGCTGGATAGTAATCAAACTTTTTAGGTGTAATTTGTGCAAATCACTTTTGTATTAAACACCAATATGTTTTCTTATATTTAAATAAATGTATTTAAAAAGAATTCAGGTGCTGATCATCTTTTAATAACGGTAACTATGCACTGTCACTGTGTGTTGACTGATCATTTTATTATTAAAGCAAAAATAGTCACGTATAGAAGTACTGCTGTATCAACTCCAAAGAAGAAATGTATTCCTTCCTTTACATTCGACAGGTATAAGGAGCAAAAAGGAAGCATTTACAGATGTTGTACTAAAGGAGCTGCGTCACCATTTTCCACAGGATCACTCAGTTTTTCTGTGTTAGCGATTTCACTTCTCACCTCAGGACTAAACGTCTTTTTGGGGTCAGTGCTCTCATCCAATTGACCATTTTCCTGGATTGAATCAGTGTCATGTTTTCCTTCACTGGGACTCCCTGTGCAATGTTTCTCGGACTCTCCCGCTGACTCGTTATTTTCCGACCCTCCAGTTGAAGTCGTCCCTTCAGGCAGATGGCTTTTCTTTTTATGCTTCTTCTTGCTCTTTTTCTTGCTCTTCTTGGAGTGTTTGTGACGGCGATGGGTGCCGTCATCGTTCGGAGATTTCTTACTTTTATCTGGTTTCTTGGGGCTCCTTTCTTTGCTTTTCCTGTTTCCTTCTTTTATTCTGCTTGTGCTCCTTTCCCTGTCTCTGGTGTCTTTTTGGATGTTTTCATCTGTGTCTCTCTCCTCTTGTTCCCTTCCTTTATCTCTACTCATGTTTTTCAGTCTGTCTTGCTCTCTGTCTCCACTCCTACCTCTCGACCTGTCTCTGCTTCTCCTGGTACTGCGTCTGGATCTGGATGACCATTGGTCTTCTCTATCGTGGTAGGAGGCCCTCCTCTCTCTACTCCTGCTCCTCCGCCTATCACCCTCTCTTCTGCTATAGGATCTCTCTGATCTTAGCGGGCTTCTGCTCCAGTGACGTTGCCTCCACAAACTGTCTCCATATCTCTCCGAATGCCTCCTGTCTCTGCGACTGCCCCCGACACTGCGGTCTGGTGACAAGTGCAGGTCCCTGTCGGCCTCCCAGAATTCATTGCCAGGGTTTCGAAATACGTGCAGGAAGTTGCAGTGCTTCCCCTTGGGGCACTTGTGTCTGTCAAACAGTCCTGAAAGTGGAGAAACAGGCAAGATAGTGAATTAAACGAACTGCATCTTATATTACGTAAAGGCTTTCTCATATTAGTGTGGACGTAGGTAAATATGTAACCCACCACATATAGCATTCTTCCAACGTGTAACAGGACATATCTCACAATGAAGTTGTCTGCCTGCGTACCACCTCCCATTGAACCTGATGAAGGCCTCCATACATTGCTCCTCTCTAGACAGACAACACACCGAGACGAGAGAACACAGTTTATCTGAAAACTTACAGAACACAGTTTTCATTTATTAGGAAGAAGTCGAGTAGTTGTGCGAGGGCTTACGTGTCAAACTGAATGTAGACATTTCCCCTCAGGTGTGGTTCATAATTGCAGCTGACCTAAAAGAAGAAACGTGTATTGAGTAGTAATATTTTTTAGCACAAAAAAGCACCACTAATTTTCTCAGCCTCAATCAGCCAGTTTGAGGTTTTAATGTCTTCATACCCTGTGAGTCTAGTTGACTCTAGATTGGGATTTTAAGACATATTTTACAACGGGTATATTTATTTGGATCAATAACACCAGAAAACAAAGCAACTACATAAAACTGGCATTCTGCAAATGCATGCAACACAGACTTCTGCTCTTCTTTGACCTTGTAAAGAGTTTTTGTAACCAGCTCAAAGTCTTTTTCAATGATTTAAACGATGTGCTGGGGGGAAAACATTTATTTTATTTGTCTCAGTTTTGGTAAGTCTTTGAATTAAATTATTTACTTTACTTGGCATCCAAAGCGACTTGCGCTGGGTGTCTGGCTCATAGGTAGGGGATGGGGTTTCAAACCTGCGACCTGCTCCATTCTGACATTTAACCCACTGAGCTACCAGATCTCTTTAGATTATTGTCAATACAAAAGGTGCATTAGTTTGTGAAACTACAGAAATACATTCCAGTGCTGAGACAGGTTTAGGTTCCAGTTTGTGATATACATAAAGACATGCTGACAAAGAAATCTGATTAAGAAGCGTACTTAACATTTACTTACATAAATGCATATAAACATGTGAACTCTGATCTCATCTTACCTTGAACTGCACCACTTTGCCAACACTCCTGAACTCTGGTAGGACGTCATGGTAGAACTCCAGAAAAGACTCCTGCAGCTCCTCCTCACTGTGTTCCAGACAAGCATCTATGTCGTAGTCGTCACGCCGCGACTCCTCCATGCCAAACGTTCTAAACATACCACGTATCATCAGAGTTGGGCTGGTTGTGGGATGAATGTGTTTCCGAGAACACCTGGAATCACAAAGACGGAAGAAAGGTATGTCCTTACTCCCACTCAAATGTCAAAAAGCCACATCAAATAGAAACAAATGTTACCTGTCTGCAAACCGACATGCTCCTGTCTTAAGGAAGAACGGACAGTTGGCTACATCGCGCTCTGTTCCAAAGTTCTCAGAGTTCTCTGTCGCAGGAGCTTCAGGGTTCATCCATGGTCCTCCATTCTCCAGCTGGAAGGGACAAAATAAAAACGTGTATATACTGTAGTTTCCCTTTAAACTACACATAATACAGTATATATTCATGCACATCTAAGCTTGTGTGTATATCTAGGGTTCTAGTTCAGCTGTGACCATAGGCTGGTATACTTTGGTTGACAAACGTTCAACGCACTTTATTATGAGCTCCATCCATTTAGAAGTGGATTATATTACTTCGTATTCCCAGGAACTTGTAATGTATTTGATGTCGAATAAGAATTATGATAATGTGAAGTATTGTGTTTGTACCTGATTTTCAGCTTCATCCAACATTTTCTGAACAGCTTCCTACAAATGGTGTAAAAACACGGCTGGTGAAAATGTGTACGGGCAACATACTGCAGCATGTCTGCTACACGAGTTAAGACCTCATTCACAAGGACCGATAGGCACAAAAACTGGCATTTAAGAGGGACTCTGAAGAGTTCTAGTCTTTAAAGCACTTTCACATACAGTTGTCACACAAAGTAAAAGATACATCCTTGTTGTGAGAGCTGAAGGTGCTGTATGGGATTTGCACTTTGTGTGGATCTTAGTTAAGGAGCAAAATGGTTGTTTGTGCCACTCAGTCAAGGAAAACAACGTTATGCACACACACACATATACAGGGCAAAAACAGGTTTTACAATGGAAACACTCAACTGTTTTATAGATGTTTCACCTTAACCTGTCATATTTGACTAATATTAATACTTAGGACTAATTCAAAGAGGATATATTTATTTTTATCTTCCTGGGGCCCGTTTCACCTCTCTGTCTCGCTTCTTCTGCTGCTTCTGCTCTTTTTCTTCTTGTTCTTTCCTCTGCTGAGCCTCCCATTCCTCTTTTATCATCCTCTGTGAACACAAAAAAGAGAAAAGTAAGAAATACATTAAATATCAATATTATATTTAAAGCAATCAGTCACCTTTCTTAACTTGTACATGTTCCCTTTAGCTTACCTCGTCGTCCTCTTTTCTTTTCCTTACAGCTTCCTCTCTCTCAGTCCTCAGCCTAAATTCCTCCTGAGCTAGCCTCTCTCTTTCCAACCACTCCTTATTTAGCCGCAGCCTGATAAAACACATCGGGGCACAAATCAATCCCTTGTGAAGTATATTAAAAACTGCAAATAAGAACAGCAGAGTAGCATTTGTACTGTTTACCTTTCCTCCTCGGCCAGTTCATTATCCTCTTCATCTGTGTCTTTTAATTCCTCGTCAAGTGTACAGCATGCTCCATTTTTTGAATCTATAACAGAGTCAGTGTTAATCTGGTTAATGGTTCAAGAAGACTGTGTGTGTAAAATAAGTTACATGACCGCTCTCTCTTCATACCAGATTCTCTGGCTTTGGCGACAGCTTGTCGTTTTCTTTTTCTTCTCTCTTTCCTCAAAGCAGCCCGCCGTTGTTTTTGACTAAAAGAAATGACAGTTATAAGAATGATCTGTACGGTCTTTTAAGTGTATTGAGCAAATCCATTCCCATAAAAGCACATCAACATGTATACAGTCTAATGCAGTGATTCTTAACCTGTGAAGCACAGACAAAATGTGGAGTGACCTCAAGTTAAGGCCTATTTCACAGGAGATGCTTTACTGCCAGAACAAAGCCAGATGTTCTGTGCATCTTCGGATATGACAAGCCAACGTGTCTCTGTACCTCTGATTTAGGAGAATTAAGGAGACAAATAAGAAATTCACCCAATGTTGGGAAGTGGTGAACTAAACAAACTTAAACTAGTCATGAAATAGTTTAAAATGTAATGCGTCCAATATGGAAAACTACACTTAAATGTATTTGGTGTTGGTTATTGCGATTTATTATCATTAGCTGTTACGTGAGTACCATGAGTAATCATTCTTGGTGCAAATCCCACACCTGGACTCTAGTTTAAATGTCAGATGTGTACTGTTACAGACCTTATGTTTACGTTAGCTAGCTAGCATTACTGCCCTGATGCTAATGACAGCAGGCTAACAGCATTTCGAACAGTTTCTCACGCTATTGTGGGTCATATATATTGTACTTTATTAATTAACACTGAATAGCATTAGTGATTTCAACAAGACCTCACAACAGATACAGACCTTAACACAGGAGCTGAGATCAGAGGATGAGTGACTGCTGCCATCGCAGCTAAAGTTATCTTTAGCTAGCTAGTGAAAGCTAACGCTTGCACGCCAACGTTGTGAAGCCCGGGTTATTTCTCCTCATCGCCATTAAGTAAAACCATCAACTCAACTAAATGTTCTTTGACTGGACCTAAAGCTATTTCCAAACCACGTCTGATTTCTCGTTGTGGTAATATGACGCATTCATTTTTGCTTAAAGAAAACCTATGTGAGCTGTGTGTGATATTGTTTTATTCCAGTAGCGAAGGAAGAGGTGGAGTTAAAGTAAACTACTTCCGGATTAAAACACCCAGCAAAATATTGTATTTATTCAGTTTTTATTCCATATTCTATAACAGTCTTTACTAAATATAGATCTTTATACCTATTTATCAATTTCAAAAATGCTGTTGTTTATATTGTTAAGTACTATGGTCCCATGCAGACCCCAATAGATAGATAGATAGATAGATAGATAGATAGATATTATTCCAAGTAAAACGGATTACAACAATAGTGGCCATTTTGTTTACAAAATGCCCTTACATTGATTAATAGTGATCTCATGTGTATCTATGGTGTAACATCCACACAGACAAAAACGTGAAAACAACTTAACAAAATTATAAGAAGAGTCGTATTGTCAAGTTTGAATCCCTGTCATTAAATCTAAAGTAGGTGAAAGTACTACTGTGGAACTGTGTGTGCCCTTCTTTCTTTGAATACCACATTACATAACTTCTGCTAGACACTGGAGTATTTTGTCATGTTTCCAACACCCGCACTCCGTCTGCAGGTGACAGCTCTCTGTCCGTGAATAGAAAATGTTAATAACTGCAAACACAGAGCAGTGCTTTGCAAGTACTTTAGCTTTTTATTTAGGCATCTATGACATCCATGGCACTCTTTCTCTCCCTGACACTGAGTCATTCCCTTTTCTTCTCTGGCACTGGCCTGAGGAAGAAGGCAGGGTGGGTGCAGCAGCGATAGCATAGAGCCTGAGGCACCAGAGCATACAGGACATTGACCAACAAGAAGACTGGTTGGCTGTCAGCAGGTACTCGGTAGGAGAATGGTGTCCGTGTGTGAAGAGACGCACCGATATGAGAGAACTGGGCCTGTGAAATAAAGGACAGAGGAATGAGGATCTTTTTTTTTTGCAGAATGTGATAAACATATTTTCTGATTCACAGTTAAATGTTATTACACTGCATTGTTTAGAGTATTGTTTTTGTTTTAAAGAATTGGTCTCTTCAGGCCAAAAACAAAAAGGCAGTTGCATCAATTACATAAATATTTCCTGCAGATGTGCAACAACAGCAGAAACTACAAACCCACCTCTATGAAAGATTTACCAGCTTCTTTAAATTCTCTTACAGCAATGTATGAAATGTCTTTATCACACTGTCAACACTTAGCAATTAATGCAGAGGAATACACAAGTAACAGCATTCAGATAAGCTAAGGTAACAGTTGTATTAGGCTGGCGTAATACTCCTTTAATGCACAGATGAGCTCTAAATTAACTCTGGTATCGCCACTAATCCTCAAATATGTTTTTAGTCCAACGCTGTTCTGTCAGTTATCTTTTCATAGAAAGTCAATGAAAAAGGACGCACTGCATGTCTCGTAGCAATGACAGCTGTCAGAGCATCAGACTTCCTATTTATAGCTTTCCTGGTCGAACAGCTGACATTTAGGTGAATACCACCATTCCTCTTGGTCTGAAGTCAGCCTCTGCCCTCATCTTGCCGGTGAGTGACGCGACAGCCTGCAGCTCAAACACAATAGCTGCTTTGTGTTGTGGAGATGTGATTGGTGCACTAGCTGTTCCCGCCAATCTTTAGTTTCCATCTTTAGACATAAACAGATGGTGGTGTACATACACGTGCTAATTTAGACCAGATCTGTTCACGCAGTGACTGAACTGAAGAATACCCTAAACAGAAACCACTCTGCAACTACTGTATAGAGGAGGACAGCCTAGGCTTTGTTTAGTGCCCACTCTCTGCCACTATCTACCTGAAACCATGAGGTCATCTGAGAAAAGAAAACACACAAGAAAACTGTCAGCAATAGAAACAGAGGAAGATTGAATATTGAATCCAGTGTTGCCATGTCTCTGTTGTATCGTGTAAAATTATATAGACATTATCTATATGTTAGTTTCCCAGTTTAAATGCAAAAAATGTCCGGTAAAGTTGGACATAAATGCACTTTTAGGAATTCCAAAATACATAAAATAAATGAACTATTTTACCAAACAACAAACATGCAAATATTTTACATTTAAAATAACATGCAAAATGAACATAACAATGAAATGATAGCTGTGTGCAACCATATACAGACATCAGTGTCATGAAACACTAGAACACAAGAAAATAGAAATAAAATGTAGCAAAATATATAAAGTGATTTCAGGAGGGATGTAAATGAAACAAATAAAAGATGTTTGTCTAATCTCTGCATACCTGTGCGAGTGCTCCAGAGTGTACGAGAGTCAGAGCTGGCATCCACTCACACCCTGGGACCAACAGGCCATAAAGAGTAATGATGTAGTACGGAGCAGAGTACAGCATGCTCACGAGCATCTGGCAAAAACACACACAGTTCACAGAGTTATACTGAAGGTTTGGCATATTTAATGTTCTCTAAGTTACCTGTACTTTGGGATAGGCAGAGGGATCTTTTAGGTAGGGCTCATAGTGTTTTGTGTAGTCTTGACAATATGTGCTTGAACAGTCGAGTGCAACCTAAAACACAAACACACAACTGAAAACACTGTTCATAAAGAAATTCTTCTAACACTGCATCTGGTCTCATCGATTGACGATCATCTTACGGTTTCTTACCAGACCTCGGAAGACACAGAAAGCAAATGCAGGAATGAGGTAGATAATGAACAGCAGGTCCAGAGGTCTGTGGAGTAAACCTTTTCTTTCCTGGATGTTCTGACAGAGAGAACACAACAGTTTGACATTAAACTGTGCTTATTATCACTAGCTCTGTCACACACAGGCATGATGCTGGTCAGACTTTTATAGCTGTTTGCTAAAAACACATGACATAAAAAAGCTTAGAACTAATTCCATATAATTTTGTAAAGTAGTACTCCTTCTTTGCTTCCTTAAACAACATAAGGAATGGCACGAATTACTTTTTTATTTGGTGTAGTAATTCCAGCATGTACCTTGTGTGTATTTAGTAGGCCTATAGTATGATCCCATCCAATTTGCCCCCCTTTATTTAAAAGTTCTCAAAATAGAATAATGAAATAAACATATTCAAATTGTGTTAACTCATATTTCTTTGCAACTTTTAATTTCATCCATGTGAACAATACTTATATTATTAGTAAATGCAATATTTGCTGGTTTTGTCACTGACTTACTGTGAACTGAATGTCTCGTGTAGAGGACTGGCTGAAGATGCGGAAGCAGGCCCAGATGGACAGTGAAATATACAGCATGTGGAGGAGGAAGAGAGGACTAACATGGGTCCCGTATTTACCTGAAAATATATAGAATACAACAACATTTCCCAAACAGACCAAAACATGGCAAGAAGATATGTTTTTCATTAAATGTGCATCTTTTCAGTCTCGTTTAGATTATTTCAGGTTTATGGTGGTGGTGATATTGAGGTGGGGTATATGCATGGAGTTACTTAGGATATCCTACACTAGCCATCTAAAAGCATCCTATTATTTTTAGTGTACTTACCAACAGCATTTCCAAGAATGTAGACTATGGCACGCATGAGAAAAGATCCAACCCAGTAAAGTCCAATGGCTCTGTAACCGTCCCTGCAAACAACAGTACTACTGTGTAAACCAGATGAACATATTGATGGATCTGATACATATTCGTTGTCATTGTCACTTATTTCAAAGGAGCAACAAACTGAATGTGTAGTATATATTGATGGAACATACCCCCAAGTGATTGCAGTGATCATGAGCAGATACATGAGATAATGAACACACCCATCCCAATAGGAGATCATGTGCCCATGTGCTGTGTTAATGTGTGGATCTGCCTGAAACGGAGGTGTAGATTCATCAGTAACAATGCGTGATTAAGCATTTAAGTAACCCCACAAAGTTACACATTAACTTATAACACTTGCCTGCCTGAGGTAAAATGTCACAAATCCATCAATGATGTTGTCCTGCTCCAGCCCAATGATGAGATTCACCACACTGAGGAATGCATACACTGCATAGACTGCACAGATGCATTTATTTTAACTAGGTGATAAACTCCAGCAAACACTTTAGCTTCACTGGCTTATAAGTCTGGTATTATAAAAAGGACTTCATGCAACATAGTGTATGCTAATATACAGTACTTTTTAATAAGTAAAGAAATCTACTTTGGTTTAAAAGTTTCTTTAAAAATAAAAAATAAATAAAATGGGCTGGTCTCACCAGGAAACATGTATTTGAAATTCATACCATAGAAAAGAGGATCTACCGGAGCCTTCTTTTTGAGCATAAAATGTGCTGAAATGGCCAGAATGAAGAGCGATGCAAAGCCAGTGAAGAAGAAAGCTTCAGCACTGAATGCAAAGGGAACAGTGTATATTTGTAACAGTGATTTTAGATTTTTTAATTATGCAACTTGCTGTTCAAACATTCAACATGAATATGTATTCATCAGTAAGATCCAAAAATTAAAAATATGTTCTCACTCACCTGTTGTTGTAAATGAGGGAATTGAACAGATAGCAGATGGGGATGGACATTAAGGAGAGCATGAACACTCCAGTTCCTGCAGACGCGCTCATAGCGAACAGGATGTAAGCGATTTATCTTGTCTGAGAAGTTATTATTCAAAATAATTCAGCCACAGAAACTCTCGTGCTCAGTCATATTCCAGAAACGGAGGTTAAAATAACGACTGCAATGTCAACAACGAACACATGTGCAACTCAGCTCAGCTGCAGACTTGCTCATGCTCACTGTGGCTTTCTCACTCCCCCTCGCTCTGCCTCCTTGCCTCCTACACCACCTCCTGTCTCGCTCTGTTTCCATTTTTCAATTTCTCTCTCTCTCTCCCTCTCACACACACACGCGCGCGCCTGTTCATCAGAGCAGCATGATAATTTATCTATATCTATATAATGTATCTTTCATCATTAAAGTCTAACAGAGTGAACTTTCTTTTCGTGGAAGGGCAAACACACACTGACATCTAGTGGTTTAATTTAATAACAGCTGACAATTTCATAATAAAAAACTAAATAAGGTAATTAAATTAATTAAACCCGTAGTTCAGAAATAAAATCGAGATAATGTGGGCTATATGTAGGGTAGACCACATATGTGCCACAGTTTAGACTATCTGGTCTAAACGTTTATCCTATGAATTAATAAATAATACATTAAAACAGGATTTAAATTCTGTCCGCTCAAATGCAATTACTTTTCTAAACATCTTCTTATCAACGAAGTGTACTGGGGGGAACGAACTGTTTTGGAGGAAGTGGCCGTCTACGTCATTTCTGGACAGACGCACAACAGCTAGCAGGCAGCTAAAGCTAAACGGCGAAGCGCCATGGCCTCCGCTGCGATGGACGCCACGTAAATAAGAGCCAGGCGGTGCGCTCGCTCTGCGTTCGTGTGTTAGTAACAGGCGGTTGTACGCGTGAGATAAGAAACGAAAGTGTGTCGCTATGGCGTCCGGGAGCGGCGTCGGTTTGGCGTCGAACCACGAGGGTCAGGAGGCAGCGTCCAACTCGGCTGCCGCTCTCTCCAACGTGCCAGCCTGCGGTCCTGCGCCTCCCGCCTCCCCACCTGTCCTCGGCCTTCACCGGGAGCCCATGTACAACTGGCAGGCGACCAAGAGCTCCCTGAAGGAGCGCTTCGCCTTCCTCTTCAACAACGAGCTGCTCAGCGACGTCAGGTTCATAGTGGGCAAAGGCAGACAGGCCCAGAGGATACCGGCCCATAAATTCGTCCTGGCCGCTGGTAGTGCCGTGTTTGATGCCATGTTTAACGGAGGGATGGCGACAACCTCTGCGGAAATAGAGCTGCCTGATGTGGAGCCAGCAGCCTTTCTCTCCCTGCTCAGGTAAGCGCAGGCTGTCTGTGTGTTCAGGCTACTGTCCTGACATGACTGGTAGGACCCACGTGAAAACTGTCCTGACAGAGAAGTACTCAGGTTTGACATTTCTTCCGACTGTACATTGAACATACATTTCTGACTCTGTGCAGGTTCCTGTACTCTGACGAGGTCCACATCGGTCCAGAGACTGTGATGACGACTCTGTACACGGCAAAGAAGTATGCTGTCCCTGCTCTGGAGGGTCACTGTGTGGAGTTTCTCACCAAACACCTCAGAGCCGACAACGCATTCATGCTCCTCACTCAGGTTATTGCTTAATCTACTGTATATAATATTTGACACTGTTGGTTTGCTGCCTAAAATGTCCTCTAAATAGAAAAATATACATTTGTGCTATTAAGGACATTTACCACACATTCTCTTTAAAAATATGAGGCCTTTCTAGGAATGATGAAACTATGGTCAGTAACTATACCGACCATACCATTACCACCTCAAGTCTTTCTCAGACTTGAGAAAGCCCTCTGGATAGAAGGGCGAAACGTTGTCAAGAAACCTAGAAGTCCAGTTGCTATTGGATAAAACCTTTTTTGAGAACTTCATGTCTTGTTAATTGTAGCAACCTTCGAAAAACAAAGCACTTGTCAAGGTTAGCTGGATAACACTCTTACGCAAAGGCGGTGTTTAGGCTTGAAGTCGTTGTTTTGCTTTTAGTATGCAAGTGGAGCGAACAGTCTTTTGCTCAGTTACTGTTCGTGCCAGTCGCATGTGGTAGACCAGTTTCTAACAGCGTATTAGGTGCTGTTTGTCTCACCCTGGTTTTTAAGTGTTCCCACTTTCCTTTTCCCGCTGCAAGTGAGGGGTGTCAGACTTACACTAAATTAATCTCACACAGGGTTTGGTTTAACCTAATAACTGTCTAAAGAACACAGCCTTCAGGGCAGCTCAGTTGTTCTTTGTTTTTTATTTCATTTAACATGAAATAGAAGTCGGTACCACATCTAATCATGGCAGCAATTTTTGGATGTCTTCGAATCTCTAGCAAAGTAAAGTGAGAAAATGCTCTATACTACATCACACGCCAGGAAAATGTTTCAGTAGCAGCAAGACTGAATTTTAAAGGTGATCTCTGGGGCAGTGTGTGGAATAATGTAATGCAGTGTGGCTGTTCTGTCAGACAGTGCAGGATGAAACCATTTTTCTTTTTTCTGCTCACATCAGACCGTCTTCCAGCCATTGATGGTTGAGTTTTTATGACATTAACTGTTCTATTTTTGGTTTCTGCTGCTGTTTGTGTTCAGCATTATTATCAGCTGCTGGCTGCTACGCCTCCAGCCTGTTTCTTTATGATCAAAAACACCTACTCCCTCTTGTCTTAACACAGCAACATAGTGCAAAAATAATTAGCGTTATTGTTTGCCTGCTAATTTCTAATTTTATTAGAATGTCAGAGTCAATAATAGACACTTAAATAATAATGAATGCCTTCCTTTTTCCAGTTGTGCACACAAAATAAACAACCAGAATTTACTAAAATACACTTACATGGCTTCTTGTGATCTTTTGTTTCAGGCGAGGTTATTTGACGAGCCTCAACTTGCCAGTCTCTGCTTCGACACTATAGACAAAAGCACTGCAGATGCAATAAATGCAGAGGGATTTACCGATATTGACCTTGGTGAGTCTTTGTGATCGGATATTTCCTTTTCCGTGTGCGTTTCGTATGTGAAACGATAAATATTCTATGTATGTGTATGTGCAGACACCTTGTGTGCAGTGCTAGAAAGAGACACACTCAGCATCCGGGAGAATCGTCTGTTTGGAGCGGTGGTACGTTGGGCAGAGGCCGAGTGTTACAGACAACAGCTTCCCCCGAGCTCGGAGAACAAACAGAAGGTTTTGGGGAAAGCTCTGCCCCTCATTCGTTTTCCGCTTATGACTGTTGAGGAGTTTGCTGCAGGTAAGCATATCACAGAAATGTGACCTTATGTTTTTACCAGTATGCTGACCAATGCAGCCATCACTAACCATATTTATCATGTTCCTGATTTGTCCATACAACTCAAACCACAGAAACCAGTTTGATATTCTTTCTTGTGCAACAGGGCCTGCCCAGTCTGGAATATTGTTCGATCGGGAGGTGGTAAATCTGTTTTTACACTTTACAGTAAACCCCAAACCGAGGGTCGACTACATCGACAGGCCTCGCTGCTGCCTCAGGGGGGAGGAGTGCAGCATTAATAGATTCCAGCAGGTTGAGAGTCGATGGGGGTACAGTGGTACCAGCGACAGAATCAGGTGAGATGACAAACCTCTGTGGGCTGTTGTTAATCACTTATCAATCAACTGATCAATGAGAAAACTGATTTGAAGTTAATTTCTTATCGTCTCTCTGTGTTATTCTCTCTCCCTCTGTAGATTTAATGTTAACAGAAGAATATCCATTGTGGGCTTTGGCTTGTATGGTTCAATACATGGACCCACTGACTATCAAGTCAACATACAGGTAACTTCCAGCTTTAGGGCACAGCGACGATGAAGGTTGAAGCAAACACTGCTAATAGCACGATGTGTTTATGATGTAGACTGAGTAGTTTACTCTTTAGTTGGGGCCAGTATCGTGTAAACACTTTGCCGACTGTGTTTTCAGCAGTTTGAAGTTGTTATGAAGTGGATTTCTTTTCCATTGCGGTTTCCAGTCTAATGAGTAAATGGTCTTGTTCCGTAGATCATAGAGAGCGAAAAACGCATCACACTGGGGCAGAACGACACAGGTTTCAGCTGTGATGGCACCGCAAACACTTTCAGAGTGATGTTCAAAGAGCCTGTGGAAATCCTGCCCAGTGTTAGCTACACTGCATGTGCCACATTAAAGGTCAGTCTGAACGTATGTATGTTAGCTGTATTTAAATGGCCCAGACTGAATGATAAACATGGTATGCTAGAACTTCTAACTCACAGCCTCCTTTTAAAACGCAGGGCCCAGACTCGCATTACGGCACAAAAGGGTTGAAGAAAGTGGCCCAGGAATCATCGACGGGGACCAAGACAACATTTTTCTTTTTTAGTTCACCTGGAAATAACAATGGTACATCAGTGGAGGACGGGCAGATACCAGAGATCATATACTACTCTTAGACTTACCACAGTGTGGTGCAGGTACACTGAACCAAGGAGACCTCAGACTGCTGGACGGCTGGACTGCTGGACATATACGTAGTGCCTCATGATCCCTTGGAATAAAGACTGTGTGTGCAGTGGGTGTGTGTTCGTGTGTGTGTGTGTGTATGTCTACAATACAATACTACAACAGTGGTGTACAGACATGATTAGGAATGTGGAAACAGAGTTGTGGGACAACTCTTGGGGCATAAACTGTATGCTGACTTGTAAATAATCTTATTACTAACATCCCGTTATCATCAGCAAGCTGCCAGTACAGGAGTTTGTCCTGCACAAGTGAAACTACAATCACAGCTACCATTAATCAATTAATGCCATTCATTCTGTTATTTGCCAGTCATGAGAAGTATAATATTCACATATTTTTATTGTGCAGTTTCTCATTTATTCAGCAGGTGTCTTCAAGTACTTTGTTTATGCATTGTATTAGAGATCTGTGTGTTATGTAACTTTGCCAGTGGTACTTGCTGTAATTTATGACTTCGTGTTTGCTTAGCACTTCATTAAAATGTAAAAATAAATTAATGAACAAATGTTTATACTCACATCATTTGCTTCGATAAACTTCACTGGAGGTTGGACTAAATCATTTATGCATAAATTACATCATTCTTCTTTCTGTCACTAGGTGATGCCAAATACTATTTACTCAAACTACTGAACAGATTAACTTTGGAGTTAAATAGATCAGTGGTTTATAAATTGGTGATTAAACCTGAGATAAATTGATGTTGAAAACTAATGATGTAATGAGGCAGTGAGAGCAACTTCAATTCCATTGCATTGTGGTGCAAGAACTATTCCCTTTAGTAAAACATTAATGCTCCTGTCCTATGTTCAGGTCGCACTTTAAAAACTAAAAGTGCCAGATGTACTTTAATGAAATGAAAGTACTGTTTCTAAAGAAAAAATTTCCTTTTGTAGACATGTTATACAGTGTGTTATATAATAGTACAAATTCACTGAAGTGAAACAAATATCTCTTGTTTCACTACTGCACTACAGCTGCGTATTGAAGTACAGTGGTAACTGAAGGGTAAATCTCAAGGCTCTTGAGACAGATAATGAGGATGAAAAGAAGAAAAACAAAATTCTACTATTCCAGTCAGTTGTTATTTTATTATCCAAAATGAGGAAATTAATTTGGTCAGAGGTGCCAGAGAACAGAGAAACACTACAAATTTAAATAATTAATAATAATAATAATAATAAGCTAAACCATAAACTATGTATAAACACACACACACACACACACACACACACATATATATATATATATATATATAATTCATCTAATAACTACAGTGTATCAGTCAAACCGGTGTAGTTGAGTAAAAAACTACAAGTAGGAAAAAAAATGTATCTACTGTATATGCAGTACATAACTTTCCCCCACTGGAAATAACTTTATTTTAAATAGTCACAAGCCAGATGCTCAATTACGATTCAAAAGAGACTGAAGTCATGAAGCTGTTGAAGTCAACATTTTAGGAACCAGAATTTAAGCAATACTTTAACATGACTGCTAAATAGGAATAACTGCTTCGTTTCATTTGATGAGAAGGTTGAAGTTAAATCTCAACAGTTTGATGGCAAAAATTGAGTAAACTATTGATTCCCTCAAACTACCATAAACAGAAAGAAATATTCAGCAGAAGCACTCGTGGCGAGATGATGTCTAACTCCTGTTGCTCTTGTTTGTATTCTCAGAGGGAAAAGAAAATAAAGCTATGCTGCTGGAAATGAGTCTACGGCACAGAGATAACGTGCTCTTGAATTGCGTAATCTGCACATTCATATGAGACACGCTGTGGAAACAAGGCCACTTTAGACGGCTGTGAGTGGGCTTTGACAAGGAGTGATCAACGGAGGTTGTCAGGTGACTCACCAGGACCTGAGAGCTTCTCCTGCTGACTGCCCACTTAGACTGCCTGTGTAACAGAAAGAAGCAAGAAAATCAGCTTTTGACAGGCTTTAACCACCCACCAGACACAGAATGCTTAAAAACACAAGAGGACAAAGACTGTAGCACTAAGAGTCTTCTGTATAAAAAAGAAATGTTTTAAGGCCTTAAGGGGCTACGATAAAAGCTCCAGCTCAGTGAAAGCCCTGAAATATGACTATGAAGTTCCCTGTAATGAAGAGGCAAACATGAATCTTATAGAAATAACGATAATGCAATCAAAATAAAAACGTGTACATATATATAAGTGTGTGTTTTTAAAGTGAGTCTGCAACAACGATCTGTCATTATTTGAGGTGTGTGTTTGTATTTCTGTTTGCTTGTGTCTCTGTGTGTGGGAAGACAGCAGCAGAATGGGTTGGCTCACTCCGTTTGCTCATTTCACTTGAAAAGTGCCTCTGCTGCTTTTGACAACATATGACTGCACAGAACTGTCGCTGTGGTACTGAAGCACACTAACAGAGAACAGCAAACCGCAAAAAGGTGTTGCTTTTAAATTCCATGCATTATTCCTTCTCGTTAAAACCTAGGGACAACACTTCCCACAGTGCAACTTACTGTAACTGCAGACTGTTCGATCATACAGTATAATGGGACAATCACTTTTCCCTCAAGGGTTTGCTGCAGAAGTTGGTCTGGTCAGCTGTGTCAGGAACATCGATTAAAGTAACTTCTTGTAGACCCCTTTAAAATATTGCATTTTAATAAATTAAAGGCTTCTTTATCTGCACTCTTCCTTTGTACAGTCTGATTTAAACCATTAGGTCAATAGTAAAATCCTTTAAGGGTGTGTTTCTAAAACCTGTAAAAGACTGTCATGCTGAGATTCTCCAATTTGCAGTCGATGCTGAAATTTGCCAGAATGATAATTAGCTGTTACATTTATTTACATATTCTGTGCACCCAGTTAGCATGACACATCCTCCATGGCTCTAATCCATTTAAATCATTTATACAGAATGTTCTAGTGAGAGATCTAGATCTGAGTGTGTGTCCAGAGAACAACATGCAGAACAGTGTGTGTGTGTGTGTGTGCGCGCACGCGTGTGGCCCAACTGGTGGGAGTTATGCAATCTGTATTCTAATGTGTCAGAGAGCTGGGTAATTAATTACCACGTACATATATAGCAGTGTTCCCACTAAGCTCTCATGTCAACTAAAACTTTGTGACCTGCGTCACTTTATTGTTCAGAAGAGATCAGTGTGGTTTTCCTGTTTCATCTGGGTCCAGATGGATACATGACAAAATTATTTTAATTACATGTAGCCTGGTACTGGTCAAGTCCAAAAGAAAATTAATTACTCAACCAATACTTGCACATTGAGTAATGTACTACATATTTCCTTAGTCATTATTTCTACTGTTCTTGATGGTCTTCTGTGCGTTTCTGAATCCTACTTTCACCAGGGTTCAAAACTTTTATCAACGATAAAAAATGAAACAAATAGTATCATTGTAAACCACGTAAATCTGAGGTTGTTTCATGTTATATTGTTACTTACATGTTGATTAGTTGGTTTAGTTACCAAGCCTGAAGTCCTATAACTTTTAAAATGAACTTCCTCCAGTTTACCTACAAATAATTCTGCCTGTGCCCTTTGAGTGTGGGTTTCATTAATATGCATACATGTAAATTTTCAGGAGTTTTTAGTGAGATGCTCTGCAGGGTGTTGATGCTCATCATCCTGGAGTCTAATTACAGTCTTGTTGGCACAGAGGGGGCTGGAGAGTGGAAACAAAATTTCCATAAAATACAATGCTTAATTCAAGAATGTCCCTCCTTTGGTAAAAAGACGAGATGATTGAGACGTTAAATAACATCACTCACAAACCAGCATAATTTATGCACTGAAAAGCTTCTCGGTGTATTGTGTTCTTCAGGTGCTATGTCAGCCTGTCCTTTAGGCAAAGCGCTGGTTTCCATGATAGAAATGGTCTAGTGGATGGACCTGCTGTTAGTAGTGAGTATAAGTAAGATACTGTACTTTTACTCATTTATAACACCCATTTTTAGTCATTTTTTATATTCTGAACTTTGTCCTATTACGTACCGACTATCAAGTGTTGGTGCTGATTTTTTTGTTTCTGTTTGTGGTTCTTTTCTTTCTTTCTTTCCTTTTGAACTAAAAGTGACTGTAACATGGCAAAAACATTTTCCCTCTGGGATTAGTAACATTTTTTGAATCGTGAATACAGTTTTATCGTACCTTTTATCGAGTGTGTCTACTTTCTTATAATTTACAATTCTGAGTTGCATATTCTATTTCTCACTTCACTACATAGATTCAATGTGCCCATAGTTCATTTCAGTAATAAAATAGTTCATCAAATAATATCAGCTTTTACAATATAATACAATGCATTATTATTTCTATTATTATTAAATAATGGTTCCTAAACTTCTTAGCTTCTGCTCTTTTGTCATTGTTGCAAGCTTCTTGTAATATTTAAATTTTTTACATTCCCTGCTAAATGCTTCATACATGGTCTCATTTAAAAAACTGCTCAAGTCCAAACAAGTAAAAGTCTCTACTTCAGAAAAAAAAGACATTTTAGTGGATATTGATTTTTAAAATACAAATAGTATTTTATCTACAGTTGCCTATTGCTTGTTACATGACTTTTACTAATTGGGTATTTTTTATTGTTGTATTTATACTTTTACTTAAGTAAGTAAATACTGAGTGTTTGCAAAAACATGTCTGTATGTCTACATATAATCAGACTAACAAGCTTCCTTCCACTGCGAGTCCACAGTCTTTACATGGATGACCTGGGCAGCTGCATGATTAACTTACAGAGCATGCAGTTAGATGAGAAGGGAGCAAGATATTATCAAATCTAATCTCCAGCAGCAATGATTAGTGTCTATTGTTAGATGTAAGCGCATGTATGAGTGCTCTGCTACTGTCTACACATATGTTCATGTGACAGGATGAAACCATGTACAGATTCTTCTGCCCCAAACAGAGCTAGGGGTGTTTACTTAAACTGAAAGCAAGAACACCCCTCCATTCACACGCGCTATATGAACACTCTGTACTTTCTGCCGGGGGCTGCCTGGCCTGGGCCAACCTTAGCCCCTGCACTCTCCAACACCAGATGTAGGTCGCTGAGTGCTTCAGGGGGCGGGGGATGTTGTGTCTATGTGCGTAAGTGTGTTGATGGGGAGGTTGTTGTGTTTTGTGTGCACATGTGTATATGTATATGCACTTGGGGAAGGGGGGGGGATGGGGGGTGGGTGGGGGGGATGATTGTAGTGGATGAGTTCATCATCAAGGACATAGCCCCCAGCACACTGTCTCCATTGCTGTCACATTGCATCGTCACAAACAGGCCACATGAAGCCTGACAGCCTGGCAAACCAGACCAAGGGGACTTTCACTCAACCCTCACACTCTATTTTTTTCTTCCCTTACATTTCCAAGCCTCACTATGCATTATCAGCTTAGAATAAAAAATATATATATATAAAGAAACCGTTATGATTGGAAGAGGCACTTAGCTTATTTACAGCAAGCAGACATAAAAACCTTAACCTTAACCTGAATCTAGGAATAATAACAAATGTAGTCACCCTGAAAGTCAGAATGTTTATGCTCCATTAACAAGATAAGTGCAATTAATTAGATATGTACTGTGTTTATGCTGACACTGGGACATAAGAGAGAAAGATGCCAACATATTCACAATTATATTCATCATTTGAATTTAGTGTGAGTGAGCTGACATTTTGCTGATACTTGGCCGGACATCATGCTGGATAAAAAGATGTCAGATTGGACATGAAGTCCACAAAGGTAAACTCTTAAGGAAGTCAGCAGATCTTCAAGATTCATCCCCTGTGGACCATGTGTGTGTACAAACTTGTCTGTTTGATAGATGTTGTTGATAATAGGACTGACTGTCTGACACTACGATTCATAGAACCAATTTCTAAAAACACCTACATGAAATTTCATTTAGTTTGATCCATAAAAGAACCATTTTTGGAAATATGATTATTTGTAATGGGAACCTAATAAGAGATCTGACAGATATCACAATATCACATCCCATAAAATCTGAATATGTAGTTCAGATCTTTGAACATTTTCCTCTTTTAGTGCTTAGCTAAACTAACTAGCTGCTACGATTAGCATCACCGTAGAGGCAACAATATGAACAGGCTTGTTTTTGAGGACAACTAATTGTCATAACATTTAATATCATCGCACTACTCTGATTTCCACATCACCAAAGTGCAACAATTGCATTTCTTTGTGCAACTAAATCTTTTTTCTGTCTCTGTCCATCACAGCTCTGCTATGTGAAGATGTAGCTGACTAGTGCAAAGTTCCTCTAATCTAAACTGATTACAGTGGTGATGGCAGCCTTTCCCACTGTGTGCCACTTTCAGCACATCCCCCCCTCACACACTTGCTCCCTAATCTCCTCTTTCCCTCCCTCTCTTATCATCACAGCTGATTGCATTGCCCTGAACTGTTAACCCCATCTTGACCACGGCCATAGATAGAAACACAGAAAGGTATTGGGACTGTTATAAAACAACACAGAGGGATTCTCCTTGTGTTGTTAATCAGTGGAGTGGGCCAGAGTGTCCAAAGTCACCATTTGCTACTTAATTGCGATCTGTTCTGCATGATACACAGGCGCTGACGTCTTTAGGGCAATGAGCTACATATGCCACAGCCAATGATGTATGTAGCAATAATGTATTAATGATGTGCATCAATATTTAACTTGCTTTTCACAATGTGACTCATTGGTCATAGGTTTGTTCTGAGCCATTCACTGTGAATGCTGCTTTCCCCCCACATGCTGTTGTGTGACCATCGACGGAAACAGGTAAAATGTGGCCTCAGTGAATTCCTATGATTTCTGAGATTACAGAGAAACAAGCATAATCACACCTTCTTGGAAAGCATCTGCACTTAATTAATCAAACTTGTGTTTAAGATACGAAGAAGGTGCAGAGTTTAATTTAGTGTGAGTGAGCTAACATTAGCTCATAAGCTGACATTTTGCTGATATTCGGCCTGACATAGAGAGTAATGCTGGTGTGCTGACCTTGTTACATACAGTCAAGCCCATAATTAATCACACCCCTGGCAAATTAATATATTTGGACATGACACTTTTTGCTTAAATGTAAATAAAGCTAAGAATTTTTTCCCCCTCAATAATGTCTCTTGTACATCATCGTATTATCTTTTGGGAGACACCTATGTTATTTCCTGTCAAAAAAGAACTTGCTGGTTGAATCAAAGTAACTTTAAGTCTAAATGTATTATGAGCTAACTGAACATGTGTTCAATAAATAAAGTGACTTGATCTTAATGCTGGCATAATCCCCACTTGTCCCAAACTCAAAATACATGGGAGAAACCTGGTTATTCTATCCTGGACTCCAATGTGGGAATCTTAAAACCATCACTTAAAAGACAGACAGATGACTTTTAACATTACTACTACTACAGGAAAGAATGTTACACTGTCAACAAAAACATCTTCAAACCAGAACAGTCCGATGTTGAACAGTGCAGTTTGATGAAACCTTCATGTAAATTTCACAATGCAAACTTGCAGACTTGCTACACAATCAAAAGAGAGTTGGATAAAAATGTTCACAAAACCGAGTTTCTACAGACATTTTAATACTAAATGAAATAGAATAGAAAATCAGTGTACAAGATATGTCAATTAAATTCACTAATCACTTTATACAGCCTGGAATTATTAACAAAGTACATTCATTAATAGACACTTGTCCTCCCACTATAGGAATATTCTCTAATAACATATTTGATTATGACCTGGATACATAGAACAATGTATTAACAGATTAACTAAATTTATTTCTGGTGGCTATACAGTACATCTAAGACTTTATGATCCCCACACACCTTTTGTAAATCAAGGCTATTGACTTAGAATATTCAGTCTTAGTTGCCTAATATTTCAAAAAAAGAATAAATAAACATTTGCATCTTGAAATGTTAAGTGAAATTAAATGCTGGGTAATCTCACATAAAAAAACAAAGACATCCAAGAAAATACACATTTATTGAAAAGAGTTCAGTTTACATCCTCATTCAACATCATGGAGAAAAATAAAGCTTCATTACAAATAGACCCTCTCTTGAAATTCAGATTTACCGTTCACAACAATACTTTTCTGTATAATGAATACCCATCTCATATCAATGCACATACAAATGTAACCACTAAACTGAGCACAAAAAAGCGATATTTGCTAATTATATTGCGAAAAAAAATATCATTAATTACAAACACCTGAAATACTAAAGCAAAACTAGGTACTTTCAGTGTAATTTTCCAAGAGTTCCAGTATTAAGTGCAAGTATTTCCTTATTTTGTTCACAATGTACAGAAAAATGTGATGATTAAGGGCTTCGCTATCAAGTACAAATACTGTATTTAGGTATGAAATATCTAAGTGGAAGTCAAGCAGGACCTTTTCCTATTTTGTGATGTGACATTTAAGAAATCATTGGGAATTCTTTTACTGAATGTTTGCTATGTATATTTAATTTAGCCAATAAATCTATGTACCACAATATCAAAGCGATATTAATATACTGCTCAGCTCTGGTTTGGAGACTGTGGGAGGCCACACAAACAATTGACAGTTGCACATTACCACATATAGTATTGCAATGCAAGTTCTAAGACTACCGTATGAAAACTATTAATACTGACAACACCTGAGAGATGGGAGTGCAGATCAGTATTAGTCATAATGTGGTCTTGAGCTGTATCCCTGGTTGGAGCTTGAATGACCTGACTGATACCCACTTCCATGCCCCCACTGCCTGTGCCTGTCTCTGTCTCTGTCATGCCAGTGTTGCTGTCCATGTTGGTCCCCTCTCCAACCCCGGTCACCTCTCCAACCTTGGCCTCTTCCCCAGCCACGACCTCTGTCTCCACGACGGTCCCGGTAACTAGTTGGGGACAGATAATAATGAACAACCTTAAATAATAAACATAATTGGGAAAACAACTACACTTAAGTTGTTTTCATGAATTCAATTCAACTTTATTTATATAGCGCCAATTTACAACAGTTATCTCAAGGCACTTCACAGTGTAAGGTTTAAGACCTTACACATTATATCAATATATACAGAGACATTAGGAAAACCTAACAGTCCCACTCAAGCAAGCATTGAATGGAGTGAAATATATGGGGATTAAATCAGATAAATGTGTATCTTTGTTCACTGGGAAGTTCCAAAGAATCTAAAAAAACTAAACACTAATCTTCATTGGTTGTTGTTGAAACATGATGACTCATTTCTTCACAGATTTCTGAACGTAGTATTCCCTGGAATACTCCTTTAAATCTTAATCATTCTAATACGTTTTAGAGCTCGGATATGTATTTTTTATTACTTGATCCTTAGAAATATACTTTTATTTTCCACCCTGATAAACATACTGCGGTAATCCTGACCATGAAAGGTCTGGACATTATAAAGTAACCGTCTTGTTCGTCATTAGGATCTAACGTTAAATTAAGTTACCCATTATCCCTGCCTCTCTGGTTTCCTCCTCCACGACCCCTCCAGTCCTCGACTATGGGTGGAGGGTCAGATGGGCGGCACACGTACTCCTGGAACTCACGATCCTCAGAGGAAAATCTGTGGGCGAACATCTCCTCGTACTTCTGCAGGTTTTCCGTGCTCTCCGTCATTCTGTAGTCACAGAGACAAAGCCAGTGACGCAGCAGATATCACAAACACATCATTCCTACACACACACATTTATATTTAACGGAAACGTCTGTTTGTCTCGTTTTCCTGTGTTCGACGGTAAACGTCTGAGGCGGAACAAAAAAAGCTGGACTAATTCGGATTATAATTGGCGTTAGCCAAATATACAAAGTAACAGTGCACAAATTTTAACCGCGATTTGTCGAAAACACGCTGTAAAACAGCGTGTATGTTGTATTTAACAACATTAATACCTGATCCCATAAAACGACTTGATCCGACCGAACTCCAGTATCAGTACGTCAGCGAAATGCTTCCCCGGAACTAATAGCCATCGGATAAATGTTCCGGGGACGCGCGCACCTGTCACTGATTGACGGCTGTTACCTGTCAGAAACAGGACGAACGGTCCATGTCTAATCGGCTTTATTTGATACCAAGGAGTCGACTTTAAACCCAGGTCACACAGACACATTTCAGCCTGGCGCTGCTAAAGAGTAGCGCAGCTAATTGTCTTAAATGTTATTTTGCCAAAATTAGGAGAAAGTGTTTGGAAGCCATCACTGATACTTAAACCATGTAAGTGCACCTTAATTTCCAGTTAATTATCGTTGTCGGTGGTTCTGAGCAGCATGTTTGTAACGGTTGTAGACTTGAACCCATGCTGAAACCGCAGACAGCACCGCGGATAACACAGGTTGAAAAAAAAACGAGTGGGCGGCTTTGGCAGGAGCGTGAGCAGGTGGAAGCCGCTCCGTGTCGCTGCTGCTGCCGCTGCCGCTGCTCCTCATGTGAAACACAATCCCGCTGGGGAGGACGAAACTATGCGCGGCGAGCGAGCAGGGAAATACAATCATTAACTTCAATAATCCGCGCCGATCTCTTTCTGAAGGCCAGGAAGAAAGAAGACTTCCCCGAGTGGAATTTATTCGTCCAGGGGTGTGAAGACGGAAAACAAACAAGTAAACAGAACAAACTTCCCGAAACGACCGGGGTTCTGTGAGACGGAGCCTGACAACCCGGTGAATCGAGTTTACGAACTGCTCTCACGTTTCAGTTGTGTCTCAGCAGTGAGAAGACTTGCTCGAGGACACACGGGAGGGTGAACTCTTTGGACCACTAATCATCTCTGGACTTTGTCTGCGTTCCTAAATAGTATTTTATTTTTCTATCAAGCTGCAGCGAATAAGACCCACATAGAAAAAAAGGAGTTGTTCCTCAAGTCCGTGGCAATGGGGTGAGTAATCCCGCAAGCGCTGTCCTTCAGCGCGTCTCGCGTGTCACCTGCGCGGTGGGTCCGCGGTAATAATACAGCAAGATGCCTCTAACTGTGCGGTTCACCCGTCAAACCTCGGGTTGTGTCTGTTCCTCCTGAGCGTGCAGGGACACCACAGAGTCCCCTTTTTAGTCACAATGTTTGACAGTGCTGGAAATTGTAGCTGGTATTCGCTGTCTCCGAGACATTGCGGTTTGGTGTGTGAAAATGCTCGATACCATACTGCTAATCCTATCAAGCCTGTTATTTCTGAGCAGTATTTCAGATGAGTCCTTTTCATTTCTATGTGGACGAGCCGACTCTTCGTTGTCTGATATGGATATGGTTGTAGGGGGGTTATGATATGGAGGTGGCGGAGTCAACACTGCCCACTCATTAAGATATATGGCACTTCTGGGAGACTGGATTTTCGTGTGAGTGAGTGTTGAAGCCACAAGGCTGGAGGTAGTGGTGTCCTCCCACAGTTGTTTACAGGGTACAGTACATTATTCCGTCTCTATAGTCTACTGTGGTGTGAATTTAACTCCATGGCATAATGCCATAGTTATGCAATCACAATCTACACACGTTTTTTGGGGGGTGCCTAATACTGTTTGCTTTTTTAAATTTTTTTATTTGCTCATAATATTCTATAATCCCACCAGCAACTTGATAATTTGTGTAAACTTCTTTAATATTTCCAATAAAACAGAAGAAATGCTGCAAAACCTTGTGTAAGAATAAAACAAGTGAGATTAACATGCAGCTCAGGTTAAGAAGTGCCACCCCATGGCACACTGCTTTTCCTGAGCAGACATGTCGTTAATATGAAAGAAACCAGTCCAACAGTGCTGACTTCTTGAGAGTGCGGCTTACTCACCCAGCAGGTTTAAAACTGTGTGTGGTGTTATGTCATGAAACTGCCCAGTGCCATAGCAGCCAGCCCGAGGAAGCAGGTCACACCTATTGACAGGGACATGGCAACAAGTTTCTTTTTTCTACTTCCTTACAGTCAGTGCCAGTCTGTAATATCCCCAAACAGCAGAGGACTTTCTGGAGGTTTGGAGCAAATGGCTCCCAGGACATTCAGTCTGGGCAGCCTTTCTCTAAACCAACTGTTCAGTCTGGTGTTTATATTTCCAACTAATAATTGTTTTCTCAATAACAAATTACTTCTTTAGTCTAGTCTATCAAATTGTAAACAAACAAACAAACATTATATCTGACCAACCGTCCAAAATCTCCGTGAGTTGAATTTACTTTCAGCCAAAAAAAACAAACAAAAAAATACATTTCAGAAACAGCAGCCAGTGGATCTGTATTTTTCCTTAAATGCAAATAAAAACATTGACTTACTGTTGATATTGTTTTAATACATCTGCTGTCAGTCAATTAATTAGTTAATCAACTGATCATTTCTAGGGTAAATACAATTCTTCATTAATCTGCAGTTAATCATTCTTTAATGGTTGAATTTCAGAGACTATGTCCATCACATTGTCCCAGGGGACATGTCATTAAATAGCTAGTTCGTGCTTCTGGTCCTTCGGCTTCTTGTTGAAAAAAAATGAAGGAAATTTTCTTAAGACCTACTTAAAATACTTGCAGACTATTTTTCTCATTTCATTTTCTCATCATGAGTGGCTTCATACGTCTTTCACAATAATACAATGTTCCTCATACCTTAAGTGTGAAGTCAGCATAAAGGCGTGTTTGTGTGTACACATCTTGTTTTGTTAGGAAGTTTGATTCCATAAAGAAATTCCGTTAATAACAGTGGGGAAGTAATGTAAAATATTTTTTTACACAGTTTAGCAACTTAAGTGCTGCATCTCCGGAATAATTTCCCAGTTAAACTCAGTCATATCATGTCATATATCTCATATCAGTCAGCATATTGCTATTTAAAGTGAGCCATGCTGGGAGCAGCCCTAACACAGAGATACATGATAATCTCCGGGCTGGCCAGAGAATGATGGCTAAGGGCTTAACACTCATTGATTAGGCTGTATGACATGTGATGTGGCAGTGGCTCTCTTGGCTGCTCGGGCAGGAGAATGGACTGTAAGCCTAATCTGAGTGTGTGTTTTCTGGGGCTGAGGGCTGCAGGGGAAGGTTGTAGCAGGTCTTACTGATAAAGAGCCCTGGGTAAATGAAAGGGGACAGGCTGATGGCGGATTGGACGTCTCCTTACCAGATGGTTGAGGCCTAGGAGGCCATCTGCTGCCGTGCTGTGCTTCTGTGGAGACTTCCTCACTTCCTTTTCCTCAGAGCTCTGAGATTACATTGGAGTGTGCGTCCTACAGCCTCAGTGTGGTGGAAGGAGACCTGCTGTGGTTGCTGGTTTAAATCTGGCCTGTTGCCGTGGTTTCATGGGATACTGTCTGTCTCTCTGTAGTTTAATGCGCTGTACTGGCACGAGTAACACTTCAGTGTACTGTGTTGAAACACTGGAAGTAACAGCGAAGGTCACCTTCAGTAATGGCTATGAAAATGGTGAGATTCTAATGTTTGACCCCAGTCAGTCATTTTAAATAGGGTGGCTTTTTAAAAGCATGCATGTACTCATTTTATCAGGCTCAGCCCTCAGATCTTCATTAGGACTAGAACTTAGTTGACTTTATGTTGCACACCTGTCACGAACGTCTGATGTGTCATTTCGATCAAATGAAACCTATAAAGAAACACATTAATTAAGCATAGTGGTCATAAAATAGGATATCACAGTGATCTTAAGTCACCTGTACACTTGGATTACGCAGTATATAGAGTTTTATTGAATTTTAACATTTTATAAATTAAGTAACTTTAAAATATCAAATGAAGTAAATAACTTTGAATGCCTGCTTACTTTGTACGTCCCTTACAACATTTATTGCGTTAGGCATTGCACAAATGAAAAATAAATGCCTGTAATGTAAGCATTAATGGATAAATAATGCTGGCAATAAAAACAGTCCCATTAAGTTAATGTTAAGCTGAGACAAAATGCTCATTTTTGTAAATGTCAGGAGAAGGAAGATAAAAGCATAATGGAGAGCTGCCATAATATTCTCTTAATTTCTGCCACACTGTTCGATAAATTGTCTTGCTCGGCAGGTGTTTTAGAGTCCAGGTAATTGCGTATTGCATTATCTGAAGGCAAAGCTGCCCTTTTACCCCCTGACATCATTAGTGCAGCAATGTGTTTATTGTGATGAGAGCCTAGGTGGTGTTGTAGTGATGATCCCACAGAGCTTTTCTCTCCTGCCTGCTTTGCTCATTCACACAGACAAAATGCTGTTCTCACTGATGAGACAGCTCTGCTCTCCAGCAGACCTCCCAGGTAAAATGACAAAAAGGCTCAATGCTGTTCATCTGACATATTAACAGGATTACACCAGCTAGTGAGAATTCAAGTTATTACGTCCTAGTACTTTGTGGTCACACATAAATCACGCTTGGTTGGTGCAATTTCTTTTCCATCTTTTCCTATTGCCAGAGTCACAGATCTGTGCACCTTGTGACCTAGATAGGAATTTCTTCTGTCTCTGACAGATTTGGGAGAGGATGTTCTTTTCGTACCCAGTCCAGCTGAAACCTAGATTATTGTCAGCAGCAGCAAAGAAAGTGAGGAAGGATAAATGCTCTTAGTCAGTATTCTTCCTCCCACTGTACTATAGGCGTTTGACAAGTGCAGCTTTTCTCACCAGCGTTCTTTGAACAGACAAAAATGCAGACTCCTTCCTTTGTCAGACAAATTGGATTCAAGTACAATATTTCACACACATTATCTTTGCAAGAAAATTGTGTGAATGTTATGTGTTCAGTATCACTCCTCCCGGTGCTCCTAAAGTTGTGTCTTTTGTTTATAAGGTTGTTGAACATTTCCAGTGCGTCACTGACATTAATTTGTTGCATTCGACTAAAAATGTAGATTCTGGTTTGTGGACCTGCCTCTGAAGGCATAAATCTAAACGTGCAATGATGAAGAGTTTATTAACAGAATAAAAGCATTTTATTGAATGTGCTTATCAAACCCTTTTTGTGTTAATTAAAGAAACTGTGCAGGCCCAGAGTTATAGAATCTATGGTAATGAGCTATCAAAGTGAAACCATAGACACTGTTGTGTTGAAGCATCTTTTGTTGCTGCTCATGTCCTTCAATAACTGTGTGTTTACGATAGTTTCTTCTTTTGCTTTGTTTGCTCGTCACTTGCTGTGATCTAGCTGCAGATGACAGAAGCCGAACAAAATTAAAATATTAATCCTACTTTAGTATTTAGTGTGTATCAGTTTACCTCACATCCTCTCTGTCCAATTTAACAGAGATGTGAGAAATTCATTTTGGTTGACTTAATTTTAAAATAATAATCCAGGTATTTTACCAGCTTGGAACTGGATCCAAATGGAACTGGCCATGATTCCTTATCTTTCTGACTGTGGGTCTGCACCTAATATTACCTTGATGAACAGATACCTCTGATGAATTTACACTCTAAAGATGCTGCAAAAGACATGTCCCAGACATGTGAGTTGATGCTATCTCTTGCTTGATTCATTTGGGAGGCAGACGTGACACCTCAGCTGAAAGAAAGGAAAAACATACAGAGTTAAACATCAACTTGACTGTCTGTAATTCAATTTCAGGCATTCTTTCATTGTCACACCCAACCAATACAAACATGTATCTGTATTTCCAGAAATGTGTTTGCTGTGTTTTCTTCCGTTTTCCCTCCGTGGAAGGATGTTGTATTTGAAGCCAGTGAATCTGCTTATTTGTGTCAGGTTACAAAGCCTATTCACATTTAATGTTATATCGCTAATCTACATCTCAACAGCGGATGGTGTCTTCTTTTCTTTTGCAAATAGATGACTGTGATTGAGGTAAGCCAGGAATGTGAACGAGGCGGTTTTCTTACTTGCTGGAAAAATATTCCCGGGGTCAGGTGTAGCAGCAACCTAAATGCAACATGACTGCAGCACCTCGCATTAAAATCACTAGATAGAAACTGCTTGCTGTTTTTCATGCCTCCTCTTAGGACATGGTGTCATCCCACATTATCTTAAAATGTCTCTTTTAAGCAGGAGGATAATCCTTCTCTTAGCAAACTTGACATAAACTCTGGAAAATACGCTGTTTGGGTGAATCTTAGGTAGTGAACAAGCTAACATTTGAAAAGTTTTAAAAGAACCACGGATAGACAGGCTTTATTAGTGTCCTACATACCTCAGAACAAATGTGTGTTGACATAGGAGCCTTTTACTAACACTTCTTCCTCAGATCTGAAATCGCAGCTGATTTCTGTGTTCATAATTATGTGATACAGAAAACATAAAAAGGTTGTTCACAGTTATATTGCATTCCCAACAGTTTGATGCAGTATCTGGCGCTTTTTTACATTTTTTCTTTTGCTGCTACACAACTCAATGTGCATGAGCCTGAGGTTTGGTGTGTAGGTGTACGTGGGCACACGCAGTGTGGAATAAGTCAAACCTGTTAATGCCACAAAGAAACACATGCGCACTCACACACACACGCACGCACACCTGTAAATTATTTAAAGCAACAGATGGGGACAGTGAGCACCCAACAGCCCAGCGGAGCAAAAAAAAAAATCTGTGGTCATGAAGTCCCAAATGCCTCTTTTTTTTATCCAGTAAAATCAATCAACGTAATGCTTTCCATCTCAGAAAAGCAGATCACTGGATTCTACTGACAGTTGTTTGAGTGCATCCATGTGTTCAGCAGTGGCCTTTCACTTATTTTCCCCTGCCAGTGTGAGCTGGCTCCAGACACCGTCACTGCAAAGGTCAGCATGTGTGCGTGTGTGTGCGTGTGCACATGTGTATGTAAAGTGACAACAGTGATCTGTATAATGGGTTTTGTTCCCAAAGCAGATGTAGACTGAGATTAGGCTTAAAGGGGACAGTAAATTTATTGGGCTTTCATTTCTGTGAGAACCATAATCCCAATAGAAGTAAAAGCTTTATTAGCTTCTGCATGTTTGCTGCTCGCCACCCGGATAGTTTCACTTGGATCTCATAGTAGTTCATTAAAGTGATACTGAGTTGAATGTTACTCTTGACAACTTATTTTGCCAGTGGCTATAAAGAATTACAGCAACAATAGCACCATCTGTACCCGGTTAATGAAACCTCTGCTCATGTTATACAGGAAGAAATGTATTTGTGCTAGTTTGAACAGCTAAATGTTTAGAACATGCCCTCGAATGATTTGGATTCGGGCTCATTTTCCTAAGTATATTTCTGTGCTCTAAAAAGCCATGTTTGTTTTGCATTGTTTTTGCTCATTCATGATTATTTTGCTGTGCCAAGCAAAGTGTGTCTGTGCCATTGTGTCCAGTCAGCACCCTGGTGCCCACTTAACACATTTGTTAAAACCCTTCATGTCACGAAAATAACAATGGGAAGAAAGGAATAGCTGAAGATCTACAACAGAAAACAACAATTACAGTGTTTAGCTGCAACAATTTAGGCATAATGATAATATATTTAATTAAAAAAATGTAATGTTGCATTCACTTCATCGTTTCCAGTTTGAGTAATTCAATTCAATCTGTCCTCCCCATATTCTTTATCTGCTTCCATCATTGAGTTCTTGAGGTGTCCTCTAATCCCTCTCACCCAGCCACTCAAGTTTAATTACTCTTTTCTCTTGGAATTTTATACAAGAGTACTGCAACCACCTGCCCTCAGTATTTGAAATAAGAGCTTTCGATGGATTATTTAAATCTGCTGGGTCCAGTGTCTGTCAAGCACTGCCACTGTGGGCAGTACTACTGTTACTGCTTTCAGTGTGAAGAACCTGGACTGATTGTATGGAACTGAGTATAGGCAGGTGTAGCTATTTTTATCACAAGGTGCACTTGGATGTCCTAGAAATCCCTTTGGCTTTAACAACATGGCTCTAGATGTTGAATTTAATAAAGCCAAAAAAAAGTATGCAATAATAGTAGACACATTAAGGCTGCAACTAATTTTTTTAAAAATATTTTTGAAAATACATTTTTCCATTTAATATACAATATTTACTTATAAGATATCATTTCTAATAAGATTCCTATCTGTCCCAGTTCATTGTAGAGCGGCTGAGATGGAGTTCTAGGGGCCACATATAGGGGCGGTACAGAATATGTCTACGTTAAAATATTAGTGCAGTAATGCCTCAAGCACTGTGTTAATGTAGAAACTTGTAAAATGGGTTCTATTGTCCCACATGATGGAGAAACTGAAATGCCACAGCACCCCCAGCATTATGGCTATGCTCATAGATTCACAATTTTTATATTCCTATCTTGTTTGTGCTGATAAACTAAATGATATACACTGCCTCTCTGCAGAGTATATTTGCCCTGCTTTAGTTGACTGTATACTGTTAAGTGTGGTTTTGTGGCCCATTAATTCTCTCTCTCCTTGCTGTTCTCCACACCTCCCTGGCACTGAGATTCACACAGCACCGGTTACTTTTCATTCCTATTATGAAAGGGCACCACGAACTGAGATTGATTAATTAGTTTTCATACTAGCTGTTTGCGTCTCCAGTAGGTATTGAGTCCTTGACTGAGATAAAACGGATAAGAATTGTGACTACTCTCAAGCACTGATACCAATTTTCATAATATGAATGTGAGTACAATGTTTGCTTCGATGCATCAAACAGAAACCAGATAAAGAGGAAAAGAGATTTCCTGAACATCTTAACAGCTTTCACCTCTCAACTTCTAAAGCTGTGTGTTTGCTATTTTAATGCTATTTGTTATTCTTGTGAGGACATTGGTCTGGCAAAAACGTCTTTTGGATTGAGACCAGGTTTTTAAGGTTTGCCCTAAAATTCGGGTTAGGTTAGGATGCAGTTTACTTTTAGTTGTGATGTTAGGGTTTTGTTAAGGAACTAGGGAATCCATTATGTAACTAGTCTTAGCAATTTCAGAAGAAATCGCGTGGGGGAGCATGATTGCCGCAAGATGCCTATCGGCGTCTTTGCGGCAAGTTTTTTCAAGTTGACAATGACAAAAAGTTGACAATGACAAAAAGTTGACAACGACAAAAAGTTGATAAAGACACAATGTTGACAAAGATAAAAAGTCAAAAATGTTGACACAAAGTTGGCAAAGGCAAAAAGGTGAAAAAAGATAAAAAGTTCAACAAAATTGACAAAGTCAAAAAAATCTAAGTTGACAAGGCAAAAAGTTGACACAAGTT
>JAUMTR010000017.1:11447274-11464938 GCA_032270685.1 Microctenopoma stevenorrisi
AGAAAGATGAAAGTTGATAGATTCGTTTAAAGTTGAAATGACGTTTCTACGACAAACGATGACGACACACGATGACGTTGAAAAGAGGAAAGTTGATGAAAATTTGAAAGATGATTCCCATAGACGACAATGTTAAAAAAATGATGAAAAAAGATGAATATGCAACGGATCATGAATATGCATCGGATCATGCATTCCATGCTCCCACACTAATTAAGTGTTATCACTAGAATAAGGAGACATGAAGTGTGTGTGTGGGTGAGACTGACTGAGGATACTCAGTGTCTAGAGAGAGAGAGATAGTGTGTGTTTGTAAGGACGTCACAAACAGGAGGAACAGTCTGAAGTCATTCAGTTTAAGCATGCTTTTTTATTCCCATGCTGATGCTCTTCTTGAGTCACATGAGCAGTGAGCTGCTCATCGCTGGGAGGCAGATTACTTCACCCCCTCTAAGACAGATGATGTCATTTTGAAATTGTTCTCTTTACAATCATTGCACATCTTGCTTTGGTAACTTTGGTAGAATTTAGTGTTTGGCTCTGAGTTACTACAATAACTAGAATAGCAGCTTTTTACTTGTAGACTCCTAATAAATCTATTAATTCTGGATATCCAGGAGAAGACACTGAACCCCATGTGGCCACATTGCCCAAAACTGAAAAAACACCAATATTGGTCATGAGTCATTTAAACTGTTTTCAGTTAATTAACAGATATGCAACTACTATGATTATGAACAACCTTTTCATATCCAGGCCTGATAATGTGGAGAGCTACTGTCAAAAGCTTCTATAACCTGAACAGTGCAGAAACGATTAAGGTTTCTGAGTGAGGCTCGACCTTCTGACCAATCAGAGAAATCACATTTTTCTGCTTGATTGCAGAGAGTTTTGGCGGATTCTCATGCTCGTGATTTCATATTGACAACTCTGAGTGCTGAACAGAGTGTTGAGAAGAAGGATTCGTTTAGAGGGCCATGACACATGACACATACTAGTTTAAGTAGCATATTGGAATGTTAAGTGATACGGTGCTATCAGCTGGAAAAACGGATCATGCATTTTTGTGTGTACTGTATATACTGAGTTTTATCATTGACTATAGTGAAAAATGTGAGTGTTTTTTTATGTTCTTTGTATATCAGGTATGGCTTCTCAGTCATCCAGGTCATGGTTATCTGAAAAAGGTTTTATCCAAAGCAACTGGACTTGACGACGTTTCACCCTTCCACTCCAGAGGGCTTTCTCAAGACTTCTCAAGGCAGAAAACAAAGCCATAGTTTACTGAAATGTGTTCATGGCCTGCTTTGTGTCTATAATCACATCTGTATTCACATGGTTGATGAAATCTGAACATTCTTAAAGCACTTTGATAAGTTTGACCAAGTCTTCTCTAGATTAGGACTAGCATTCACGCTTGCTGTTGTTGTTTCCTATTTTACAAAACAACATTGAGTCTGTGTCTCAAACGTATTTCATTTGAAGGGACAATCTCCCATTATTATCCATTATAAGGTGAACACACAATGTCACGTGCACACAAATAGCTACAGTAGATATGTGTTACCGCCACCTTTTAAAAGGGGAGGAATGCTGTTGATGTGCTAATGGGTTTGGGTCGCTATGAGGATTGAGTGTTTGTGTTACATTATCACCAGCCTGTCCATGCTGAGACTCTCAGGAGTTCTCTGGAGGCGCAGTACAGTGTCTCTACAGTTGTACTGTAACAGAGAGAGATATAAGAAAGTCAATATACACTGTAACTCTGTGTCTGACAAAATGTTGTGAGATGTGGTTTGTGAATGGGTGGGTACATATTTTGTGTCTTATCTGCTTTGATCCTCATATTGTCCTCTGTCCTCTGCTCTCCAGGGAGCAGCCGATTTACACCACCAGGGCTCATGTCTTCCAAATCGACCCGACCACCAAGAAGAACTGGGTTCCTGCCAGCAAGCAGGCTGTCACAGTCTCCTATTTTTACGACAGCACGCGCAACAGCTACCGCATTATTAGTGTGGATGGATCCAAGGTATGTGTACGCATATGCAGAGACATTGGGGCACATTTTAACTGCTCTCGGGTGACGGATGATGCAGAAAAAGGGCACTCAAAGCTACGAGTGAGGAAAATGAATTGTCAAGCATATTAATGTTACATTTGCTGCTCTAACCATTGATCAGTATCAGCCTAACACGGACCATGTGATATGTCACCTAAAAATAATCTTTAAACACTAATCTTAAAAACACTTTATTTTCTGGCATTAAGAATTAATAAGCACGCTATAGACATCTAAGAAATCTTTCTACATTGTTCTGCATTATAATGTTTGAGCACACAATAGCTGTGAATGTACAGTTAGTATTTTTAACAATTATAACTTGTGCTGTGGAACATTTGTGGAAACTTGTATATTAATAGCGATTCCTAGTCCATCCTTGAGCCAGACACCCAGCGCTAGCTCACTGTAAGTCGCTTTGGATAAAAGTGTCTGCCAAGCAAAGTAAAGCAAAGTGAAGTAAAGTAATGCATGATGGGGGACAACATGTGCAGAATACCTTAGTTTCACTATAACACAATAAAACTGTAAAATCGGTAAGAAGTAAGGAAATATAACTGAGGAATGAAAATGCCCATTTTAACTATCTGGGAAGGATCTCCGTTATCCCGGTCATGGTTATCTCAAAAAAGGTTAATCCAATGGTTTCTTGACGACATTTCACCCTTCCATTCCAGAGGGCTTTCTCAGGTCTGAGGGTGGTCTCTTCTAACTAACAAGTTCTATATATGAAATAAATGCACACATATAAATAATTCAGTTGCACACAAATGCACATATGTCTATGTTCACATATATAGGTTTCTTTTTTGACATGGTGGTTTTGTAAAGTTTCCAGAAAATATCAGCACAGAACAGTAACAGTTTGCATAGTTTAATATCAGAGTCTGAACATCAGCAAACCCCCGTCGAGTTGCAGTTAAAGCTAATTATGTGTGATTTACTTTCATCAACAAACAGCTGACTAGTCATACTGTACTTCAATGGCTGTAAGCTTTTTAGCTTTTTGTGATCCCACTGGATCAGCTTTTCTTCTTTCCAGTCAAACTCATCTGCAGTGGGTTTTTCTTTTACCCTGGTTCTGTGTTATTGTTTTTTTAAATATAACTGTATTTGGACATTCTCAATGGCTTATAAAAAAAAACCCAACCGCATATTTTAACCAAATTATTTAAATGTCTTGTCATATGGAAATAATGATAAACCACTGTGTAAGTGTCCCTATATCACGTATTCACACCTCCACTAACAGAAAGAGTAGATTGTGTTGCCATGGCAATCAGAGTATTTTCTCTGTGTGAAAACTGGAGAAGAGGGAGGACAGTGGTATCCCTCTGCCAACTCTCAGTCACTCACCTTTTGCTAACCTTAAATCAGACACATTACCTGTGGAGCCACTAGAGAGACTGAAGAGGTTAACAGGTGTTGGTGATGAATAATAACTAGCTTTCAGTCTTTACTGTACATTATATAAACACATGTGTTTTTTAGTCTACCTTCAGTAATTAGGCGGACACAATAACACAAACCCCTGTTTGTAGAATGTATGAGTTTGCACAGTAAGCGTTCTCTGATATTAAGGAGATGCTCTTGTTAGCAGTTTAGTGTATTTGAGAATTAAAAAGAATTAAAACACTGTAAATTAGTCCTCTGTTTCAGTAAAGTGTTAGGTCAAGCTCGGTTAGTTTCAAAGCAGCTCTCTTCCCAGATCTAGAAACTAGAGGCAAGACTCTGATCTGTTATGTCATCAAACGGCACTTATGAAGCACTGGCATAACTGACGATGGATTACTGTAGATAGACTGAGTTTTCTTAAATGTTCGTCTTTTTCTAATCATTTCTTGAATAAAAATTTTCAATTCAATCTCTGTTAAACACGGATTAAAAATCGCTTTTATTTAGTTGAATTTTTATTCTTTTATATCCTCAAGGCCAGGAGTCCTTTGTCTGCTCTCCCACTGTCATTCTGCCTGTGTCCTGCTGTAACCTTCAGTAACAAAGCAGTATGTGTCATAAAATGTCTGCAGGCAACTGCAATGATATTAAAAGTTTGTGAGCTCCTGTCTCATTCAAAATAAGGAGGACTCCTACTGATTTCAACTTTATCCCTCTATCCAGTTAACTTAAGAAAGACAAAGTGATCTCAGGAGCAACCACAAATGAGGAATTGTTGAGTCAAACCAAATGAATGTTAAATATAGTTTCCAGCTTGTACGCTTGCTGTGAGGGAGACGGCTCAATCTAGAAAAATAGTCAGTGCTGCTGTACACTGACAGAACGTCAGCACATATTTGTCCATCCATGATGGCTGGGAAACTTGCTGATAATGATACGGCGAGTAGAGGAGAGCATATCAGCACTTTCGGTTTGTGCTCATCCTGAATTGTGCACATTAACAGCAATGTGCTAAGTATTATAACCACGGGAGTTTTCATAGTTTACTTTATGAATTATTTTGTTAGCTTTATCGGTTTACATGTAAAAATAATATGTGTCTATGTTCCAGCTACTTCTCTTTGAACCAATATAGATTATAGATTAAATGTATGTTTATGTCAATATTACTACATACAGTCAAATATGTATCTTGTTCCTGTATAAAACTATGGCTGTCCCCCTGCACATGCCATATAGTCTCTTTACCACTAAATTCAAATGGGTACACGAAGGACATGTGCGCTCCTCAAACGAACTGGCACAACAAATCATTAAAAAAAACAAATGCTATCTGAAGCATGATCTGCATTTATTAACTTCGTCCTATGAAACTGCTGCTATTCATTAGCTGAATGTCAGGCTTGGAGGCTGGAAGGCGGAAGCATAATTCCAGCCTTAGAAGCTCAATTTCCTGTATGCTGCAATGCTTTATTTATTATGGCTAATATTGCAAATAGATTCTCTATTCACGCTCAGGCTGGAATTATAGCTCTACACAGATAAGAGTAAAGGTCTCTGTAGATGCAGAAAAGGAGAAAGGAATGACCATAGCTGGACGAGCAGACGGCATGTGCACACCTTCTGAATCTCAATATCAGGTTGAAGCCCTGTGTGTCAAACAATCTGATTGAGCCAACTTCCTGTTAGGGTAACTTCAGCACATTCATATTCAATATATCCACGCACACTGTGTTTGCTTATGTACAGCCTGGAGAGGATGGAAAGAAAAATGAGTTTATTATATGTAATGCAAGATCAGTGCCTTAATAAAAAAAAAAAGAATTAACATATATTTATTATATTAGCCTTCCAGCTCAGACATTGTATATAAGTTGGTAGATCTTCACTTTCAGATTTAGTTGTTGAGTCCAGCTGACTTCCCTCCTTCACAAAGCAAACATGCGTCACTGCCAGTAGGGAACAGTGTGTTTTTGCTCAATATATGGTGAGATGAAATGCATCAGGTTATTACAGCGTTTGGCAGCCTTACAAAAAATATTTAAAATTTCTTCATCCACATCACACCTCTGCTTGATGAGCAATCACAATTTAGCATTCTGCTGTCTGGTTTGAAAGGACACGGAAACCATCATCTCATCTTTTAGCATTTCGTTTACATTCTAACATTTTATCATTTTAACTCGTTTTATGATTTTGATGTGTAACTTCATATATTAGTCCTTTAGCTGTACATTTAACTGGTCTGCAACAGCTTATTCCCTCAAGCCATCAGGCTTTTAAACACAGGCTTCTATATACTCAAGGACTAGACTGTCACACACATACACACAGTCATTTGCACTGCTGCACTCTAACATGTTCTTTGCTACTTACACATCCATCCGTTGCTGCTCTTATAGAAACTGTCTACTGTCTTTGTTGCACTCGTTACGCGTTTGTTTACATTGTTGTTTTGCACACTTGTCTGCACACGTGCAGGAATAAGTTATTATGTGGAATAAGTGAAATTTATGTTCTGTTTGTCCCCGTCCTTTAATGTAGCACCATGGTCCTGGGGAACGTTATTTCATTTCACTTTGTACTGTAACATGTATGTTGTTGAAATGACAAATAAAGCAACCTTGAACCTTGAAACCTAGAGAGGTGGAGTTGTGGAAGTACTCTGATGGTATAAGTGTAGTATGTGTCAGGCTCATTTTTTATATGTATGTATAAGGATTGTGTCAAAGTATCAGGTCTCAGTCCTTCATGAATACAGAATTGAGTCACAATTTAACTTAAAGCAGGTGTCAGGTTTTCTTCAACTGTGGCAAAATCTTCTGGCATTTGGTGCTAAACAAGCAATCCCACCACTCCTTTCCCTCCCATGGAGCTGTCTTCCATGTTCTACATATCCTTCTTACTCACTGACTCTGCAGATTCTGTGCACTGTGCAGACACATAATCAGCTGTGGAAGATTTTGCCTATAACCTGCTGGCTGTCTCTGAGTTTCTAACTGACCTCAAGGCCCTTGAGCAGCTGGGCTTCACTCTGTGCCTCCTGTGCCACTTGATCCACAGCCTAGTTCCCCACCCGCACAGCTGCCAGAGTCACTCTGCTTTCCCTCCCTCTGTCACACCCTCACAGTCTCACTCATACTGAGTCCACAAAGATGGGGACAAGTTGGGTGAAAGACTAAACTCAAGCTAGATTGGACATTATTATATACAGCCATCATGATGAGACAGTAATAATAACGTTTTCCAGACAAAAGTTGTGCGTTTTAACCCAGTACACAGGTAGACATTAATATCAAATGGGTTCTAATGAAAAACTACATAATATTTAGAAACTTAATCAGGAACTGAAACATAGAGGGTTTAAAAATGAGACTTGCCATAGTTGAGGTAGCAAAAGCCACAGTTTAATCTAAAAGTTGTACAGTGTCATAGCAGTGAGACAGAAGGTGGTCATCCTGCATCTGTCTCTCACTGACAGAAACAGATGTCACAGCGGAAAGGTGTTTCTAGGTGTGCTATCCAAGCAGTGCAGCAAATTAATGCAGATGTGTCAGCAGGCAGTGAAGCATCATGGAGGACCATGGTAGTTTAGGAGCTGCACCTCTGCAGAACATGTTATTAATGCTAGCTGAGGAGTATAGGCAGATGTTTTTACATCCGTTAGGAAATGTCTGATCAGCCAAAGATTTACTCTGCAACATGAAAACGACTGCAGACCCAGAGTCGGAGGCATTAAGAACCAAATTCAAGGAGTTCTGCGGCAGATTGTGTGCCCCCCCACAGAGCCCTGATCTCAACATCATTGAGTCACTCTGGGATTATGTGAAGTGAAAACAGGCTAAATCCACAGAAAGCTGACAAGTTTTGCAAATGTATTGGTTTTGGGGATGATATTGGTTTAGAATATTATTTTAATTTTAAAGCATATTTCTTGAATTTAAATTATTAACGTGCATTAACTTACATTTTATTTTATAGTTTTTCCTTTTTGCTTTATCGTGTGGCATCGCCCCAGTTTCCCCACAATGATCATTAAAATTTCATCTTATCTTAACACTTTTTTTTGAGCCAGCATGATGAGCTTTGTTAAATATTCACTTAGCTGTTGAGAGGAGATGTGTGAGTGTTCTGACTTCGCCCAGGTTCCTCTTAAGGGGAAATTAGGTTACCTTTGTTATGATGAAACCTCAAAGAATGATGGCTTTGAAGTTTAAAAAAAAAACTCCACATAAATGATTGATGCTGGAATACATCCTGAACCAGAGATTGCATTTGGAATCTGCAGATAAAGGTATTTTTGTATACTTTATGTGCAGTGATCCCTCTCTGTTTGGGAGCCAGTAGCATTCTTCTGAATGGGACACAAATGTCTAAATAGGGTATTGATTGGATGCTAATGTGTTCATTCTGTTAGCTCAGTCTCTGCTTGTAGGCTGTCTGCGTCCAGTATGATGCAGTGCAAAGTGTTCTAACACCTCAGAGACTGAAAAGATGGAGAGGGAGACCGTGGGAGCACAGAAAAGGACACAAGTCTGTCAGCAATTTGTATTCGTGAATCCTGTGTTCACAGCCATGTTGCTATGAAACAAGGGCTAAGCTGTGATTAAACTGTCCTCTATTCCTTCTTAATTGTTGGTAATTTGCTTGTGCTGTTCTTAAGTTCTCTTATATATATAGTTTGGATTTGTGTACATGCGCAGTAGTAAATGAAAGCTGCTGGTGTTTACATGCATGTCTAGCTGTTCATGTAGCATTAGATATGTTTGTATTTATAGCGATGCAGTAAACGCACAAATCAGTGCCACCTGGTCTGACAGAAATAGTGTTTTAGAATCCTTTGGTTTCTGCTGTCACTGTCACATGCACTAGTTACAATTTTAGAGCAGCTGAATATGGAGACTGTGAGTGTCTACAAGTCAATGGATGCATAATTGTGTTTACTATATATAAACAGTATAGCTTTCCTTACTCACATCCTAGCAACGCCCCCACCTGCCGCTCCCTGCAGCCTCCCATGGACCCTATGATGATAATACATTAAGGTGTAAGCTATGATGTTTCTGTTTATGAAGCTCAGAATTTGTTTGCACTACTACTGTGTGATTTGAGGGGATTTAAATGTTTGTGTGGAACATGCCTTTTTAAAGTCTCTAAGAGACTGACGCCCTCACAGCAACAAATGTCATTGAGTCACTGTGTTGTCATGCAGCATTATGCTTCACAAATGTTAACGTCATGTTTGATAGAAGACTCTTTGAACAAGTTGTTATTTTTAAAAACATAAGCAAGGAATGACGTGGAATATTTTTTTCGCTTTGGATTGTAGAGCGAGCTCGGGCATGGATATAAGTTTGATCTGTTTTTTCTGTAGTGAATCATAAGAAAATGGCACTTGTGATCACAGTGGTATCGGTAAAAGACATGAGCGGTGTATTACAGATTTGCTCTGTTTTAAATGGATCTACAATAGGGCATTGTGCTTTGCTAAGTCAATAGCACTATTATTTGTGACTGCGTCTGCTGTAGCTTCTGTACTGTGTCTTGGCTGAACGACAAATCTTTTTCAAAACCTTTGAGCAGACATGGACATAAAAACTATGCTGGAAATGTAAACATCTTCATCGACTGCTAGTGTGATCTGTTGTTTTATCCCAACAGGTCATCATCAACAGTACCATCACACCCAACATGACATTCACCAAGACATCCCAGAAGTTTGGCCAGTGGGCAGACAGCAGAGCCAACACTGTGTTCGGACTGGGCTTTTCTTCAGAGCAGCAACTGGCCAAGGTGCAGCGTCGCATGCATAGTCACAAAAGCTTTCATGAAACTTCGCTAAGTTGGCTTGTATATGTGTTCCAAGCTGTAGTGTGACATTGCACCATTTGTTATTAACTGAACAGATGGGGAATCAGAGCACTCAGACATGGATTTAAGGGTGTACCATATTCTTAAATGCTCACTGTCACTATTGAGCCAATTACTTTGTCGTTGAAAGAATGATTTAAGATGAGTCACTGCTGCGTATGACATTTGAGCTTTTATTGGCACTGAACATCACAGCTCTTTCATATCGCTCTAATTTTCAGTTCGCTGAGAAGTTCCAGGAGGTTAAAGAAGCAGCCAAGCTAGCGAGAGACAAATCTCAGGAGAAGGCTGAGACGTTGAGTAATCACTCGCAGGTAAATCAGATCTCTCTTCCTTCTGAAATTGTAATTCAGTACCCCTTTGTCGTCCAGTCATTTCCTGTGGTTGCCTTGCTCTTGTAAGGACCGTGTAATTCACTTTCCTTCGCAAACACCAAAGGATACTGATTCTGTTTTAAAAAAGCTTCTGGCACATTTGAGTATTCAATCATATTGTGTTGTATTGTATACATAAGAATAATGTGTGTGTGTGTGTGTAACATACATAAGAAACAAAATTTAACCACACAGGCTGCGTTAAACAAGTAAGTGAGTGAGAGTAATAAAACAAAAGTTTTGAAGTTCTACACAAATGAAATTAGTTATTCTGTCAGCGAGTAGACAGCATTGATAAGTCATCACCCGGTCAGCGGTTGCCAGGTCTCCTCTCTGCCAGCTCCGGCTCCAGATGGCAGGAATCGGCCTCTGCTCTAAGATACAGAAGACTGCTGGGCAACATGACATGATAAATACTCGTAGCATCTTCTCCTCACCCCTCAGCGGTCGTGGCTGATGTGTCTGTGGTGTTATGCTGTTGTTTCAGAAAAAGATGTCCAAAGCCCTTTTACACTATCAGGGGCCTGTCAGACCTTTTAGAAAGCTGCAGGTAAAACTTGTCCTGAGTCATAAAAAGTCTCCCTGTGTGTCCTAGGAGGAGTCTGGACGTGAGACACCCTCAAATAACCAGGCGTCCAGCATTAACGGGACAGATGATGAGAAAATCTCTTATGTTGGTCCAGAGGCTGCTGAGCTGAAGAGTGAGAACGAACGCCTCAAAAGTGCAGTAGAACAGAGGTAAGCTTTGATTTTAGGAATGCATCACAAGAACCTCTTCTGTGTGACATGCATCTAAGTTGTTCTCAAAGTTTTCCCCCTTTATGATTAAATCACTGATCAGCTCAGTCACTTCTACATCAAGAGCAATATGTGCTATACCTAAGTTAAATTAATTAGAATTTTTTGTTCTGTTTTTCTTTTGATACAGAATATTTCATAATGTCCAGAGAATTACTTTACAGATAATTCTCTGGACACTTTCCTCAAAATGGCCTAAAAAGGTCTACCTGAGAACGGTAGCACCAAATTGCAGGAGGAAATCTCACAAATTTCCATTTTACTTCTGCAAACACAATTGTTTCAAGTTGTCCATTAGTGACTCTGCGTTATTTAACTCCAACTCTGACCTTGTTACACATCTGATACAAATCTAAATTACTGCTGTGCTCCATCACCACCATTTGGTCTTTTGACCTTTATAATGTGTTAAAAAAGCTGTTTCTTAACAAAATATGAAGAAAATTTGTTTCATTGCTGTGTGCATTCTTTTCCAGGCTATTGTTGTGGTCCACCATTGTTCTCTGAATTTACTGGCCCTTTATCATGCCTTCACAGAGCTTCAGGAATTGATTTTGAAGATGTGTCACAGCAGTAAAACAGCTGAGGGCTGCAGAATGCAAGCCTGTCCACATTTGACAGAGAGTAGCACCCTTCACCAGAGTCCTGAATAAGCAGGGAACAGTCGTACATACTAAAATCACATCACAACCTCTGCAGCCTTATCTATCAGACCGTTACACTCCACAGTATGAAAAGATAACACACTGTGTGTTAATATCTGTCAGGGCTACGGTTCATTAGATAGATTTTTTTCCCACTTATTTCTTTGTTATGGTGTAAATACCTTTTGACAGTGTGATGTACATCACAGCTAATTAAATAGTTATGACTGATGAATTTTGTAGCATTATTTGTCATGTCAGTGAGCACAAGCCTGAGGCATTTCAGCATTAACCTGTCCATTTATAACACCTTCTGTCTCTCCTGTCTGGCAGCCACACCAATGCGAAGAAGTGGGAAACAGAGCTGCAGACTTTAAGAGAAAATAATGCCAGGCTGGTGGATGCACTGCAGGAGTCTTCGGCCAATGTAGAGAGCTGGAAGAAACAACTTTGTACCTCCAAGGAAGAAAGTGAGAAGCTTAGGGAAAAGGTAATAGAGTCATGAACCCCTATAATGCACACAATCCCATCAATCCTGCTGGCAGAAAAGGTAACAGATTAAAAGCACCTTTCTATAAAGGAATCAAAACATTTACTACAAACTGTCACATAATGACTTTTTTTGCACCACTTAGGTTGATCTGTTATTTCAAATCTGTATTGTGAGTGACTCCTTCAACAAATTGTGATAAATCTCACATGAGGTTTCTCCCCTTTGAGCGAGCAGGGTTCTGTACATTTTATTAGTTTACGTGTTCCCTGCACCAGACTCTGGGCTCTACGTCCAATATAAATAGAATCATTTTAGTTTCATAATCAGTGTGGGCTGTTACTGCAGCTGGGCTGGTGTTGCAATGATGCTCTTCATTTTGTAACTGCAAGTTGTTTTTTTTTTGCTTGTTCGTCCTAAAGATAAATTATAACATATCCAGAAATACACATGCACATATTAACAGATTTGATAGATATACAGTATGTTCTAGGAACATGTCGTCAGGTTTTCACCATAAAGGCTCATTTATCAAAAAGCAGCTTTCCCCCCTTTTCGTTCTGTGCGTAGATTGCTGAACTAGAAGCCCAGTGTAATGAAGCCAATCAGGAAAAGCAGAGAAACGCCCAACTGACTGTACGGGTGAAGGAGCTGGAGACTGAGCTACAGGACAAAGAGCAGGTGAGACTTCAGCAACACATTTGTCATGAAACAAGTCTTAGGGGCTGGGTGGTCCAGAAACTATGTGGAGCTGCATGTAACCTTGAAACCTTAGCTTCTCCTGTTTCAGTCAGGTTCCATATCTTGTTTTCTTCTCATTTCTACATTTCAGTGTAGCTCTTGGCTTTACATCTGCTCTTTGAGAACTGGTCTTACTTGGTACCATTCTTCTCCCATGGTGATTTGTGATTCTTCTGTAATGCCTACTGTCGTTTCATTCCTCTCAATTTACTTTATTTGTAATTTACCCGATATTTGTCTGACTTTAATAGGAATTCCATCCATTCATCCATTTTCTTAACAGCTTATCCTCGCAAGGGTCATGGGGGAGTGCTGGAGCCTATTGTAATAGGAATTCCTACCCTGATTTTGTCTGTAGTCAGAGCAGCAGGGAATTTTGGCACAAAACCATTAGCGACATCACATTACAGTATGTACACTACAGTCAGTCCCACATGATCCAAACTAACTGACTGACTGTCTTTTGACCTTTGTGGCTGCATAAATGCTGCTGTCTCCTGGAATTCTCAGTTCTGTAGTGTCTGTGACACCGTATTCGTCAACATGGACCAGGGAGGTGATACCCGGATAATTCATGTTAACAGTTTATGCCCAAAGCTGAGATGGAAGTAGACAATCAAGCTTTACACTCCCTGTCAAATGTGTATCATAGTTACATCTATAAGCTTCGTCATTTTTTTAGAGTGTAGCAAATTTCTAAAATTAGGAAAAACATCTGTCCTGAAGCCCAAGCAACATCTTCATTAGGGCCTTATCTAATCATGTTTACACACATTTTAATACATTTTTAAATAGTTTAAAAAACATTAGAAAACACAAAATCCAAAACACCTTTCGGGAGTTGAAGTTAAGCGTCCAGTTACTACAAATATTCTTTCATGGAAGGTGAAAGAAAGTTAAAATTCTTACATCTGAAAACTGGAGAAGGTTCAAGAACTCAAGTTCAAATGAGTGGGGGAAAAAAGTGTCCTTGAGTAGTGTACAGTAAGTACACCTACAGTCCCTCGAGTTAGTAACTCAAGTTCAACTTACTGACACTGATCAAGGACATTGATTTTCTGCTGATTGTGTAATAAACTAATTGTTCATAAATGCTGCTAGTGTTTTATGATAATGCTCCGCTGCATAAAGACCCATATAGATTCCCTGGGGTAAGCAGTGTGTCTGAGATATTCTGGTTTACCACCTGAGTGTTAATAGAACAACGAGATACTTTCTTTGTTACAGTCTTTTTGTTCGTTACAGAACAAAAAGAGTTCAAAGAGTTGGAGCTGATTTTGAAAGATTAATCACCTCATTTGAGGCTGTGGTGTTTCCACAGCCGTGTTATCAGGCAGAGGCTCAGAACACTGACCAAGGGCCCTGCAGGAAGTCTCCTTGTTTGCAGAGCACAGAGACAGCACACAGCCCACAGAGGCTCATCTGCCAAGTGACTCACTCCCTTCTAGAAATGCACATGCTTAGCTCCTCCAATTAAAAACAGGCTTATGAATTATAATGCACTGACCCCAAATGGTGGCCAGACATGAACTAACAGAACAAAGCTGCTGCAGGTGACTATGAAAACATGGACAGTTATTACTTGGAATGGAAGCACAGGAGGAACTACGAATGCTTTGAAACTGTACGTAGTGAGTATTAGATATGTAATTGAGGAGAAAAGCAGGAAGAATTAAGTCTTCATTCTAGTTTTTCTTTACTCCTTTTACCTTCCTTTTAATTTTCTTTATTTGCTGTTCATTTCTAGTAACCGTATATTATTTAAATGTTTTCATGTTTTGCTTTTTACAACACGGAATCTTTAAAAAATACAATAGTATAGTATCTGTAAGCTCCATATACTGACTAAACTACCCAACTTTTGGACCTTTCAGTGTATTAATACCAGAATTTCTGTAACACGTTCACTGCATTCGGGTGATTTCCATTTCCAAAATAGGTTACATTAGTGATGATTTACGTGAATTTCTTTAAAGCAGCTAAATATGTATTCTTTTGTCTTCTTTTTTTTTAAAAATGAGCCATCACTTTAATATGTACAGTTTGACTTTTGGTTCACTAGTCTCTGAACTTATTTACCCAGGAGCTGGAAAACCTGAGAAAGCAGGCAGAGATAATCCCTCAGCTCATGGCAGAGTGTGAAAGCATCACCAAAAAACTGCAGGTACGTTCAAAGCACACAGAACCCCCACATTTCACTCACTCACACCGTATAGAAGCATGGCAAAGAGCTCAGCTGTATAGACCCTGAGTCTACAGCACACGTGAGGCCACGGTGGCTGTCACAGCAAGGTAACACACAGGCTTTGAGGTGTAAGGGGAGCTTTCGGGAGGTGGAGAATAAGAGTTTCTATTCATTATGCCTGAAGGCTGGTGACACAACATTCCTATCACGTTTCTCAGTAACGCACATTTGTGGTAACTGTGGTATCTATTAATAAAGATCCATCTCATGCACAACCCTGAGTGGATTATTGCCTCTTTGAAAAGGATTTCTCTTTACATCTCTGTCACGACTTAGTTTCATAGAGGTGCAGATTTGATCTCTCTCGCTCATTGAACATTTGGAGAACTGTGCTTTGAGCTTTATTGGACAATTCTCAGGACATTTCTGTAGGTGTGGCGATTTTGACTGTGCAGCTAAGTTGGGTGTGAGAACCTGTTGTTGCCATAAAGTCTGAAAGAGTAAAGATTCACACCCAACCCCTCCCTGTCCTCCTCATAACAAAGAGCACCTGTTTTTCAAGGCTCATTCTTGATTGAGTTATATCAGACTTTCTGTAAAACCAGAAGTGCCAGGCTTGCCCTGTTATTTATGGCTGACTTGAGCAGCACGGATAGTGACGCTCATCTCTCAGTGCTCTGACTGACTCAGAGCAGGGTTTTGTCATCCAAGCTGTCATGCCAGTGCTGCCTTTCAGGCCAGAAAGGGAGGAGAGTAAAACCAACAGTGGCATGCCTAAAGTTCTTGTGCTCCACAAATCTGGACTGCCTGGTTTGTTTCTGCAACAACCAGTTGGATGAATGACAGTGACAAAAGATCTGGCTGAAGCAGGAGTTTATCTAATGGCTAACCAAACTGAGGAGAAGCATAGACCGTGGGATTTCTCCAATACCTTTATCCATGCATGAGCTCAACACAAAGACGGAGACAGTATTGTTTGGATAGAGATGTGAAAACAGCTGAGTGACCTCCCTGCTGCAGGTTAAAGATTCTCATGTGACATTAATATGTTTTACATGTTTACTTTTGCATACTCCACTTCTATGGTCGTGGTCATGGCTGCCCTCTATTTAAAGACAACACGCCATGGGGAGATCAGGTTTCAGGAGTCATCCGGACGATACAGTCATGTAGGCGCAACACCCATTTAGCCCTCCTATTTTAGACCGCTCCTTTTTCAACGGTATCTTTGCTAGTTGGAAAAACGTCAGCCAAAAATGCTTTTCAGTTGCAACTGAACTTGTTTTAAATTCTTCAAGACCTTCCACCCAGAAGTTCTGACACACTGACTGGAGAGTTAGGCGTCACCACTACTTATTTCAAGTACAATTAATTTTGTACAGGCAGGAAATAGCTGTGCCATGAGTTCACCTCAGCCCATGGAAGGGCGTTACATCGAAGAGGTAAAGAGCAGAGCCATGAGCTCTTTTTCAGGAATTGCACCCTGCCACTGGTTCAGGTGGATGATACCAGGGATCTGAACCCTACACCACCTGACAGAGAGCGTCCCTACTAAGACAGAGGGAAAGGAGAAAGAACACATACACGCTAAAGAGGCCCTCGGGTATCCAAACTGCGCCTTTGTGAAATCCAGGTGAAGATTAAATAGGAGTATTACCACAACATAACAGACAGGGAAGAAAAAAAAGACGGAACAGCATGTTGGGGGAGAATCTTCAACAATAGCATCCCTGTACATTTCAAACTAAGTAATACACTGAGGCAGAGACTGGTCTCCCCAAAGGACAGAACGCCTACACACAAACAGAGCTATGTGGTATATGCAGGTAAATGCACTGAAGAACAGACAGACCTTTACACAGGAGAGACTAAACGACAGCTTCACTAATGCATGACACAACACAGAAGAGCCAGCACATCGGGACAGGTTCTCAGCAGTCCGTCTGCCCTTCGCTTGGTTCCCATGAGGCGTGAGGGGAGCTGTTTGTTGCAATATTGTACGTCCCTCGTTAAATAGAGGAGGTGACCAAAGGCGTTATCTGTCACCTAGTTACAATGCAGTTCTTTCATCACCACCCAGGTGATTTCACATTCGTTCACTGTGTCTCAGTTGGTCACAGTGATACTCATGAAAGCCAGGGGGAACAAAAACCCACAAGGGCCAACAACTCGATGACTCCACACTGTGTATAAGCCTGCTACTCCATCCAGTCAGTCAGAACTGATAAAGCCTTTTTGATGCGAGACATCTTCAAGTACTAAATACAAGTCCTGCTGCCAATACAGAGCATTTGTGGAAAACCCCAGACTCGGACAGCTGAGACGTACTTTACCCTGCAATCCCAAAATGTTCCTAAATTATTTTATAATTTTATTTTTATGTTGCTGCGCCTTTGGAAATGTTCCCTTAAAACTACTATAGGAGCAAATGATTATTTTATGTTTTGCTGAAAGTGGAAGAAGCCTTCATTCATTCTTCTACATTAGATGTTCTGACATTTGTCTTAAGACACCGATTTGTATCAAATAACTTCTTTTTTGTAATTATTTTTCATTGTGTTCACAGGTTGCAGAGTCGAAGAACAAGGAACTGGACGGGAGGATAGAAGGTCTTCAGATGGAAATAAATGACAGTCGACAAAAGCAGGGCAACATGAAGGGAGAGCTTAAGAAGTTCATGGATATCCTCGATGGAAAGATAGACGAGCTGCATGAGGTCAGGCAGGGGCTTTCCAAGCTAGGCGTCGATAACTGAGAGAAGTGGCACTGAGCTGAATGGGTCAGAGGTCAGGTACGAAGGATTCACTACAGTTTGTCTTCAAAGCAGAAACTATGTGGCACCTACTCCCCCAAGGTGTTGTCCACTCAGAAACTATCAGCTTCTAATCAACAGTACTATGTGAGAAAGAGGAAGAGAGTCTTGCAGACTAAAAGGGAGGAAGACTAGCATGCTGCACCAAATGGCTTCATTTTGTGTGCTGGCATTCTGAAACTAAATCAAGTCACACTTTGAGCTTACTTATCTGTTTCTGTGTGTGTGTGTGTGTGTGTGTGTGTGTGTGTGTGTGTGTGCATACTGCAGGTGTGTCGGGAGCTCTGAGGGGTCA
>JAUMTR010000017.1:11465038-11507196 GCA_032270685.1 Microctenopoma stevenorrisi
GGGGGGGGGGGGGGGGCATGGCTTTAAAAAAAAGCTGGTGGTGGGTTTTTACATTCTGTCCATCCGTCTTTTTTCCTGAAATGTGCTGCTCACAGGCAGTCTGAACATAGAGTGGAAGAGGGGACTTAAAGGGCTAAAACGAACAACACACAAACACAATGCTGTTAGTAATAATTGGTGTTAATCCTTGTGGCCCCCTCAGAAAATTACATACAATCTTTCTACAGACTGTCCTCGCTGTTGCCTATCATCTATCTCAGGTGTGTTAGAAGACAGTTTGTACGCATTAGATTATATGCACAACTATACCGGCCATGACACAAAGTGCCTCCAGGTGAGTCTAAATCTACCTGGCAAGGAGAACTGGCCAAGTGATGACCATCACCATAATAAGAACTTGATGATTTTTGTCTGAAAACCTAATAAAAAAACCTAAACCTAAAAAATAAATAATGAGATGGAAACGAAAATGCAGACAGGCGCACCCATCCCGAGGATGCTAATGTTGCTAATACGAGAAACCGAAGACAAAACAGGTGTTTGCACAAAAACTACTCTGAGAAGGGACTGCAGCAGGAATTCACCACTTTCTTTGTAGATGTTTTCAGTAAACAGTGATATGATTATATTTGTATAAAGATGGGGGAACTCTTTTGTCTCAGGAGCTTTCCTTTCGAAGCTTACAAATATAATAGGAACCCCTGGGTGTAGAGTAATGTTTTAAGGACTTTGTGTTTGCAATAGTACTGTTATCACTTTGTAAAGTTAAATTGTTTGTCCAAAGCTGTTGATGTGCTTCCTACATACTAGTTTTTGTTATGGTGGTGGTTATTTTGGGTGAGGGGACTTGGTGCTGCTCAGTGGGTAAATAATGTGGAAGTGTACCTGACTGAAAACAACTGGATGGCATGGGCCTTTCCACTAAAACCTTGTCAGATTCTGGCTTTTGTTTTTACATATTTATTTTTGGTGCCTCTCTGCAACGAGTGATTCTATCTATACCAACCAAATCAACAATGATAGATGTAAAGTAATAATACATTAAATAAGCCAAACTACAGGATTCAGGGGGGTCTGTGTGCATTTACATTTGAAATCAAAGACGCATGTTGGAGTGGCAAATATACTGGGTGATTCTATGATGTATGAAGACTACATGTTTCATTACTGTTTTGATCTTGTCATGAGATTGAGATCTCTATGAAAGGACTTTTTTGCTTATTGTTCTCTCTCTGTTTAGCCCTACTGTTCATAAATCATCTGAACCTGGATAACACATGTGATCCTTCCTTTTGAACCAATGCCTCTTGTGCACTTTTGTGACTCCTGTTCGATATTGTACAATAGAACTGACAATTGTTAAAATTTAGTTTAATTACAATCCTGAGTTGGTGTCTTTTTTTTCCCTTCACTTCAAGGACAGGACCACATTTTCCCCGGAGGTTTCTCTAAACTCCATGTAATTGAAAATCATTAGTTCTGTACATTCTGTGTAGAAAACAGTTACTGTTAAATGTTTTTTATAAGTTTTTTTTCTGGATGAGACGCTCAGAGGAGGTGAAATTAACCTACAGCGAGGCTCCAGTGGAGAAACTCCGCCTCCGCACGTCTTTTTCTCCAATGCTGATTTACATAGCACTAAATATAGCGGTAATCCTAACGGAGACGCACAAGCAAAGCAAATGAGGTGGGATTTAATCACAGTCAGGGAGACATTATCAGTTTCTGTGAGATCACAACAAATAAAAAAATACACAGAGCTCATTTGAAGGATGGGAAAAACCCTTACACTCCAACGTTCTCACAGCGTTCAGGAAATAACTGCAGATCTGTGGATCAGAAGACTTGTTGCCTTGGCAACTTAATTTTGTTTTTCATAGCTGAAAATCTGGAGCCTCCGAATCTTTTAGTTGACAAAATGCATTAAACAACAAAATCTGCCAAACGTTTTGCCAATTAATTCTGAAATAATTTTCTAGCTCAGTCATATTATGTGGTAAACGATGTGATAGACGGGAAACAACTGAATATTTACCAACAATGAAAAGCTGTTTCCAGCTTCTGAAATGTCAAAATGCAATTATCATTCGATCAACATTACAAATGAATATTTGATGATTTTGTTATGAACCCCACAAAAAATGGGCTCCAGGAAATTTTGATCATTTGTTTTTGTAATGACATGGACTTAGTGTGGTTGCACTTTGTATTATGTATCATTCGTGCATGTCGGTAAGCTAACATCATGATGTTTAGCAGTAATCCTATTTATAAGTTGCCTTAAATAACAGAAAAACCTTATTTTGGCTTTATTTTAATCTTTATTAGGAATTTATTAGAAACATGTTGCATAACTTCTTTGGACAAAAAGGATATTGTCACTTTTTAAACTTTTTATTACAAAGTTTTAATCTGATTTAACAATAAGTAAAACGATGGTTAAAATAACCTGTACTTGTTCTGTTGCATCAGTTTAATCACTCAGTGCGATACAGTTTGCTGTTCATCAGTCTACTTCTCTGAGTAAGGCTCATTGTGTTACTAGTGATGAGTGGGCGAGTTGCTGAAACATCATTATGAGACTATGCTCTGTACATGTGTCTGAGAGAGAGATGGTACTACAGGCCACTACCACTGAGACTCCCTGTTGCCATGGTAACAGGCTGTGGAATTTCATGTTAACGCCTGATTGACAGGTTTGTCTGAAGACCCGCCATGTGTGTCTTCTCCAAGGAGCCTGACCCGTCTTCCACCTGAATCACCTGGATGTCACCGACATATTACACACTAGTCAAATTCAGTGCGGTCCTGCAAACAAAGCGCAGCTACAGCTATGTCTGCTAACAGCTGCTCTCTAAGTACACACAGCCGAATAAACCCAATCACAACTGGTTGGGGATGTCTGAGGTGTCACTGCAGGAGAGATATGTGAAAGAGCGACGGCTGCTTCGATGGATATTACAATATGACTCATCGTCATGTGGGCAACAAAGCCGCCAAAGCACAGCCACAGCAGGTTCAGCTCGGTGAGACACCTCCTTATTTAAAGAACAGAACATTAGGGCCTGGGTGCAGCTAACCTAAAGTGAGCAGGGAACTGCATGAGCAACCCACAAATTTCAGATCTTGGACCAACAAATTCTTAATTTTCAAAATATTTTGTGGTTTTACATCTCTTGATTTATTTTTAATAATACAAGTACAAGTGTGTTTTGGCCTCAGCCAACACTAGTCCACGGGCTCCTCTCAACACTAGAATATGAATATTTTTGCACAATCAGATGTTTTTCAACAAAAAGCAGATGAAAACTATAATATAATACACTATTATAGTTTTGTACTTAACACATTATAGACTTCTTTTTGAAAAATTCTGTTAAGTTAAGTGCTCTGAGTCACAAGTCAGACATTTGCCCTAAACATCAATAGTAACCTGTTAGCACAATTTGTCACTGGTTACTAATAAATTATTAGCATTCCTTATTTTTCTCTTAATTTGTTATGGCATCAAATAATTGTACTCAATTTTAAGCTCTACACATTCACACCTTTCTGAGAAACAAACCCACCAAACATCAAATGACACACGTTTTATACATGTAGGCGGTAACACTGCTTCACTTCAGGACACAACTTCTCCTTTTTTTTTTTTTAGAAATGAATTGTAAAAGAGAAATATTTGAGATAATCAAACTGTGTAGTGTAGTTGTCTGTGCCTGCAGCACAGGAATCCCCTGCTGTGTGACAGTCCCACAGAAGGCTTTCAAAAAGAGAGCTGGGAGAAACTCAATCATTTACACCGCGTACTGCAGCACTACTGCTTGGCTGTTCTGAATGAGTGTGGAAACACGATGGCTCGTTTGCTCCGTTTGACCAACTGCTCTAGAAAGGATAAAAAAAACCCATCTACCACTCTGAAAAGACAAATCTGATTACTGTGTGTCAACAAACTGCAACATTTAACCCAGAAGAGGTGTAACCTTATCCGTGTCAAAGAATAAGCTCCTGGCGATGATTTGGCTGCAACATAAGCTAAGAGCCGCGGAGAAAACACAGCAGAGATAAGAAGAGAATGTGAGCATGTGCATCTCAGCTGTCCCAGTCTGTACCCTGTGTCCCATCGTCTCCTCTGTCCTCCTCGTCAGAGTCGGCTGCCACCTTCTTCATTCTCATCATAGCAGCTTTGATGCTGCGCTCCAGCTCGTTGTCTCCGCTGCTCGGGACTCCTGCACGTGTAGCAACCACCTGCAGCAAGAGTCCGTTTAATACAAATGTCTTCACTATACCAACCAGTAGGCTTATTTTTCACAGCAAGCATTTAGACTTTTATGGTATAAAAAGCACAAGCATATCTGAGACAGGAATATTATAAACGGTTTTCAGGCTGTAGGAATGACCATTTCATAAACTGTAGGTATAATATTTTTTATACAGACTGACATGGCTAATTGTATCCGGCTAGGTTTTGGTGTATTTTCTGTTCTCATCGAACATCTCACCTTCTTCAGGGTTACTCCCTGTCGGATGGCAGACATCAGATTGCTCCTTGGGTCCTCAGCACGAGGTCCTGCTCCGGGATCAAGCACCTTTCGGAGCTGAATTTTCCCACGCTGCAATGAGGCCAAGACTTCATCCATTGTTCCTAAAGGAACAACAAAAGAAAGCACACAGTTTTACAATAAGAGATGAAGAATGCATGTCTGTAATCTTGCAGTTGTTGGTTTTAATTTCACTACAGCTGAAGCTCGTGAAAACTTTGTGCACAATCTTTAAACACGTTTTTTGACGGTTTCTTTTGGAATAACCTCCGTGTAACAAAAGCTCAGAGAAATAAAGTCGTGTTTAATGTTTCTGTCTCCCTGGAGCTCAAAGTGTGCATCAGCAGGACAACAAATGAGGTACAATGTCTCCTCTGGCCTCATGGGGGAAGTTGGGTATTTAGGACAGAACACTGTGTACACACACACACACACACACACACACACACACACACACCCCTTCACTGGAACAAACACAATCTTCTATTCAGTCAGACATAGTCACACAACCTCCTTCATCATGTATTTTTCCAAATGACTCAATTATTCTCAAACTGCCCGTTCATTACAGACATCAAAAAATTATACTGCATGTGCTTCGCTCTCACCTATATTTTGTTTTAGCATTTTCTTGGCAGGAAAATTAGGGTCCTCTTTTTCACTGAGAGCCATTGGTGTGTCGTCAGGAGACACTTGGACAGGCGGTGGACGTGCGGCATGGGGTAGTGGTGGGGGAGGTGGTGGTGGAGGGGGTGGGGGAGGTGGTGGTGGAGGGGGTGGGGGAGGTGGTGGTGGAGGGGGTGGAGGAGGAGGTGCAGTAGGGATGTCTGAGGTTGGAGGTGGTGGTGCAGAGTAGATCTGGACAGGGATGTCTCTTGGCTGCCGTTTCTTGGGTGTTTTATTGCGTCTGGGTGCAGGACAGACAGAAGAGGGTCCTTCACAGGAGAGAGAAGGGCTGAGGCTGATGATGGACAGGGGCTGGTCGGGACATGGAATCTCTGAAGGACCCATCCTGAACTGAGGAGTCTTCACAAAGTACTGACACTGTCGCTTCTAAAATAGATGGCACAGCAAAGTAAAGACAATGTTCTACAAATATTAACACAATTCAGTCCACTTTCTGAAAGACAGCAGGACATAAGACAATGTCTCTGGGAATCATTCTTTTTCTCAGTTATTATTGGATGTTATTCTCTAGGTTTATGTGGTTCTGTTTCCTCCACTGCTGCTGCTACTACATCCCCTCTCTGCTCACACTGCAGAGGAAGATCATGTGACATGAGTGAAAGCAGTCACTGAGTGGACCTGGTCGCGTGAACACCTGTTAGCAAGTCAAAAATAAACTTTCTACAAACTAGAACTGAGCTCTAGTACTGGCTTATGAGACATTTGTGAAGAGAAAATAGAATATATCACAGAAACTCATTAGAGAAGTGATTCAGAGAGAGGGTTGATATTACATAGCATTTTCAGCAGGCTCCACTGCTGACAACCCTGCAAGACACGAATTGGCAGAGAGGCAGATTAGAGCAGAGCAGATGGAAGTGTGGAGTCTGTTAAGAACAATACATTATTTATTCAACTATAAAATATTCTGGCACGAGGACTTCTCTGTCTCTGATATCTAAATGTAATGAATTCTAGCTGAATACTAGGTGTATTATTAGCTGTTGACTACTAGTACAAATTATCTACAGACCCCTGTAATTCTGTGATTCAAAAGTGATTTCGTTATCTCTTACTTTCCTCCCAGCCAAAGTTGTAGTCCACCATGCACGAGTTAAAGCTCTCACTCACATCCTCACTGAATCAAAATGCCACTGGGAAATAACTTCTATGAAAACCCAGCCACCAACACCAGCACGGTATGCACTCGTGGACAGGTGTGCAGAAAAAACAGAACAATTATATCCCAAACCTCTATTGACCGTGCTAAATCTGAGATAAACAACTGAAGTAAGGTCTATGAAGAAGGAGCCTCGGAAAGCTGCGGCAGGAGGCTGTGCAGAGACGATGACAGAGCCTGACCTCTCTGAAGGATCGTAATCTGCTCAGAGTCTTCTCTCGCTCCTGGTCCACCCACTGTTTCCTCTTCTGCTCCTCCTCTTTCCTCTTCTCTCGTTTCTGCAGACAACAGAGGGAGACAGTGAGAGGCATTGCGCTGAAACCGTTGGATCCTGCTTCGCTGTGGTGACGTACCAGGTGGACCTGATGATGCTGGCTGAAGACTTTAGAGCTCTGGTTTGCTGCCAGCTGTTTTTGCTGCTGGGCATCCATGCACTGATCCTAACACACAGACATGGAAATCAACACAGGTACACAAAAAATACCCAAAGCAACATGATTGCAGTTTGACATATAAACACCATAGCCAGTAAGTACTGAAAAATGAATAATACACCTAATACTTAAATGTCGAGTGCCCATGAGGACGAACATAAACTCTGTTAATTAGTAAAGCATTTTTTAAATTTCACATGTGCGCCTCTTTGCACTGTTAAATATTGATGCCTGTGCCTGTGGTTCCCTGTAGACCGCCGAGGTGAACTGTGGGAGTCTCTAACCAGGGGATTTGTCCCACTTTGTTCTAGGCAATAAAATGTTTTAATCAGACAAATGTGCATACAGCCAGCAGTAAGAGAAAATGCCAACTGCACCGATTGTACTTAAATTAACCTGTCAGCTAAAAATAATTCACTAATTAAAAACTCAGCTATTGGCAGCATGAAGGGGACAGAAAGTGAGGAAAACAATCTACTTGAACACACTACCACTATTTCCTCCATTCACTTAATCAATACATTTAGCCTCAAAGAGGGGCTCAGTATCATTTTATTGGGACAGATGATGAAGGTCTACCTTTTTGTTGCGGAGATAAGCTCGCCGGGCACAAATGCTGCCTCTCTTGGTCTCTAAGGTCTGCAGGCGCCTCCTGAGCTGACTGACAGCTGGCGACTCTGCTTGTTGAATAGCTGTGTGAACCATGCTCTGCAGCTCGTCTGGATCCTCACACACATCATAGTACACCACCTCCTCCTTCAGTTCTAAAAGCCGAATGCAGTCCAGTTACTCCACCAGCAGTTTACCCATTAACTTATACAATTACACCTCTTAGCATTATTTTTAATACACTTCTCTGTTGTCACCACAAACTGTCAGCTTTTTCATTTTTTTTAAACTTTGTACAGTCATGTTATGGCATCACAACGGTCTTGTTTTTTAGTTGTGAAAATAAAACCTGAAACCAGTTGAGAGGAGGATACACACAACCAAAGTCACCACAGACACACAGCCTGTAAAAACACTCACGCCCCAGGAGAAGCAATTAAGGAAATATTTACATGAACAAAATATTTCCCAGAGGTAAAGCCCCTGCACAATACACTGAATGACCAGGAAAACAGAACCTCGGTAAAACCAGCATCTAGTTCAACCGTAGCATTAGTGCGGAATCAGGACTCGTGTTGCTATAGTGCAGCTGAAGATGTAAGGTGTGTTTGAGGTAGATGGATATTATATAATACATGACAGAATGTAATGCATCTCAGAGTGTAAGCTCAGTGAGATCTGACGTCACAGAGTATATGATGCTACCACATTCAGATGTTCTTCAGTATCAGACCTATCCAGTGACAGTTGTCTGTACATATACTGTGAAGACTGCTCCATGCGCTCACTTTATACTATAGTGTTCTTGTTGATGTTTTCTGGCTTGTGTGACTGCAGTCATAATGAAAGCGATTTTCTCCAGGATGAATAAAGGTTTCTGATTCTGCTCCACCACACATGCTGGCACGGCAGCTGCTGACTGCTGTGTAACTCTTCTGTCAGTTCTGTTAACTCCAGCAGCACAGGACGATGTTCATACGCAGGCAAAAAAATGAACGGCAATCAGCAGCGGCACGCCAACCGCCGTGTGACCTCTTTGGCAGGTATTAGTTGCAGCTTCGATCATTTAGGTAAACAAGTATTTATGAAAGAGCTTTTATTCTGCAAAACAAGACCTTGTTCCAGTGTTTCTATTTTTCCACTTACTCGCTGTTTTACTGCATTATTATAAATACAGTCTTCAGGCAAAGACAGCAATTTGTGTAAAGACCTTTAGATTCCAATTACAGTTTCACAGTGAGACACCCCTGAACCCTTTCTCTTTGCATCTCTATTTGAACTTAAGCCTTCTGGTATTTTTAAAAAGGAATATTATTAAGCACAATTCTTTCTACATCTCTCAATTAACGATGCCCGAGTGGTTGTTTTCAACATTTCATTTTAAAGGTTTAACTTCTCAAACTTCTCAGTGAACCAGGTGTACCCTGCATGGCTACTATTCAGTACCGGGCTACTTAAATATGCAGCAGACCTACCTTTAATCTGCCGCCGCAGGGTGTCCATCTGAGCCACCAGCAGCTGCTCCTCATTCTTTAGGATCTCAAACTTGGCGTCATACAGTTCTAGTTGGGTTTCGTAGAACTGCAGCTCCAGCTGGTCCACCGTATCCTGCTGCAAGCTGTCCTCAGACCCAGCGCTATGGCTCTGGACTCTGCCAGGCAGGCTGCCCAGCTGCACCACCACAACAGAAAGATGTCGGGTCAGTCCCTCGTACTGGTGGACCAGTTTATAACGGTCTGTTATGTAAATCTGTAAACACTCACTGATGACCCTGTACTAAATCACATCGTATGTTTTGATTGATTCAGCTGCTGGTCTCCATTTATTTCTATGCACAGTTCATTCTAACTTGCAGAAACAGAAATGTTGGTGGGCCAGTCTCGCTGAAGCAGTTGTGTTTAAAGACAATTTAAAACCAAATTCATTACACTCAGACTGTCTGACTGAATCCAGTTTAGTGATAGTGAAACATGTGGCATCATCAACATCAGTCAATCGTTCATATTGTTTTCCTTCAGCTTTTTGACAGTGTCGTGATAACAGGAAGTTACCAGATAAAAACTGTGATGTGTAACCTATATCCGTCCAGTTTTACTGTCTGCAGCTTCACTTTCACACAGATGTAACGCTGACTCTGATGTGTAAATGATAAGCTGACACACTGACAAACTACTAATCTACAATACATCCTTAACACAAAGGGCACGGGAGGCTAGATTTGTAAATTACATTAGAGCTTTAGGCACACTATACAGAGACAGTTGCTGCATGTTGCCACCACCACAAGGTTTTGTGTAGGTGTAGCCTACTGGTTTCATGATCAACACTCAAACACAACTGTCCCTGTAAAGGCTCATGCTGCTTTCACAGTGGAAGATAGCACTAACATCTTGAAACCTAACTCTTAAAAGAGCTTAATCAAATAAATAATGCAGTCACATGAAGGTGAAGGTACTTTGTTGTCTTTAACTCCACAGCACAACACACACTTTACGTGCAAATGATGCACTGCAGTTTTCCATATGAATGTGATCTTGACATTGGACGAATACTCTCTGTCGTCACAGACATTGATATCTCTGGTGCGTTTGAAGAATGTATATAGTACGTGCACACACTCACTTATTCATGAATGCAGGGTTTGGAGGTGTATCAGGGGATTCTCTGTGTTTTTAGAGAGGCGTTATAAATAGATCAAAGGAATATAGCAGCAAGCGATCAGACTGATATCAGACCGGAATACCAAGTGAAAGATAAACCAGAGCAAATAGACACTGTGTCACGTCTGTAGAGCGCAACAACCACTACAAAAGCACAACGACATATATGACAAGTGAAGCCCTACAACTGTGTCAGAGCTGAATAACCCATTATGGGATATGCTGCGTAAATACAGACTGGCAGGGCCATCATTTGGAATATCAGTTATTCAAAAACTATATAAAAATATAGATTTTTTTACACGTAACAAATAGCAGGGAGATGAGGCTTTGGTGGTTTTTAGAGTCGTGCTTGTGTGTGTTGCAGTGTTTGTGAATCTGTAAGCATGCACTGATTTTGAGGCACGTTCATGTTGTCCTTGTCAAGTGGTGCATGTGCATGTGTAAAAACATGGCCTCCTGCCTTTGCTGTACTCAAAAACAAAAAGAGAAACAACAGTTTGTGTGTTTATGCACCTGGCTGCTCACGGGAAAAGACAAACACGCAGCTTGTCTGAGGGATCATTTCATTATTGAGCAAAAAGAACCAATGAAGAAACATTTCAGTGCAGAAGCAGTGTTTTTGAAATGGGCATGCAACATCATCTGCCAGCTAACTGAGGGACTCATTTGAAGAAGACTCAAGCTTGGAGCTTGAGTCTGACGCAGAATATTACTGACGTCCGCTGCCCTACTGAGTCCTGCTCACCCTTCATATAAAAGTGGTGAGGATACTGAAGATCCTGCCCATCCTAAGCAAACTACGGGCATGTCTGGCCTCCATCTCATTCTAATTTGTTGCACTATAATTATTTACTAAGAAATAATGCCAGGGCCCACGAGACGGGCCAAACTGCTAAGACTGTAAAAACCACCAAAGCCCCATCTCCCTGCTATTTGTTATGTGTAAAAAATCTATATTTTTATATAGTATTTGAATAACTGATATGCCAAATGATGGCCCTGCCATTCAAATGGTTACAATGCTGAAAAAAATTAAATGTTTGGTAGTTTGGTAGAAAAAAAGTATGATATAATACATATAATAACATGTATGATGATTTTTATAGCTGCTTTTGTGCATGTACACTTTTGGCCACGAAGGTGCGTTTTTTCGAGGGGAGCATGAGGGATGGATACACGTATACATATACGTTTCATATATTTCATATATGTTAATCAATATATTTCTGGTAGCTCAGTAGGTTAAGACAGGAGGCTGGGATGCAGAAGCTCGCAGGATCGATTCCCATCCCCCACACCAGGTGTGTCCCTGAGTAAGACACTTAGCTCTAGCTCCCCAGGCGCAGCCTGTAGCTGCCCACTGCTCCCCCCAGGGGGAACATTTCACTGCGTGTTGTACACTGTGTAACTCTGTATGTAACAAATAAAATTGGAATTTAATGTTAATCAAATTTAGACCAAATGACAAATACAAATAAAAAATACCCTTTCTCTGATGCCGTCTTTCTTGCGAGTGAGGCACATCTCTGAAGCTCTCATATACTGCAGGGTTTCTTTGGCCAGTAGGAAGCGCAGTTTGTCCAGTCTGGGAGCTGCAGACGCCCAGGCTGCAGCTCCAAAACGACACCTATCCTCCTCCATCTGCTTCAACGTACCTGCGCACATACACAAGAACCTGTTATGTTAGCTCACACAAAGTCACATAGAGCATTCCAGTAGACAGTTAAAAAACTAGGGAGCGATTTCCTTTCCCTCCTTTTGTTCAGTTTGTTATTTACGTCTAAAATATTGAGACACACAAAGAGTATTTGTTTCTGGATTATTTTTGTTAGCTGTAGACTCATATATCATATAACATATATCATTATTATGTTGGCTGTCTGCAGCTGGAACGTAGCTTGTGCTTCTACGGCGCTTTTACTTTGTGTGTGCTGGATAATGACATGTAAAAGTCATTAATCAATTTACTCATGGAAATAAACATAGCAACATCTACCAGCTAGAGCCTTTGAAGTCTGTGCAAAGTAGGTAACAGTGATGTCCTGTATTGAAGCAACTGCGTCTTCAGCTTTCATTCTCCACTCTTCCGCCTCCTTCTCCAGGGCTGCAATTCTCTTAGGACCCAGGTCCTCAAACTCCAAAGACTTCTGCAGAGAATCATGATAAACAAGACAGTGGACAACATTACACTCTGTGACTTCATGCAGACTTCTCACAGATGCTTAGCACACAATCTGCATCACTATCCCCAGAACAATGTGTGTATACTCATGTGTCAAAATCAAGGTGGAAAGTTAAAAAGAGACATAAAACAGGCCAGTTCTTCCATTAGCAGCTCAGACTGAGTGTGTTCACTGAATGTAGTGTATAGAAATGTTATGTTTTCACTAATGCAGCTGCACTAATAATGTGTTCTGATACTGTAAATATGCATTTGCACCAAATCTTGAAGATAGTATAAAGACCCCTGCTTTTAAATAATGAATTATAAACAAAGCTCACTTTTCATTTTTGTTAAGCAATAATACCTGGTTAAAATACATTAAATATTTAGATATTAAAATAACATGCAAACTGCATCATCGCTGAATGATGACTCCATGTTAAATATATATGTTTGGGTATTTACCAGGATCTCCATCTTGTAGAGGCAGGCCAGCTCTCTCATGTCCCTAAAGGGTTGGAGCAGATACTGGAAGAAGGTGGTGGCCACAGTGACCAGGTCCTGGTAAGCCTCATCCTCTCCCTCATAGATGCTGAGCAACACAACCATTCGGTCAGCACTGCCATGACTCTGCAGCAGCTGTGGAAACAGAGGGAATAAACAGCATTAGCTGGGTTTATTAAGTGGGACTCCACAGTCTAGTCTTTGTTCTGCATTATTTCATATCTTAAGCAAATTGGACAAAACTGACATTACTGAGGAGAAATGATATCACTCCAAAAGGATATAATCCGGGCACACCGATAGATCAAGTAATGAGTTGGATGAGTTGGCTGGTGAAGCAAGAGCTTGGATTCATTGAGTCATTTTTCTGACACTGTAGTGAAGTCAAATAAATGTGTCTCCTCTATTCTTGTATTAACACACTATTTTATGTCAGTCGTTTGCATCGGGCAGACTATTTAACTTGTAACACCACTGTGTGGTGCTACAGTAGCCATGCTGCAGGGCTGCATTCAAAACCTTTAAACATGTACAATTTACAGAGGTTTTCCCAAGTGACACTAAATCATTAATCCTTTTTTTTTTCCTCAAAAGAAATATTCTATCTGAAAATGTCTCTCTGGCTTGTCAATGTCTAGTTCTGCACGCATCAAAGACAACTTCTAAGATCTTTTGGCGTGAGGTGTAGAATGATGCAGCAATAAGTCAAACAATGCTGTGATGTTTTATAGCACTGTTCAAAAACCATATGCCTAATCATTTATACATAAAAACTAGGATGTAGAAAATTCAATTCATCTTTATTTGTATAGCGCCAAATCATAACAAGGTTTAGGACCTTGCAAAAATATATAAGTGTAAATATAAGTGTATATATACAGAATAATGGAGAAAACCCAACAGTCCCAAGAATATCAACATTGCCTTGTTTATTGTGTTGCTTTACTATATCAGTGATAAAGTAATGAAGTCACATCAGTCCTGCAAACACTTATGTCCTTAGTAAGGTGATAATTCTGTGTTGGAGTGTTCTGGAAGACTTTTCTTTCCCTGTGAACTCCTTTATACTTTGTTAATTAAACAAAGTGCATGTCCTGCATTCAAATATGTGTAAAATTTGTGTGCATTATTCATTTAATACTGGAATGGTAGATGAAGGAGGATGTGGAGCTAAGTTTATGCTTAATGTAAAAAAAAATGTAATAATTATTGGTAAATATTTTGAGTAGGTAATCTGAATCTGCAAGGTAAACCGTAACTATGACTGACAGACATATGTAGCACATTCAAAACTACATGTAAAGCTGAAGTATAAGATAATAAGCAGTATCAATAACATTTTCAGTTTAATGTAGCAGGAAATCAAATGAAAGTGTTATTGGAATATTTTTGTATCAGTTGTCGTGATACTGACACAGTGCAACACTTCTCTCTGAATCTTTTGAAGTACTTTGAGTACCTCAGAATGGTACTTGAGTAAATGTACCCTCCACCACTGGCCCCTGACGTGATCACTGAATCCCGCTCACCTGCCGCAGGTGACCTTTGGCCCTGGACATCTCCTCCTGCATGCTCTTCCGCTTGAACTCCTGTAGATTTTCAAAGTACTCCTCGACATCCCGCACATCCTGGGTGAATAAAGTATCGAGAACAATCTTCCGTCCGCATATGTCGATGGCTGTGCTGAAATATTTCTCAAGTTTCCTGCACGGTGTATCAAAATCCCTCTCATCGTCGTCTTCCGTAGCGGACCTCCGGTTCAGGAAGAGCAAGTCCCAAATGTTACCTTCTTCAAACTCTGACAAATCTGGGAAGCAGGCTCCCAGGACGTCTGACACACATGTGAGCTGCTGATGGGTATGTTTCAGATCGTTCACAGAGAACAGACCTGCCCAGCTCATCTGAGAGTCGCCCACGGTAACTTCGGCTTTGCGTTTTTGCCGCTGTAACGTCCGGTTGTGGCAGGTGACGGCAAATTTAGACTCGATGACGTTCCACTGTACGATAAAACCCAGCTTAAACGTGTCCGTTTCTTCAAATATGTTACTTTTAACGGCCACCCAGCCCTCCAGACTGTCCAAACGCTCACAGTCTACGCTACTCATCTTAAAAACAGATGTTTCACTTAGGCATCCGACAGGCTTCTTGCTGTATTTACATCGTCCGCCATTTGCGTGACGTATGCTGCATTCAGGCACATAAAAACACTCACACACACACACAACGTAAACGCGTCCGTAACGGATAATTTACAGCCTCAAAACCAGTCGTTAAGATACTTACAGAGAGTATAGGTTAAATTTTCAGACAGTGTCTGTTCAAAACTTCAATTCAAAATAATTTGAATGGTAAAGAGTAATTTTTCTAGTAACAGTGAAAGCACCACGACACCCTTTAATGTGTTCAACTTTGACCTTCTAAATCACATGTGCGGGGATTTCCATCTCCTAATATACAAAATGAACTGTCCTTAAGCTGAGACTGCCAACGTTATTTACTGTATAAACACAACTCCGGCCTCGAAACTGTCAATTACTTGTATTATTTAGTAGACAACTAATTGACTGCATTGATGTTTGACGCCTGACATTTGAGGAGTCTGAGCCCCGTCTATTTTTGTCTCAGCTTCTGGGTGAGGGTTGGACTGCTCGCAGTGTTGGTTGGTCAGACACCGTTGCTGGTCTGAAACGGTTGTTTTGAACAAACTAAAGTTTTCTATATATAAAGTATCCAGGTATGTTATCAGCTACTCATTTGTTGTTTAGAATTTAAAGTTTGTTCTGCACAAGTATGAACAGCGTAGTTTTGTGATCTATTTGGTGTTGTTTTTATTGAGTTATTACTTGGGTTACCTAAGGATTTTTACAACATAAACATAAATACAACATCCACTGCTGAATTGATTTTCTCTCCCTCTACAGTCACTATCATCATGGATCTGTATGAATTCAGAGAAGAAAGGCTGGATGTGATTGCAGAGGAGGCCGAGGTTGCAGGCAGAGAAGGGAGTGCAACCCGTGGCGTGTCCACCTTCCAGAGGTTTTCTGTTAACACCAATGAGTCTCTACATTTTGAGCCCTGTGAGGACAGCCCTCCGTCTCCCACAGGGGCAGAAGACGGATATGACGACGACAGTGTGTTTAAGGAGGGAGAAACCCAGGTGAAGACAGTAACACAGCTTTTAGCCCTTTCTGCATGAATCAAACATTTCATATTTGATCATTTTAGTTGTCCTCTGTTGTAATTTAAATCACTTCAACTCATTTAACATTGTTTTTGTTTTTACCAATCCACAAACATGAGCTGAAGCTCATAACAACTAATAGTTTATGCTCCTAATCTCCATTAGCGAGAGGCTAGAAATATGACTTTCACTTGCTTCCAGTGTGCGATGGTCACAACCAGGAATGAGTTGCAAGGAAAGCTTGCTGAAATGGAGAACTTTGCCAGTCATCTGGAGGAAATCTTTCTCACCGTGGAGGTAAATACCATATCATCAATATCATTTATGAAAGTAAATGTGTTTGGAAATGTATTTATTATGTGATGACTATCTGAACATGGAGGTTTTAATTATTATTATTATTATATTATCAGAATGTATTATTTGAGTGACTCATAGAAGGTGTGAACTCAGGAATCAAACACATCTTTAATTTATTGACTCCACTGATTACATTTTTCAAAATGCATAGTAAATGTGTAAATATCTAATAGTGATCATATCAATGTATGTGCAGGAGAATTTTGGCCGTCGGGAACAGAACTTAGAGCAGCACTACAATGATGTGCTACAGACACTGTCTCAGCGATATGATGACAGAGCGGCTGGGCTGGAGGAGGAGAAGAAGAACAAGCTGGAATCTCTTTACAGTCAGCTGGTGGCTTGTGGTCAGGCGCTGGATGCCTCCAAGGGGCTTATTGAGACGGCTCAGAAGATCTACCGCTACCAGGACGAGAGGCTTTTCCTGAAGGTCCTAACTTTTTCCTTCAGCAACTTATGAGAATCTAACATTTACAGCTGCATACATGACAGTAAACGAGCCCAGTAGATGACTCCTGATAGTGTTAAAACGACAGTTGATTTAATTGTAGATATTAAATATTGATTAATTCATCTACATTTCTTTACTTTGTTGTACAATTCTGCTCTTTGGCCTATCGACAGGCAGTTATGCCAACCATTAAAAGGTGATTATGGTGGTGCTCAGTGAGTATGTGTCACATAGTGCAGTGAGTGCAGTGTGAGTTCAAAGGACTAACGGTTGCTGGCACTGAACTACTGACACTTGCATTAGTGTTTTTGCCTGATTGAAACTAAAATGTGACCATCAAACTAAACTTGGCCTTAGAAATCGTCTATTACTACCACTACTACTTGACATATAAATCTGTACACAAGGCCAACGTTTATGTAGAGAACTAAGACAGCATGCTTTTCATGACAGTCGGTTTTCATTACAACTAAGCAAACTAGTCAAACTGAAAACACTTGGACTGATTTAGATGAATGAAATCACATAAGCTTCTTTGCCTTTAAAGGTGAATCCTATTTAGAGTTTGTTTGCTTTTTTCTTCTTTTCCCCCTTTAGAATTGAAGAGTTTGCCAAAGAGGAGACTGACCTCAAATTATCCACATGTCTTGAGTTTAACACGCCACTTGCTGACCTGTCAGATGTCAAAACAATGATGGACTCCATCAATGTTGTTCCAGGTCTGATTTACAAACACAAAGGTCAATTGTCAATATCGGCACAGTTGCTTTTAACACATTAGTGTTTTTAATAAATTCTTAATACATTCTAACAATATGTATTGAGAAACTGAGGCCAGACTTCCTTTCTTCTTGAAAAACAGGCCCAGATCTAGAAGGATCCTCTAGTCTAGATGCTAATGTTGGTAGTAGTGGAGTAGATCCAGCAGGTAGATGATAGAAACTCAGTTGAATTTGTGGTGATGAGAAGTTTGACACAAGAAACAAACTGAAACTGTATTCATTTAACACAATGCAATTAGACATTGTATCGAGCTTAAACTCAGTGTGCTGTTTTGTGACAAACGTATGCTGTACTGGTTTCTCAGAACATCTCACAGAATGACTTGATAGGATAAATGATGAGTAAAAATATTTCTTCAATTTAAAAACAGCTCCATCTGCCCCGGTAATCAACCCACAGATGCCCAACTCTGCCACACAGACATCCCTGCGTGTGTGCTGGAGCTTGTTCTCTGATGACACAGTGGAGTACTATGAGCTTTACTACAGACCAGTGCTGGAAGACATACCAGCAGACAGCACCAGTGCACCACATGGTACCATACAGAGACCGACTGCACATTCACATTGCATGACAACACCATCTACTGTTAAAACAATACCTACCGATGCGGGAATAATTGATTTCTATGAAGGACGGTGCTGACCAGCCACAGTTAAACCTGTGCTTGCTTTTCAGTTAGCAAGGTACAAGTGAAGGAGACCCATTGCACTGTGACAGACCTGCTGCCCAACGCTCAGTATGAGCTCTGGGTGACTGCTACCAACACCACAGGCATCAGCCCAGAGAGTGAGAAGACCTTATACATGACGGGTAATACACCTCATACACCTGCAGCTAAATGAGTCATTACGCTTGCGACAGTTGAAATAATTTGTCTGTTGTCTCGGCATGTCACTCTATGGTGTGTTTTGCAGCCTCTCATGGTATTATAGAGAATAAAGTCTGACTCTCAGTCTGACTCCCTAGTGCCGTCGCCTCCAGTCATCAAGCAAAGGGAGTGTAGTAGCTGTTCAGAGGCTGCTCTGATCCGCTGGGAGTCAGGAAATACCAACCCGGTAGACTCTTACACGGTGGAGCTCAGAGAGATGGGTACTGATGGCACAGCAAGTGGCATCACTGAGTAAGGATTGCATTATCATACACAGACAGCTGCTCACACGCAGAGCTGAAACAGAAACGCTGTACTGGAGTCGCTGTTTTTTAGTGATATTTATCTCTGAACTTTGATTTATTGAGGCTTTGTTTTACATTGACAAAAAACCAGAGATAGTGCTGGCCTGACATTCTTGAGGTCCCATGGTTCTAGAGCTGCTGAATGAAGTCATATTCTGTCCCAGAAAATCTATTCTTAGCCTCAGCTGAAATATTGTCTTTACATGTGAGGTCTTTTTCATTTTTTCTCCGGTCACTTCAGAGACCTGTAAAACCATTTATTTGCATACGGTATTTTTTTACATGGGGGAACATAAATTGTCTTGATTGAAATGGGTCCATGGTCCACATTTAGCTACAGCCTAGTTTCCGATCGTTTTTCAAATGTTGAGGAACAAAGTGCTATTTCAAGTCTTCTGTGCGTTATAGGTATGAAAATCAAAAGTAATTAAAAAGTTCTCATCATTTCACGTTTCATATATTTTAAAGCTAAGCAATTAACATCGTTTCCCACCGGTTAACCCCCCAGGTCAATAGTGGCTGTGCCCACCTGTCAGTGTCTGATTCAGTTGCAGACAGCACGACGCTATCTCATCTCTGTGAAAGCAGCCAACATTGGCGGGCCCAGTGACAGGAGTGAAGTCATTACTGTCTCTACGACAGGTAGGAAGAATCAGCCTGTCCGTGGTACTTCTGGCTGGTGATGGAAGAAGTAAACATCAGTTACCAGCAAACGTTTTATGTTTAGGATGTGTATAAGTGTCTGCTGTGTTTGATTTTAATTGTTTTTTTTATAAGCAATATTATGTATGTCATATCGTTGTTTGACTGCATGTTCCTGAAAAAGAAAAATCCATATTAAGAAAATACTATTTAAAATTACTACTTACTGAACCATCAAATGTCAAATAATTTTTTACCCATGACTGTGTGGGGCCACTTATGGCTCCCAGTGCCCAGGCTTAGAATCTGCATGTTTAAGTGTTGGTTGATCACGTGTATAGGTACATTCTTCTATCTTCTGGAGGACACTGCCCATCCCTGCCTCTCCATCTCTGAAGATGGCTTCACTATCTTTTATGGAGATGAGGAACTGCCTATTAGTGCTATGGCCTTGGATGATAACACCTTTACCAGGTAGGGTATGCAATAAAGATAATGGGAACTTTAAGATTACTCCTTATGAAGGTTAGTTATGTATTATGTTATTTGTATGCACAGATGTGTAGCTATACTGGGAGATCTGATTCCAGTGCGGGGCAGACATTACTGGGAAGTTGAGGTGGATGATGGGACAGAGTTCAGGATTGGAGTCGCATATGAGAACACAGAGAGAAACTCGTACCTTGGAGCCAACAGTACCTCATGGTGCATGAGGCACATTCTCACTCCATCCAGGTAACAATTTGCCACCACTGTGGAGTAGTAGAGATATTTTGTTACTGCAAAAGGTATGCCAGCACTTTTTTACTTGCTGTTTTTCAGTGAGGTTAAAAAAACCTAAAACATAACATTGTCACATACGTTTTTACTACAACCAAGTTCACAGAACTTTGATGCTCAGTCATATGATGATGATTATTAAAGCCAGAAACTGGGTTTATAAATTAGTACTCAGTCTAAGCAGATTTTTCAGCCAATCTGCGAGACATTAGCTTCATGTAATGATGCTCGGAGGGACTACTATCAGTTCATGGAAACTGGGCCGAGACTGTACTTTTAGCCAAGAAATTTTCCTTTCCTAAGCACAAAAATTGTGCATCCGCTGCATGCAGAACTAAGCCAATTGAAGGTAGAAAATCCTACCATTGAATAGCAGTTACTCTATGTTGCTATGACAACTCAACTTGGAATGGTTGAACTGTCATATTTAGTAAAGCATTCAAAGTGGCACATCACACAATCTGTGAAGGTGGTTTCCATTGTTGGTATTATCTTGGTGATTCTGCCTACGCACAATTAAAGAACTGCATTTTTCTTCAATCTGCAGCTATTTGAAATCCTGCAGTTGGCTCATAATCAGCATTTGCTTAACTAATGGGTGAAAGAGTTGGAATAAATATACAAATATTTGATCTCATGTGGAAATCCTTTACTATACACAATCATAACTCTGTTTCCCCCCCCCCAGGCATAAATACGAGTTTCTGCACAATGGCTGGAGTCCTGACTTGAGAATAACAGTGAATCCAGTACGGATAGGAGTCGCACTGGACTACAAGGAGGGGACCCTCTCCTTCTTTAATGTAGATCTAGAGCAACACCTACACACCTTCCACTGTCACTTCCAAAATTATGTCCACCCCTGCTTTGGCCTGGACAACCCAGGAGCTCTTACAGTACACACCGGCATAGGGGCTCCTGAGTACACATTCATCTGAATCTCACATGAGATTATACCTAGTATCATCTAATGAAATAAAACCTATAGCTGGAAAGGAACTGAGGTGTTTTTTATTAGTGTATAGAGTGTATATAGAGTATCTGGTATCAACTGACCTCATACAGTTGGGTGTGAAAGTTTGGGCAACCTTGTAATCTTCATGATTTTCCTGTATAAATCATTGGTTGTTAAGAAAAAAAAATAAATTAAATATATCATGTAGGAGACACACACAATGATTTGACAAGTGAAACAAAGTGTATAGGATTTACAGAAAGTGTGCAATATTGTTTAAACAAATTTAGGCAGGTGCATAAGTTTGGGCACCACAAAAAAGAAATGATCTCGATATTTAGTAGACCCTCCTTCTGCAGAAACAGCCTCTAAACACTTCCTATAGCTTCCAGTGAGAGTCTGGATTCTGGTTGAAGGTATTTTAGACCATTCCTCTTTACAAAACATCTCTAGTTTATTTAGGTTTGATGGCTTCCGAGCATGAACAGCTCTCTTTAACTCACACCACAGATTTTCAATGATATTCAGGTCTGGGGACTGAGATGGCTGTTCCAGAACGTTGTACTTGTCCCTCTGCATGAATGCCTTAATAGATTTTGAGCAGTGTTTAGGGTCTTTGTCTTGTTGAAAGATCCAGCTAGTGGAGCTTCAGCTTTGCCACTGAATCCTGGACATTGGTCTCTAGAATCTGCAGTATTGAGTGGAATCCATGCGTCCCTCGACTGTCATAAGATTCCCAGTTCCTGCACTGGCCACACAGCCCCACAGCATGATGGAACCACCACCATATTTTACTGTAGGTGCTGTGTTCTTTTTCCTCCATTCATAACACCCCTTGTTTTGCCCAAATAACTCAATTTTAGTTTCATCAGTCGCAGCACTTTATTCGAAAATGAAGCTGGCTTGTTCAAATGTGCTTTATCATACCTCAAGCAGCTGGTTGTGCTGTGGGCGGAGAAAAGGCTTCCTCTGCATCACTCTCGCATACAGCATCTCCTTGTGTAAAGTGCGCAGAATAGTTGAACGATGCACAGTGACTCTGTTGCACATGATGTTAATGATCTTTGGTGCAGCGCTGTGGGTTGACTGACTGTTCTCACCAGTCGTTGCTTCTGCTTATGAGATTTTTTTGCCACTTCGAGCCTCAACTTGAACTGTGCCTGTGGTCTTCCATTTCCTTAATATGTCCCCAACTGTGAAAACAGACAGCTGAAATCTCTGAGACAGTTTTCTGTATCCTTCCCCTAAACCATGACGGTGAACAATCGTTTAAGTCATGAGAGTTTTGAGACCCACATGTTTCTACTCTTCAGAGAATATTAAATTTTTTTATCGTAACAACCAACGATTTACACAGGAAAAACGTGAAGATTAACAAGGTTGCCCAAACTTACGCATCCCACTGTATATAAACAATATAAAAGTTCTAAGGTTCCAACACAAGGGGTTTTAAGATGTTTTATTAATAGTATTCCATGGGAACAGGCATACACCATTTTCCAAGATAAGAAAAAGTCTTGCTGCGTTTTACAATATGTATTTATACCATCAGTGCCTGCAGAAGACCCAAGTGTTGCAATTCAAATGAAAAGAAAAGAGGGGCCTTTTTAGATTAACAAAAGATGCACTCAAAAATGAATAAGTGTTTTAAGAAAAGAAAATCCATTTGTAGTTGTTATACAATTTAATTCACATCTTAAAAGGAAAAATCCACCTTCACTGCTTCCACACTGTTAAAAACGGCTACTTAAGATGTGCTTTTCTTCCTGGCCCTATTCTGATGAATAGCTTAATAAAAAAATAATGCCCAGCCATGGTGATTGCTTGTGTTATAGCCAGTCCCGTACAGTAAAAGAGGCTTCCATCAAGACTGCAATAACAAAATGAAGCATCACAAAAGATTCATAATTACCATGACCATAGGCTTTAAAAATGACTTTGTAGCCGAACATGTTGCACTTTAAATCATGTGATTACAAACATATGCAGTATGACAATGAACTAGTTGTCAGGCTATATTTACATTTCCTGCGTATGTGAGCATATATTTGGATTAGCACCTCACAGAAAGCAACAGAGATATCGGCTCTGTATGAAAACAGTAGAGGCACACTAACACACGGACGACTCCAAGAAACCACCAAAGATCAGAAACTGGTGTTCTTTTCTTTTAAAGATCCTGCTTATTATTAATTTTCAGTATTTTATATTACTGATACAACCTGACTGTGTGTGAAGCTTGGTCACCTCTTTTTTAAAGTCCTGAAATGGATGTCAGTACATGAAGTGGTACCACGAATATCTAACTAGAGTTGTGTGGAGACTGTCTGCTTGGATGGGGGAGAAAGTCACGATAATCTAGGACGGATCATCGGTAATATCATTGTTTCTCTAAATGGAGCGCAGCATAGCAGAACCTAAAACAGTGACGGTGAATTTTTCCTTTTATCAGGTCTGAGAACTGTGGTGACATACTGAATGTAGATTTTGGGTCTGCAGGTATCCTGGACAGCAGGGAAGGGGCTGGGCGGGGCAGGGGTTAGGAGTTATCTGTCTTACTGCTGTGTGTCCTCTCCTCCTCTTCATCAGAGGAATCTCCTCCATAGGGCACTAACCCTGATGCATCTTCATCCACTTTAGAGATCTTGCAGACAACCTCTTGAAAACCTGTTAGGGCACAATAAAAATGGGGAGAGAGAAAAATAGAAAAGAAGGTGGGAGATATGAGAGAGAGAGAGAAAAAAGGAGACAAAGCGAGGAAACAAAGAAGAAAATGGAAACCCATTGAGGAGCCCCATGTTAGCGGTGGTTTTTGAGTTGGTTTGATCCACAGCCAGGGGAGGGAAGATATATGAAACGGCAGCACATCACACATCCATAACAGGCAGGTCCGGGAACACATGTTGAGAGAGAAAACAAGGGAAAGACAAAAAACATATACAAGAAGAACATGTTAGTGGCATCTACCAAAGGAGAGATTCACACACGTCTCCACTCCTCCCCTGTTCCTCCATGAAGGGAGATGCCATTTCATGCAACTCCACAGTAGAAATGTCTGAGTACTCATGATCCGAGAATATGAAGAAACAAAGAAGTGCATACCCACTGACGCGGCGGTGCTGGAAACGCTGGCTGGATCATCTGCCACAGAGTCTCTCTGCCTTTTGCGTACAACAGGAACCGGAGCCACAAAGGGAGTGGGTGGTGGAGGCATCAGAATCCTGGAGAGAAAAACATCAATATCTACACCACACAAGATGCATGAAGAATAACATACAAAAGGAAATAAAATCGATTAACGGACCTTTCTACAACTTTTTCCTCTCCAACACTGGAGGTAGGAAGTGCAGGCTCCTGATGTACAGGACCGTCTGGAGAGTGGCTGGCAGGCTAAACCAGAAGAGTGAAAGACATTTAACAGATGACTTAGTAGTTTTATTGTGGTTAAACAGCAGCATAAGTAACAAATCATTTAGACTGTTCTATTTCTTTAGAACTTTCTATCGGCAGATAGAGTTTTACTCAAACTTGTACTTTTTAATGGAAAAATCAGAGACACTGGCACTTTTGCAGTGGTCTCCTGCAAATTTATGACTTGTAGCTAAACCTGTGTCATAGTTGGCAAGCAGTAAAGTACTAAGACTAAACCGATTCTACAAAGCTTTTGTTCAGATTATTTTAACACAAAGTGGACCCAGAATAAAGAAAAACTCAGCAGGTTAAAACCACATCATTGGTTAAAACACTACTTTGGTAAATAGTCGTTTATATTAGCAATGATGACTTCAAATAATGAAAGGACAATTATGTTTACTTTATGATATATGAAGGTGTTTTCCAACTAACCTGTTCTTCCCTAGCTCCCTTTTGGAAATGACGTTTTGGACTTCCCTTGTCAGTGGGACTGTTTAAAGAATCTTCGGGCTCTGCTGTCTCACTGCTGCCAGGATCCTTGAGTGGAGCGAAATCAACATATACACACCGACACTGAAACCCCTTTAGGCCTTAACAGGTTTCATGCATCCTATACCCATTTTACTATGGATTGTTAATAAACATGCTGAAAGCCTTTTAACACTAAGCTTGTGTTGCAAATATTATGCAAGACTCTTAAAGGACCACCACAATGTGCAGCATGGGAGCACTTTACTTGGCAAACGCCTTTATCCAAAGTGACTTACAAGTGCTAGACATTCCTTTTCATTTTGAACAAGTGAGTTTTCAAATGATTTTTAAAGGTGGTGATAGTCTCAGCTAGTCGAATGAAGCAGGGGGAGTAGTCAGAGGTAACGGTTTCAGTTTGGAGTAAGGGTGGTCAAGACTGAAAGGTATACAACACTTCTTTAGCTGCCTTTGTCCAAACCTTTGCACATTAGAACACAGGGTGTTCACTGGGTTTTAAAAAGTATTAAAAAGGTAGTAAATCACATAGGCAAAAATTAAGGCCATTAACAAGTATAAATCGTCATTTCGTGCGGTATTAAATTTTCTTGTAACTGTATTTAACATGAGATCAGACTCGTTCATTTTAACTAGACGATGTCTATGATGCTAACGTTGCACGTCGTCTCAAACAGTTTGTGCCGAAACACCGGCTGCTGCTGATGCTCAAAGAAAGTTTCTAACTTTTCGAGCAGTATTCATGCTCCAGGCGGGGGCACTTAAAGGAATCATTTTGTTCAAGTGTTTATTTTTAGGACTGCAAGCCATAGAACTGAACTATTTTAAGGAGGTATTTGACGCAGCTTATTAATCAACGCGCACGCTCTGACCGCCTGTGTGAAAGCGCTCGTGTCTCCCATAGCAGAACGCTCGCGACACAGATCAGAGAGTATTCACGGTGACCAAGTAGGAACAGGAATGACATAAGATAAGTAACATGGGGCTGTTTAGTTTAGTAAAATAACAATATAGGCCTGCTTTAAATGGAACCTTAATTGACTTCTAAAGTGATCTGGTGCTATTTAGAAAATGAAATTTAATACCATTGATTTCCAAATATAATGCTATTGGAAACATGAGAAATACATTTTGATTATTGTGACAGTAAATGCTTCTTTTTAATTATTAATTTATTGGCTGAACTTGCCTTATGCCACACCAACACAGTGTGTGGAGATTCTATAAAAATCTTTTGATTAGTCCCCGTTCTTCAGAAACAGCTTGTTGTAGCATTATTTAAATAAATGCAAGATATTTTCAAATTGGTCTCTAAATTCAGTTGACATTTGCATGAATCTGAAAATCAGTTTAAAAGTTGTCGATTAAAACAGTTGCAGCTCAACTTTCAGGAGGTATTGAAAAGTAGTAAATTCAACCTTAGGATTTTTGCATATACCCTGGAACACTCCTTTATAGTGTCACCACTGAAATACACCACTGCCACTTTTATTGTTACCTGGACGAGATAGGCATGTGGTTTCCTAGGACACACCGGATACTGAACCATTGCCTGAGAAGATGGAGGGTTTGTCGACATGTTAGAATGACTTGGGGGACCATTTGCATTACTCCAATAACCATGGTCTCCTGGGTACGCTGAATAGCCGCCAGCATACCCATTTGCTGGGTAGTTATACCAGGATCCCTGGCTAGAGTAATTGCTATTAGGTGGAAATCCATGTGCTGCGTATGCTGCAATGAAAGTATAGAATGTGGAGTTATTATAGCATATATCACATGGATTAATAACAGCGTTCTTTTGACAAACGTGACCTACTATTTCAAACTACTGTCGACCCACTAAAGACGTCAAGGGAGGATTAATTACCACAACAAGAATGCAAGCAGCTGATACTTTGTCTATCGGAAGGAATTTGCCTGTTTAGTTACAAAGCGTAAAACAATACTCACACTGTGTTGAGCCTGTGGCAGTGTACATGGACACCAATCTGGCATGTTCAGCTCGTACCTGAACAATAAGAGAAAACAAGATGTGATGAGGAGATAAAAACACACACGTGATGCAGTGATTTATTGCCAACACTTGGACTGTGGGTAGGTGCAGAACACTCAGAACTTATCCCTGGAGATTAGGTGCTTCACACTACCACTTCTACTTTTGGAGGTGGGTATCGGTGAAAACTATATGCTTTGATAGTTTCACCTTCTTTCACCTCCCTTTAGACTGCATGACATACATCTGTATTTATTTCTAGAGACAATATCATAAACGTACAGTTTCCAGCAGACTCTCTGTGAGTTTTTTCGCTGCCTCCAGTCCAGCTGCGTTTGGGTGACTGCAATACAGAAAGGATCGTGGTTAAAAAACAAATGAAGCAGAGAAGGGAAAAAGAGGATTTAGTGTTTATAGGAAAGCAGGACACTTCGAGTGTCAATTTCGTTTACAAAGTTAACTAAACAATTTAACGTGGATTTAGATTTGTCCATTATTCAAATAAATATATTTTAGGGGAAACACTAAAGTGCTATTAACACAACTATGTAAGAAGCCTGAATCTAAATTCTAATGGAGTAGTTTGCAGAAGGTGAGCATTGGTGGTCAACTGATGTTTTTTTAATGGCCAATGCAGATATTTAGGAAACAGTGAGGCTTTGTAAGGTCAACATGCTGTTGTCGTTCTCCTCTTTTTGCATCAGATAAAATACAGCAATTTCTAAAACAGTTACAAATTCAAATTAAAAATGCTTAACGTGGATGCCACTCTAATGATAATGCTGAGAAACTGAAATATCTGATATCTGAGAGCTTTTATTAATTTGTGGGCATCCGGGAGATGCTATACAAATGCACGAAACTGGAACTTTGAAGAGCTGTGGGGTGTTTGTTACTCCGGGGTATCTCTCACTGTTATTGTGTATGGTGTAGTACAGTACATACATTCGCAAGCTACTAATACTGCCCGTCTGTGTGGAGGTCACAGAGACATAGGCACAGGCTGCAGCACCAGAACTATATCTGCTTAAGTGCAAATAAAATGCATCCTTATTAGTCACTGGCACAGGCACCCAAACACTTTTGTACATTCATATGTGGTAATTGACAGGTGCATGTATGTGTGAAATGCTCCTAGTGTAGATTTTTTTATTATTGGGCTGGCATAAACACAGACATCGACCGGTAAATTAAAAATATGGTGAGCATTTAGAATTAACATACCTGATGTATACGTAAAGAGGCTCAAAAGACTCTCGTTTGGATGCTTGCTCAATGTAGCCAGAGCCTTTTCCCCTGAGGAAAACACGAGCCCCCGTCTCTGTCTGGATGTGGCTTAGGTACGAACCTCCTGGACCCTCAACCTTCTCATTCACATTGAACGAAGCCAATGCCTGGTCCAGACCCACAAATATCTTTGTATGCACAAAATTCTAAGTGAAAAAAAAAATTTGATTTATTAAAATACTCTGCACATTTGCTTTGTTTACTGACAGCTGATGAAATTAGTATGAGAAGCAGAGCAGCTTTGTAAGCAGATACAGTAATCCTTGTCCTTTCACTGTAGAACAGGAATGTTCTCTCTGCTACTTAATCTGGGAGGTGGGTATCAGTGAAGGCAACATGGTCTTCATTTGATTCACTTTCTTTACCTCCATTTGTAAAATCTTGACTCCAGACAGATCGAGAAAGAAGGTACAATAAATATTCCAAAAGGGAGGCCTGGTCTGTATAACTTAAGTTTAGCCCTCATGTTGTTTCCCTACCCCTGTATGAGGAGCTGCAGGTCGATGTCCCTGGCCTGACATCGAGTTGGTGTTGGGCGTCCGTGGCGCAGGAGTGGGAACAACAGGCCGGGGAGGTTGAGGGTAGAGTGTAAGTGGGGGCATTATGGGCACCTGCAGACCAGATGCTGCTGAGGCCCTCAGCACATCCTCAGAGATTATCTCCTTTATCCTCATCACAGCCTCTGATGATGCATAAAGTCAGCAATGTTTTTATATAAGCCATATTCAAATTCTTGCCGTTTGTGGTTTTTAAAAATGTGCTACTTACTATTGACCTGCTCTTGAGATTTTCCCTGGACATGCAAATACAAAGGTCTTAGTCTAAAAGAAAGCAAACAAGAAACGTCATGGACAACACATCATCTTCTAGAATCAAGATGGAAGCCTCTGCTCGACTTTCTGGAGCTATAGAAAAACAAATCAGTTCTCCAGCAATTTTACAGTGGTCTCGTCTCACAATCTGTGTTTGGCTTTGTACACTATCAACAACAAAGCATATTTATTGGAGTTACAGATGAATTTAACATATTATTGACTGACCACTCAGTCACTCTCTTGTATACAAATAAGTTTTCATTCTCTTAGGGCAACAGGTGGCTGCACAATATATCATGCTGAGAGTGGCAGCACTGAAATAGCAGGTTAAGAGTTCTGTGAGGATAGGATACGATTCTGATGTGCTTTATTTTTTTACAATATCCATCCTTAAAAATCATTAAATAGGTAGCACAACACCTCTGGTAAACAGTAAAAAAAAGTTTAACAAATCAAATACAAGATTTACAAAAACATTTATACATACCCTCCCCCGTTTCCCTTCTCAGCTTCAGTCATGTAAAGCCCTCTTGTTGAGACAACGGCTCCACTGATCTGTCGAATCTGACACACATTTTTATGTATTTAGTTTTAAAAGAACGTGTTATTGTGATGTAATTGTGATTTTCAGATTTTTATTTAATGTTACGTGTCATATGCTGAAATGGAAACTTTTCCTTTACCTCCTCTTGTGTTTTGCCTTTAGTAAGAAGGTCCCTGCAATTTAGTGGTACATCATTTATGTCGACTTCTGTGACTACCATCTCTTCTGAAGTAATTGGCACAGGCACACTTGGTGGGATCTAAAAGATGTAAAATTACAAGCAAAACTGTAAGCTCTCTAACCTTCATCCAACATATAACGTATCTGGTAGGTTGTAATTCATATGCACCTTTGCAAGTAACGGTGGCGGAGTCATCAGCTTTCCTTTGGCCATTAACATTGCATTTATTTTAGCAGCCATTGCAGCAGCCATTTCAACTCCTCCCTGAGGCGCTGACATTGCTCCTGTTTGTGGTGACTGGGAAACTGTACTATTTAAACCAGCAGAGCTGTCAACTCCTGATAAAGGAACAGGGAGAGCTGCATTTACACTAATCCTTTGTTGCCTTACATCTACACCCTGTTTAGGCTGGCCTGGCTGATCCCATCGGCTGGTTAGGCACCTGAGAAAGACAAAAACAAACAAAAAGAATATTTATAGTTATGTATATAGTGTGTGTATATATAAACATATATAACAAGTTTCAAATGAAAGTTTAATCAATCTCCAATATTAAAGTTAAAGATGATACTTAAATCTTAAGAGCGGCGAAAGATTAAAACATTCAAACAATAATAATTTCACAGCTGTGTTTGTGAGTCGAGAATAATGTAGTTTTTCTTTGTGCTTGTTGTTGTGGATTCATTGACAGGTTAATATTTCAAAGATTAAACACTTAATGGGTCACTTTCATTGTTTGAAACACGCTAGAGCAAACTAAGCGGTAACGCTAGATTGTTGGGTTTTGTTAATGAAACTTGCCTTTAGATAGCACAAAACTATACAGTAAGTTAAAGAATAATATTCAGTACGGAACTAACAGGCGTTATGGTTGCCATTACTTATAACTTGGGCAACAGTTTTTTTATCAGGTAACAGCCGCTAAAACTGGTTAGCGTTAATCGAGAAGGAAGCTAAGGCTGAGCTAGTTAACTACACAAGTTGATACCAGATTCTTAAACGTGTGCAATAACAATGCTGCATTTTCAATTAATTAAATAATGTGAGCTTAAAGTATTTTGTGAAGATAAAGTCGAGTTAGCCGACTCAATCTGATTTTAAGCGGATAAATTATGCCCCATAAAAGGCCACGTATGCTAGCTAGCCTCCGTGGTTATGTCACATCTTGCTAGCAAACTGAATTGAACAAACACCGCCAGTGTTAGCTTAGCTTGTTAGTTTGTTGCTTGTTTGTTAGCGCTTAATCACTCAATTTAGCTCTTGATTCAAAACATCACCAATACTTACGCTGTTTCTCTCGTCATTCCCGAAGACATAGCACAGCTCCACAAAATCTGCAATGAAATTAAAACAGCCTCTATTATATTTTACACCGGAAGGCGGTAGCCATGGATCTGCTCTCTGGTACAGGCGACTTCTTTTGACGACTTGTCGCAAAGTCTTAATCTGACGGAAACCGAGTTCTTTTTATGTTACGTAACGTCTCAAACGTTGTTGTAGATTAGTACAAGTAAAAGAACATCTGAAACAAATAATTAAGCTAGGATAAAGCTTTAAAACAACATTCGGGAAGTGTGGCTGTAACCATTACCCAAGATAAAAACTTTTCAGAGATCCCTCAAAACACTACAACAGTATATACTACACAAACTAATATATTAACTAATCTCTTAAAGAAAAATACTCCACAACAAGTAGTACAACGTAAGTAAAAGTACTAAAGTACAACCTATAAATGTGACTAAAAGTTACAAAATTAAATAAAAGTGTTTATTTTAACAATGTAGAATAAGATGCTGTGACCATAAATGTAGTTTAATCCAGATTAGTTTTTATTAAATAATGACTAAATATAATTGTGATTACATATCATTGGACATAAAGGAGTCGTAAAGGTGTAAATGAATTTAATCACCTCTGGCTGTGACAATGTGTCCAATTCTAAATGATACATGAGTATTTTAATATGTTTATAAGAATTTAATTCTGCAAAATCTAGCACAATTAAATATAGTGTAATAAAAGTACAATATTTTGTGCTCATTTGTAGTGAAGTAAAAGTAAATGTAATAAATAGACCTAAACAAAAGGTCCAAAAATGTACTTACCACCTCCACAAGCAGATGCTGTATATGGAAATTATTTGAATAACAGGGCTGTGGATGTTGACTCCTATTACTCTCACTTTTTAGGAGACTGTATTCGTGACCAGAAAGACACAGAGGAGGTTACGGCATATGAAACCAATTTCAAATTGCGTGTGAACAGCTGACTTTAAGAATTGTGACCACCATCTTCTCACATACACACAAAAAACATAACTCAGACGTCATAATGCACTTATTAGGATCTAACTAAACTTAAGTGTTAACAAAACTTTACTTTTGAAAGAAGAACATATTCTTGCCTTTACAAATAACAAATTAATATGATTATAAATTTGTGCGCCACAGTGGCCACACACTGTCAAAGCTACATAGTACCACTTTACCCATACAACAGCTCAAAGCAAACTTCTAACTGAGAAAATATGATGTGTTTTCTATTAATTTCATAGTAGATATGGTCGAGCCAGGGTCTGAGAAAGCCAACATGTAGTTAGAGATGCATCCTACTTGTTTTTAAAGAAGTATAAAAAACAATTTGTGTAAATAGAGAACACATAAATAAGAAGATAGAAATATATTCACAGACAATAGACTACAAACATATAATTGACATTATTTTATTTTTCATTGAATAGTTTCTATTTTTTTCCGTGCCTTCAGACCAAGATGTGAATCAGAAGGAACAAACAATCCCCTGATTGAGTGAACAATTCTGTCATTAGAGAGAAACAAAAATAACCAAGGTCAATACATCTTAATAACCATCATCCACTTAGCTGTTATGGCATTTATATACTGATTAAGGACGAAATATTCTTAATAAGCAACAATGTTTAACATATATTAGTATCCTAATCTGAAACTCTGGGTCTGTGCATAAAGGTGTTGGACAAGTGGCCAAAACAGAATGATGTTTGATCAAAAAGCAAAAAAACAAACCAAAACCCAAAACAAAATCAATGCAAGCTGGCCTCTAGGAGACTGCTTTAAGACAGTGATAGACAACTCTGCGATCCACATCCTTCTTAACCATTTAGTTCTCTGTATACATGTTCTGTATGACCATTCAATTCACAAGTATTCAGATAGCTATAACGGTTGATCTCATTTGCTGCAAATCCAGTGTAAAATTCATTGTCTATAAAAATATTGAGATTTACTTGAACATAACTTTTTGACTATGTTATAATAAAAACTCCAGATGTCCGTTGTTGTTGCACAGTGGGATGTACTGTATAAATATTGTATAAAATAAGGCAGTCTTTTCAGTAGGATTAACCAGATACAAAAATTTCTGGGAGAAAAAAATTTCAAGTCCAAAATGTTTTCACATATTTCTGCTGTTGTCAAATGTCAAGCGGTTTACAGCATTAAACCAAGAGCAAGGGATTGTTGCAACACTTAATACACGCACACCTACAAACCGAACACACATACACGCACACATACACACAAACTCCTGATGATCAACATTAACAGCTTATTCTCCAATGCAACATCCCATCCCTGGACAAATCACTGAGACATAGACATTTCTAATATTGTTTACAGTGCAATACAAAAGTGTTCATTCAAACTGGTGCTGTACTTCTGTTATGAAAATAAAAATGTTTAATATGGTAATGCTTCATATGAATAAAATTTTGAGAGTTGCAGTATTTGTCTTTATCAGCTTTGGCTTTTCTCTCTTTTAAATTCATTTTGTTCTTATTTACTTAACTAATTTATTTATTCATTTTGATATAGAAAATATGGAACACCTAAAAAAAATGTTTACATACCAAATCATCTGTAATTTGTTACCTATGATCATGATGTTGAGGTTTTTGTCTCTGAGCAGTGGTCCACTCCCGGACCCAAAAAAGATGCAACATCCCCTCCCACATGTCTGGTATGACAGCTTTGTGTCAACTTGGATGTGTTTCTGAAGGACTAATGAAAATATTGCCAAAAACAAACAAAGAAAAAAACCCCAAACAGTGGAGTGTTCATTCATGGTGTGGCCTCCATGGGCCAAATGAGCAGTCTCGCCTTCAGTGGAGCACAGGGTTGGTGAAGGTCAAAGGTGATAATATATAGCCTTACGCCTTCATATCCAGAACACACTTTGATCCATTCCTCCAGTGTTGCTCACTCCTTCGGGAAAAAAGCAGTTTTTACCTAAACAGCAGACAGGAGAGCCCATGTGATAATGAGGAGGCGGATGCTTTGCCGGGAGGCATTTGAGGACCCTCTCTCAGTCATGTCACTTGACCAGCTACACTGTGAATGCCTGGGAGGCACGAGAAGTTCATAAGGATGTTGTGTGTCTGTGTCTGCTTGTCACAGTTCTTATCAGACAGGGTTGTTAAGCCAGCATTGTCGCTGCTGCAACTGCCTGTCAGGAAGTCCTTCTGTGGTTTCTGTATCGAAGGACGTGTGGACGCTTGGCGTGCTACAGAAGCAGGAGATTGAAGGCGAGGAGGCCCTTTGGCTGGTTGGGCTGCCAGAGAGAGAGAGAGACACAACCCAGCAAGAGAGAGTACGACAGCCCCGAACTGCAGAGTCACAGGACCAAACACTACAGCATCTACTCCGGAGGCGGCCGAAGGCTGTGAAGCTTCCTTTCATCCAGGCCTTTCCAGTACTTGAAGTTGTTGTCCAAGTGCTGCATAAGATTCGGGAGGTCTGCAAAAGCTGGAGAGAAGCCAAAACATCTGTTAAAGTCTCCAAACCACATCGCATCTCTTGTTACACTTAAATCTTGCAACTACAGGACACAATCCAGAAGGTACTTAACCTCAAATGCACTCACTAATCTGGGCAGAACTGGTTTCTAGTCCAGTCCATTTATGCTGAACTGCAAACTAAACTCGAGCTTTTTTCATATTTATTGGAACATTTTTTATTATTTCTTGTTCTTAAACTTATGGATTATCTGATTAAATTAAGTTTCTTCTAAAGTCAGTTCAGCAATCTGCATATGTGCTCCTGCAGTCTTACCATCCCATGCATCAAACATGTCCGTAATAAAGTAGTCTATAAAGGAAATCTGGGACTTTGGAATGCTACATGTGTTTCTGTCAAACACAGGCATAACCACTGGTAGACCTTGTCTCTTTTCCTCATCCGTCTGTAACGAAGACAACAACATAAATAAACATCATTGACAATAAATACAAACATTACAACAAACAGCATAATATCTGGTAACCCATCACCCCACAGCGTGTTAGTAGTTTCTAAATACCTGTGCAAAATATTCCTCCGAAATGCGTCCGGCCCATTCTATACAGAGCTCCTGAAGCCTACATGGATTGGAGATGTCTGCACACTTAATCAACATTCGCTTCACAAGAATGCGATTCTCAGGGGAAGTCAGAATGCTCTTGACAGATTCCTCATCATTGTTTCCCTAAGAAATAAACAGAAAAGACCGATAACACAAATAAAACGGTATATGTATAAAATTTTATGTAAAATAAAAAAAAATCTGAAATTACAGATTTAGAAAGTGACAGTATTCAGTTGATGAATTCAGGAAAATAACTCTCTGATCGTTTATTCATATTTGCTACCTTGCTTCCTTCCTTTAAAGGCAAGTGAACTTTTAAATGTCTGTGTTGAGCATTCCACACAGAGACGAGAAAGATGTTACCAAGTTGTAAAATTCTCTCCACACAAAGAATCTGTGCCCAGGCAAGAAGAGGCCACAAGTCCCCTGAACCAGTATCACAAGTATCAAGCTCCTAAACTATTGTTGCTTGCAGGTGGCTGGAGAGTGTATGACTCCAACTGTGACAGTTTGAGACACAATCAGATTACAACAGTTGTGTTTATTTAAAGTCTGGACGTCATCTTTGCACATACATTTATGTGTTTTTTTGAGGGAGTTATGCTATATCTACACAGGCAAAAAATAAACACATTTATAAATGTACCTACCCCATTTTCCTCCAGAGCAGCAAGTGGTTTGTTGATGCTGTTGACAAATTTGTTGACGTGTTCAAAGTGTTTTGTCATCTCTGTTGCAAGCACCATATCAATGATGGCCTGTCGTAGTGTTCGATATTCATTCCTAGGGACGGAGGCAAACGGGGACAGTTGAACGACATCAGAAAAATTTTATGCATGAGAGAAGAAAACAGAGAGAGAGATGACAGCTTTGCAAATAGCACGGGGACTCGAGTGAACAGTATTCCCCTCTTGACTACGGTGACAGTGGCGATGAATAGATGCTTTGTTCACCTTACCCCTCTGAGCGGACCAGCATGCGAGAGATATTCTGCTTCTAGAGTCAAATCGCATTACTACACATTCAGGACTGCTCTCATTGACAGATTTTTCTTATCACCTGTGACACATGGTGATGTCACAAGCTATTTTTGGATCGGGTACATAAAATATCAATTCTGACAATCTCACAAATCGACACGAAAATATTTGATGATCTAATAAAAAAAGTGAATAAAGATATAAAAAACTTGATTCCCCATGCAATATAAAGCTGCAACGTTTCTAATTGATGATCAATTGATAATTATTAGTTACAGATGATTACATATATTTGGTAATAGTTATATTTAACCAAATATTAGCTGGTTAAAAGTGAAAACTATATATGACCTGTATGTATCACATATATTTTATAAATTATAATAAACTGAATATTTCTGTGAGTTGGACTATGATCGGGCAAACTGAGTCATTCGAAGATGCCATCCTGGGCTTTAAGTTAACAATAAGATGAGTAGTTGATAATGACTCACTCAAATCACACAGAAAATTAATTTACTATGAAATAAATATGAATATGTAAATGTAGTCAATTCTCTAATCATCCCCGTGCCAGTCAAAATTTGCCTTTTTTGATTTAATTTTATTACTTTGGCCTTTGTAGAAATTTGATGAGATTATAGCTACGTATTAAAATGGTGTAGTTTAGAAGAATAATTTCGTTTGGCAATTCCACGATCTTTAAACAGTTGTCAAAAGCCAAGGCACGAACAGATAAAGACAACTTGTTTTTGAGCGACCTGTTCTGTGTGCGATCGCCCTCATACCGCTCAATGTTCTTGAAGATGTTGCATTTATCATCTCTTGTGGTGATCTGGAAGGCAAGCGCTGCATGGTGGCTCTCTAGCACAGCTGTGTCATTGTAGAGGATGGCCAGCTCACTCCCTGCATTGCACAGGAAACTGTTGGTGCGGCCCGGGTGGTCCACATCGTGCACAGTAGCAGCAATCAGTGCAGCCACCTCGTCAATTGGATCCAAACTTTGCTGTTGGGTGAAGGAAAACAGCATAAGTTAAAACATAAAAACTACATTAATGGATAGGTTTGTTAAACATTGAAGGAAAAGTGTGGCATGTTATAACTTTGGTCTCAGTATTATTATCAGGGATGACGCACCAAGCGAAAATCCGGTACAGTTTAACTTTTTATTATATTCCCTACACATGCCACATGCCACATGCCACCCTCAACACAGCTGGGACGTGCCTTTTGTTTAGACTAGTCGTTTGCTATTTGCTATTTTGGTTTTTTAACCACTAGTCACAGAAAAAGTGAAGTAAGACTAAATAGTATACAAAAGTAAGAAACGGTGGACAAGCCATCAAAATAATTAATCATTTTTAATTTACTTTGCAGAATAAAAAAACCCGCTAACCTGTCTGCACAGTTCTAGGGATTCATTAACCTTGGGTGATGTAAGAGTCACAGTTCACTGGCTAAACCAATGAAAGATAACTCCACCGTTTGGTAATCAGCTTAGCCAGTTCATGCCCCCAACCAGTTGCTGAGCTACTGACACACTTGGGCTAAACCATGACTCTCTAGGATAATGTAACCTCAGGTGGAAACAAAGGCTGAGCAGAAAGCTGCATTTGACAGCACAGCTCCCCCAAAAACTAGATGCTGCTGGTCCCAAGACATCTGTACACAAGATGGTGGCCTCCAACACATGCTAATGCTTAAAGCCAATATGTTATACAAGCAGTATACAGAGATGTTGTTTCCCAACATTCAAACATAAAACAGCTCTCTGAGTGACACAAGTCCCCAAGGATGAAACCAAAAGAAGTGTCAAAAGAGAGCATAAATGTTTGATCATATGACACAAACACTACTAGTCAAATGTTTGGACAGACACAGGCTTTACACTCTTTTCCATAAGAAGTTAAGTCTTCAGTGGTGTTACTACCATTGCAAAAAGGTTTTATAATGATCAGTTATCCTCCATTAGCTTTCCCTTAGCATAAACATAATTCATAGGCTTTTTTGGCAAAACCTATGAATTATATTGATCATCATTCAACGCCCTTGACTAATTAAATAATCAATATATCTTATAAGATGTCAATATAATGTGAAAAAGGATTTGACCACAGCTTTACTTTACTTTACTTGGCAGACTTAAAGCTTTACATTAAGAATGTTGCTCCTGGTCTATATCTTAGACTATTTTTCAAAACAGTTTGGCAGGTTTGGCATGCATTTTAAAAACAGCATGTTTGTTAACTTACCTTCACCCTCTCTTTGCAGAGGAAATATGCTGTTGCATGTAAGACGTCAGCTGCATGAGTAGAGTTATGGTAGGAGTTACTGGAGTGGTAGTTAGCTTCAATCACTTGTAGCCACGAGCGCAGTGTAGCCTCAGGGCAGTTTAGGAACTCACAGACCCCAAAGCGTGAGAAGATCTTCAGGCCCAAGTAGGTCAAAGGCCTGCAGGAGGATTCAGAATGGTAGTTTAACAGAAACATCCAAAGCGCACTCTCCTTCTAAACGAAAGGACATTAGACTCAGAGGCCTTAGAAGAGGTGTTGCCTCACCGTTTCATAGTTGCCGCCTCCAAGTTGAAGATGTCAAAGTCCCATGAGTCCTCATTCTCCATGGTCTGGGCAATACGAGGGGGGATGTCATTTAATGACAGAGGAGTTGTCAGGTGACTGGGGATATGGTGGGGATCTGCGAAGAAGAGACAAGAGAGGAGGCACTGAGTAATGAGTCAGAGGCCAGAAATATGTTGCACAACCTCTGGACAAACTACAAACAAAAAAATTCTATAGACATTAAACTGTAAATGTAATCCCTTGTGTATAAACTTACGTTTTGTGGAAAATATGTATTCATTTCCTGACAATCTGCGTAAACCATCCTGTGAACAAGAACAAAAAAAAACAACTTACTGAGTCAAAAAAATCCCACAGCATGCATCCAATTTTTAGCCACATAAAAAATTAATCTTAGTTTTAAGAAAACAAGCATCACTTCTGAAAATAAAAATGCAAGACAAAAAGACAAATGTTGTTTCGGAAGATATTTTCTTCAAAAAAGTAAATAAGGGTTTAAAAAAGGTTTGGATATACTGCATCTGTGCTGCATTTATCATTACCCTGTAAAATATATTATATAAAAGTTTATTTGTAATTTCGTATGCCTTTTTTTTTCTTCACAGCATAAACTCTAAGACACTAAACTACCAATTTGAACTGCATATGGTAACTATGCAGCTGATGGACGTTACTCGTCATGTCAGATCACTCGTCAGAGCACAGCCTCGTGGAGAAGCCAGCATCTTCGTCTTGATTTAAGTCAGCAACAACCACTGCAGTAAGTTTTTCCTACTGGTTACAAACTTCAAAAGGAGAAATTATGTTTAACTGTGTCTTTCAAAGACTGACTCTGGAATCATGAAATTATGTCCTCTAGCTATTGTATGTCATCAAATATTAAAGATAAAAACCATCAAAATTAGACATTGTGAAAGCCTCTACTTCTTTCAAACAGGAAGGGGAGACTGGCTCATCTTTGACCTGAGCATTGTCTCGTGGTGGTGCTATCTCTGTACACACTGGCTATTTAAAGACGCTCTCCACAGAAAGATGACAGCTCCTCTCTTCATGTTAACTGGGTCTTCTGATTTCAGACTCCAAGAAATACAAATGCAACCAGACACCTCATAAACAAGAAGATTCTACATCTAAAACACACAAAGTCCTCTGCCTTTATCTCTTATACAGAACAAATCATTCAGGGTAAGCTGCATGTAAGCTGATGTGTAACATCCCTCTGCCTCCATGTAGCCAGAGTGTACATGTATAAGTAAAGTCATGATTATTCATCTGATCCAAAGAACAGGATGTTTCCAAGCCTGTGGAGACAAGAGGAAGAGGTGCATGTGTTCAGACTGTGCGCAGAGAGAGAGAGTAGAGGGGAGGGAGTGGGGGAGGGGGAGAGGGTGGGCTTTCCTCTCCAGCCTACAGGAGCACAAAGGACAATCTAACACTTCCTCTGGGGTTGTTGCCAAGACTGCCAACTTGGCACTCTTTCTACTTCTGTACTTCTGTACAACATCGCTGTCTGTTAATCTCTCCCTCTGCCTCTCTCTCGCTCACAAATATGAAAATATGAGCAGAAAATGTCCATACACATGGACACTCCTGCCTCTCTGTTCCCTGTCATGGGACTTCATAGCGAGGGCTTTGTGGACATTCGTGTTAATATGCATGTTATCACTGTGGAATTCTGCAAATGCTCTGACGTGTGTTATTGTGTTGAGTCATTCGTAGCGGAAGGAAGCTGTTTGGGTGTTTTTCAGACTCCTTGAAGAACCCTCATGCTCAAGGACCTGCTGCTTACCGTCATCAGCCCCCCCACTAGGTCATTTGTATGGGGGTCTTCATCCTTGGTGCCCAGCTGTGGGGAGTAGAGCTCAGTGGTCCTCAGGATCTCCAGTACCCGATCCAAGGCCTCTGCCACAGGCATAGGACTGCTTTCCTGCGCTGCATTAATGATGTTGATTACCTGAATGACGAAAAGGTAAAAACATGGCAATTAAAACACAAAGATAGTTCTTATTAGAAAAGACAAATAAAGACAAGTTCTCCAATATTGGTGTCTTTCAAAAAATACAGCATGGAAATTGGAGTGCACCTTTTTTATACTTCTGTTTCCAGCTGATTAAAAAATGAGATATAACCTGAATGTTAGAGAAGATCCTAGATGGATTTGTTTCTCAAACACAGAAATTGATTAGATGTGTCCACTGTTACATTTATCCCATTGGGTACATTACTGGGAACAGGCAGCCCCATTGAAGTGCTAAGGGTTTGGGGTTTAATGTCTTGTCCAGAGATTCTTCGACATGTGACCAGGAATTGAGAGAACCAACAGTCTACTATCTACCAACTAAACTACAGCAACCGCTTCCTTGTGGACACTAAAAAACTCCTTTGGACTCTGGAGAAGCCCACTGCTGTGATGCTCAGAAGAAGGGAACCTATGGTGAGGTCAGCAAGCATGTACAAGAACAACTTTTAACAAACTCACTGACACAAACACACAAATAGTACCAGCAGTACTTCTATCAGTGCTTTATTCTGGAGCGGATGACGCCTACAGGGACTGACTACACAGTCAAATGATACAGCAGAGGAACTGCAGTGTGTCATATGACCTATCCCCGGGGACTTTCTCTCTTTCTGACTATCCAGGCTGCCCACTATATAAACCACTAAAACAGCAGGTCATTCTGTTCCACGTGCACAAAATGTGGCATTTTATCAGCCTATGTTCTCTCGACATGGTATGCTGGCATCCAGTAGCTGTACAAGAAGTGCTGATGGCAACTGTGGCAGCGTAATAAACCAAGAGTCCAGTCATAAGACACAGAACATCAGTACAAAGTGCTGATCATATGACCGAGGCTAGGAGGAATGAAGAGGAAGGAAGCGAACCCACCTTGGTGATGGGAGCTTCTATGGTCATGGAGTGGATTCGGGCCATTGAGGAGTGTCTTCGCTGTGAGCTCCCTGGCAGCATGAAAGGAAAGACATCCCCATATTATTATTATTAACACCTTAGTGAGTGCCCATTATAACAGAAACACAACAACTAATTAAGCTGCAATTTTCCAAACATTGCTAATGAGCATGTTTTTGTCCAATCAACACACAACTGGGAAGGTTTCATAAGCGGACAAGAAACGCCCAGAGTTTCCTTTGTCTGTCTCCATTCACTCTCACCATCACTCCCACGAGATGTTGTGGATCTGACGTCCAGAGAGCCTTTCCTCCGGTCTTTGTGCTTACTGGATTGGATGTCTGGGGAGAAATAAGAAACACTGTACATAACACACCTGGATAATTCAATTCAATTCAATTCAATTGTATTTATATCGCGCCATTTTACAACAAAAGTTATCTCAAGGCACTTTACAGTGTAAGGTTTAAGACCTTACACAATATATCACTATA
>JAUMTR010000017.1:11507296-11520044 GCA_032270685.1 Microctenopoma stevenorrisi
ACTCAGGGTGGGCGGCCATCTGCCTCGACCGGTTAGGGTTAGTGGACAGAGGAGAGAGAAAAGAACAGCAGGCAACACAGATCGCAACAACAACAACAAGGAGCAGCAGACGAAGCGATAAGAGGATGAGATGCTTTATGCAGATTCAATCAGAATTTAATCGGTTTGTGAGGAGGAGAAATTTACTCATTGGTTTGTTTGTTTTTTTAAAGCTGCACTTATCTGAAAATGTAATTATTATTCCAAGAATTGAACAAAACAGAGGGAAAAGACATCTCTAACTAGTCTAGTTTGGTTTGTTAGGGACTATTTGCAGCAGTAATACACATTTGCTGCTATAATGAGCTGGGTGTGTTTCTCAGGGGTGGGGCTCCTAAACTTCAACAACATCAAAAAAACATGCATTAAATTCATGATAAATAATAGAGGTTTTAAGATACAGTATGTATTTTCTTTACAAAATTTTGTGAATCTTGAATATATTTAATAAGAACTTTTTGTTGTAATAGAAAATTTGTGTACATAGTATACCATGACAGAGGGCAGGAGAATTTTCAGTGTTACTTTATGTAAGCAGCTCTGTCATGGATATACTGTATATTTCGGTTCAAAATGACAGAAACGATGAAATTGAATGATGAATTCTGAAGGTGCCTAAAATGTAATATCTAACAAATGTAATAAAAACATCACTTTAAAAGGCCATAGATCAGAAAAAGAAACGATACAAATCGCAAGGCAAATCAGAGCTGATATATAGTTTGTTCAATCACACTAGAAAACATAATCAACCTTGAGAGCCCCAAATTTGACAGTAGCTCGTTGCACGGGAGTTGCTGTAAAATACAGTCATTTACATTGTTTTTAAAATGATGTAAAACTGCATCAACAAATGGAAAGATTTCAAAGTCACTTCTTTTCAGCGAGTAGGTGAAATGATGCCAACACACAATATGATTCCTGTTCTGTTCGCCTGCCAGGAGCACAGCTGCTGCATTCTGAAATAAGTTGCAGCAATGAATTTTCAATGAAAAGCACGTAGATATCAGAATCCAGAAAGGGACAATAGAAACATTTTAGAGGAAATAAGTGTGTGGATAACTTTAATAAAAGGTCAGCAAAAGTAGATAAAGCCGGACGAGGTGGTCTGTTAGTCTACTGTTTAAAATGTGGGCCATGACTGAAGAAAACAATGGTTTTCTGGCATGGTGCAATACATTTGTTGACATACTTCCAAAGCTCAGGTTTCCAAATATGATATCCAAAATATCTCTAATTTACTGTCCAACAAATATTTACTGTCTGCAAACAGTCAGTTAAAATTAGCACAGTCTCTCATCTGTACACTGGAACTGAATTGTGTCCTTCCTAATAAACACTACGCTCTCCTGCAGATTCTCAAACCTTGTTGCAGATTGCTATGAATCTGTCATACAAAGAACCTTCATCACTAATGATGATGACTAGCTGGCAGAGTGGAGTCAAAAGTCCACAGTTGTCTGTTAAACAAAAATAATCACCTGGAATTATGGTCTAATACAGATCCAGGACTGAGCAGTCCTAGATCTGCAATTTTACGGAGTAGACAGGAAAGATCTTACCTTTCTGGGACTCTGCCTGCACACGTTCACTGGATTTATCACTCTGCATGTACAGAGGAGAAAAGCTGATTGATACACTGAGGCCAGAAAGGTCCTTTCATTCATTAATCAGAAAAAAATGAAGCACACCATACCTTATTATTATCATTTAAAGGCCTGTTGATAGACACATAGTGTCTGATTTTTCTGAAAATGGAAAAAGTGTATTAGCACCAAGAAAAATAAAGGGATATAATCATTAGAAAGTCATAGTGATGTGGCACCTGAAAAGATACTTAGCAGTTTTACAATTTAGCAAGTGTGGATGAGCCAGGCCCCAGCATACTGTCACTCACCCTCCCTGTCCAATTACAGGTGTGATCTTCACATTTTGCTGAATGCTGTCTCCATTCTTCTTTTTGGCATAATATATCCCCTGCCACTCCTGGAAGACAAAAAGCCCAAACTAAGAGAGAGGAAATGAAATATGATGGACAAACATAAGAAATATATTTAGGAACCATGTGAATCTGTAAATAAAATGGGTGTGGACCGTAGCATGGTGCTGTTTGTGATACAGGACCGGGTGGTATAGTGCGGAGGGTCTTCACAGTATTTCAGAGAGCAGCAAGTTGCTTTAATGGGTAGGGGGAGCGCTCCCGGAGTCTGGTGCACTTGTTTCATGTCCCCCCCACCTACAGACTACTGTGGTAGCTTAAAAGGGTCCTTCCTGCTGTTTGCCTGTCTGGGACTGACCTTCGCTCTGTGTGTAGTAAGATTATAGCACAGCCATCAGCCCCTGTTCTTCTGTACATGAAATAGAGCTGCTGGATGGCCGGCGGTGCAGACTTAAGTCACATAAGAATACACGTGTGCAAAGGCATGCACAGACATGGAGGCAGATGAGGATTTTTATGGCACTAAAGGAGCGATCTAATTGTGAACCTCACTCTTCATCTATGTGATATGTTGTGAATGTGAGAATTTATTCAATTACTGATTATTTATTATTTACTGTTGGTCAATTACTGATTCATAGAAGCACACTGTAAACTGTGTTTGCCCTGAAATGCATAGTGTAGGTCATAGGATGATTTAATGAACATGTGTTACCTTTCCTTTCCGGATGCATGAGTTTATAGTTTCAAGGAGATCAGGCTTATTCTTCTCACTTCTAGGCACTTCAATTATTTCCTTCCCTATTAGCTCACCTTGTTGGTAGCCCATGATGGCCTCATAGGCAGGGTTCACATACTGTGAAGCAGAGTAACAAAGAGTGTTCAGGCGTAATGGAGGTGACCATCTACTGTTTTTAAAATTCACAATGAGGTCAGACACAGTTAAGATGATAACATCTAACCAAAAAAAATGTTTTTAGAGAAGCTGGCAAACCCACTACTTATTTCCTGGAGATAAAAACAGTGTATTTTATATGGAAACATAATAACACAGGCAACAGTGCTTTGATTTTAACTAAATTAGATATTCTGGGGGACACAGACTGTATCTATCACTACTCAGATCTGGGATCACATGGCATTAACGGGCACTTTAAAAAGGTAGGAGAAGACAGAGCTAATTACGATGTCACCCGTCCACCACAATTAAGCAACTGGAAGTATCGAAGTTTATTAGAAACCCACCTGAATTACTTGATCTTCAGAAGTGATCTCTATCGCCTCTTGGCTTTGTTCCAGAGCTGTGAAAATGGCATTTCCAGCCCTTGTACAGTACCAGAATTATCGTTAATAAATAAAACACTGCTCAATGTCCATTTATACGGCCATAATCTGCACAGTTACGAGTAAACTAGAAAACTGTGAAAATTGGCATAAACTAATTATTACTGTGTATAGTTTCTGACATTTGGCTCTCAGTACTACTGTCCTGAACACAGCTACTATATAATTAATCTTAAAACTGGACCACAACCCTGCTTGACTCACCTCAGTTTGAACTGCGCCCGCACCTCCCCATGCTCCAACTGTAGCAGCTCATTGTAGCAGGCCATCATATTGGCATTCTCCACATATCTCTGAAGGTCAGAGGGCAACAACATGCAACATGCTCAAATACTGGGAAGACAACTACAGTACAGGACATCTTAGAGTTACAAATACAGGAAACACAGGGCAGACACAGTGTTGCTCACCCTATTAAAGCCGGCATTGATCAGAGGCATCACAGAAGCCTCCTCTCTGTCTGGCCTTAAAAAGAGAACATACGATAGCACCTCAACAGCAGCATGAGTGTTTAAAGAACATCAGAGAGTTGCGCCATGTGACAGGCTCCGGGGCTACTGAACTCTGCCAAGTAAAGGAGTTTACTTTTGTTTTTTAAATAATCATTAGCTACTTAAAAAGACAGTCAGGGAATTGGACAAGGAAACAGAACAGGTACAGAGCGGGGTGGGTTTCTGAGTTGTACGTACCTTTTCACAACAGCGACTATCACAGTGTTTTCTGAAGAGTTGATCGCTCTAATTGACCTGAATGTAAAGAGAGGGAGCGTTTTAGGCAGCGAGCGGGCTGGTGGAAAAGCTCATGGCATCATATCAATGTATTTTTCAGTTTTTCACGCTCCGATTCTCCCAGGCAAGCACAGCCCAGTGATGGAGCTCTGTGGGTCTAGGCGTCTGAAAGAATGCAGTGTACCGGGCCACTCATCCGCCTGTGGTTTTCCCCAGCTAGTGGTCATAAAGACCCTTTAGTTCCTCATTGGAGCCTGTGCGTGTACACTGAACATATGGATTGGCCAAAATGAATAGGGTTAACATACACGCTGCGCAGGGCAAATGAATGTTTGTAAGTGTGTTTTTGGTTTGGGCAGTGGCTAAAGATAGAGAGTGGTATGGACAGGCAGCGCTCATTTCTCACTGACATGACTGGACTGGACTGGGTAGCATGTGATGAAAGCCTGTGAGTCTACAGTGAGGTGACCATTTAATCCTGCACAGTCATAATCACAAATCTAATGTAACCCATGAAAAAGATGCTATTTTCTATCCTATATCTCGGTGTACGAGAATTTGAAAATAAATTTATTTCAGTGTCCACAGCATGATTCCTATGCAGAGGTGGTTAGACTGAAGTAGCTCAACTAACAGAAATTGGAATTCATTCAGAGCTTTAGTTAAATGTGAGATAAAAATAAATAGTAAATGGACACTTTGTTCATTAGTTGAAAGTAATGGACCAGTGTTAAAGTAAATGTCACACATTGGCTGACAGTTGTGATTAAACTATAAATGCAAATATTTAAAATATATTTTTAACATCGTCAACATTTCCATGTTATAAAGTACATTCAGCCTACAATCAATTCGAATGTACCTGACAGATGTGGATAAAGAAGTATTTGACCGGGCTGTGGGGGGAGGGGTACGTAAGATGGAAAAACAAACAACAAAAAAAACCCCAATACAAACCATAGCAACATCATTCTCCAAGTACAAGACGAAACAGAAATCCAGGACAGAACAGCTTACCGGCATAGTGCTTCAGCGTCAAAGTGTCTGGAATGTCTGTGGTCAATGATGACGAGGTCGTGATGCTTCTCCAAGAAGCACTCAAGGGCTGACTCAGGTGTTCGCGCCATGCTACACCTAAAGTTGGCCTTTTCACATGCCCAGCAGAAGCCATTACTCTGACTGTCCTCTTTGGCAAAAACTAAAAGTACCTGCAAGAAAAAAAAGAAAAAAAACTGATGACAAATGCAACTGAGCAATTTCCATTTTTAAGTGATGTCTTGCTATGTCTACCAAAAATCTATTCTTTTTCTAGAAGGACATTGCAAAGAGCCACAATGTGTGGGTGGTGTTAAGTATTTAAAAGGATTTGTGGGTCTATTTTTCAGACTTTTACTTAGATAATGACTCGAGATAAATGTATATCAGTTGTCCAGCATGGGCAAAACATGCAAAGCTAATTGTGCAGCACTTTTGGGGCAACGGTGAGACAGTTGTCAGACTTCCCTTTAACCTGTCACGTTTATAAAGTAGCTACCCAATTAAAATAAGCTGAAATGATTTATGGCACAACACGAGAGACATGCTGGTCTAACTGATGTAGCTGACGTGTAAAACGGGCGTACCGAATCACAAATGACCTGCCTCCACCCTGCGTTACAGAATTAGTAAAGAGGGTTGCAGTAAAATGTGGCTTTGGTGATTTAGTGTATCACAGCTCTGGGTGGTCACCACTGGAGTATTCATGCTCATTTGTGCCCGTTGTCCTAATCAGCCTACAGTGTGGTCTTGACTGTGACCTTAGGCCTCATGTGGACAGCCCCTGATTGATCAGGCTTAGTTCGTACGCGGGTAGGTCAGAGATTTTATTGTCTGCTGCAATGATCTATGACACAATTAGTCGAGGTGGCCTTGACTGGCTCCGGCTCCTCCCACTAGTCAGCCAAGGCTGTGGCGGAAAGTACTACCGTCAAACCAGTCATTGAAAGAACGCTCCCTCTCTGCCAGCATACTTTCATATAACCCCTTACTTGCGTAAATACTGGACAAGAGATTTAGGCCTGCCTCCAAAAGCAGCACTGCACTAAGAGTAGATTCATGAGTCACTCTCTCAAACAGACGTCATTTCCAACTGTTGGCAGGGAGCAGAATGAGCGTAAAGAAGGGAAAGTTTGTTCTGCAGTTTTACATTTGCATCACACCTGTAAAATTGAGTTAGGGCACAAATACATGACTTTGTTGAGAAAATTAGAGCGAATGTCCTGCACAATGAAGGAACAGAGGATTGGTTGTTTTGACAGATTAATTCATTCTGACAATTGCTGTGTCTTTATTTGGTACCAAGATGTATTTTCAGGGCTGAAGCGAATATCTCTTATGCCCAAGAGCAGTGTTGCTAATGCAAACCATATTCCACATGAGCATTTCCCCTACAAGCGTCAATGAGTGTCCAGATCATAAATACATCCACACTGAGACCTGCAGCTATGTTCGGTACGCACAGGGAATTAGATCAGAATTCCACAGTGGAATGTTGGTAGAAAAGTCAACATTCCCACAGAGGTAGAGGGATGTAGTATTATAGAGTGAGAAAGGTCTTTTCAGATGTCTATGCTCAGACTAGACAGAAGACAGACAGACTCACTCAATAACAATAACTCAGCCGCAGTAGATGCACACAAAAAAAACCTGCAAGCTGAAAACACTGTATGTGCTGCAGAGAAACTCAGAGAAAGCAACAAAGAGAGCAGGAGGGAAAAAATAGTTTGAAAGGGGTAGTGAGCATTTTGGCAGGGTACGATTGCTCTGTCTAGAAAACATCATTGTTGAAAACAGTGGGCCCGGCCAGATCCGGTGAGCCGCGAGAAAAGACATGGAGTAGAGAGGAGGAGGGCATGACAGGATCAGCTGTGAGTGACAAAAACAGGAAGGGGTATATCTCTCTCTACCTCGTGTGCTTTCCTACTGTGGTCACCCTGGAGCACATGAGACAGTAAAGCTGAGCCTGTGCGCTTATACCCCACATTAAATTACAGCAAGTATTATTTAACTTTACGGAACTGTGCATCAGCTTTTTTTTTGTTTGACCAATAGTCCAAAATCTAAAATATTCAGATCTATGCCAACTATGAGCAGCGCCGTGTTTGGCATTTTTGCTCGACTACTTGATTAAGTAACTTATCGATTATCAAAACACATTACACTTCCCAAAAGGCTCATTTTTAGGACGTTTTCACACAACAGCACCAACACATGGCAAAGGAACAAGCACAGTACCAACGTGTATAATGAGCCATTGAGCATCAGAGAATGTCCTATTCGCAGGGATGGAACTGGTCCATGAATCCTCTGCATAGTTCTTCTACAACATGCATTGTTCATTATGGTATGTTCTTGGTCATAAATGTTTGGCGTTGTTGCCTTGGCAACGTGAGGCTGCATTGCACACAGTACGTCCATTAACAGTTTTTTCCTCCTGTCCTTTGCATGTTTGTATGGGGCCTTTTTAATTTCTTTAATCTCTTGGCAAGGTGTGGTATCTTTGAGAAATTCAAGATTAGTTATAACTGCAAACAAAAGTAGCAGTGACGTTTTGAAATACTAACTCCAGAAATATGCCATCAAATATTGACAGTCCCACAAAGTTCAGCTCCGAGGCTCAGCTAAAAGCAGCCAAAGGATGTGGATATGTCACTGGAGCACTTCTATTGTTCCACGGAAGCCTTAATGCATTTAGGCACCTAAGCATCATTCAGATGTCCGGCATTGTTTTTACGATACCTGAAGTGGGTCTTTATATAGCTTCATTGGTCCAAATTGCACCTCAGTTAATGTGGTCTGAAAGATAACAAGAAAAATACAAAGATTAGAAAAACATTCATATTTTCATTTTTGGACTTTGCTTATATAAACTATTAATTTCTTCTGGTCATATAAAAGAATATTACACAGAAAATCATTTGAGTGATAACAATGCTCTTCGACACCAGTGTAGGAGACAAAGTTTCAGAAATCTTCTAAACCCCATTAGACTGGAAAAATGATGCAAATGTCATCATCATCACAGTAAATTTCCTTTTTATATGATCAAGACTTCAGAACAATAAATAAAGTAAAAATATAACTCTGTGCATTTTTGTGAATCCCTTTTATCACTTCAAACTTGCAACTAAGTTTCTATGGAAACTTCGTTGCAATGGAATATTTGCAATTATTAATGAAAAAAAAAAGTAATTAGTTTCAGTCCTTCTTTACAATAATCTGAAATGGAGGACTTCACATGCTACACATACCTTTACTTTTGGTACTTGCTAATATATTTTAGATTCTTGTTGTACTTTTACTCGAGTTTAAAAAATACTATCTGTGAATGCACAGCTTTACCTTGTAGCAGAAATTTCTACATTAGGATATTGCTACTTTTAATAAAGTCCAGAATCTGTACAGTTCTTCAATCAGCACAAACACACACTTGAAGTTTGATTTTTAACTACTTTACCGTGGACATGTGAAAATAAAAATATACAGATGCCACACAGACAGCTTTTTAATGGATTGCACTTTTCCTACATGAGCTCACGCTTTTCTGTCTGCAAATAATTTAGCTTCCTTCCTGCTAAATGCAACCCAGCTCAGGGGTAAGTAACCATAGCAACCAAGCCCCTTGCGGACCGCCATCCCTCTAGAATTCCTCTTCTCCGTAAACAATCTACACATGTGAGGAGGAATACAGAGAGAATATTTTGAGCGTGCCGGGCTGAAGTAAATCACTTCTTGCTAAATTGTAAGCCTTTTGAAAGCTCCATGAACCAACAAAGGGGGAAAAAAGCTGATTAGCCCTTAGTTGTAGCCAAATTGACGTCATCATGACGCCAGGCTGTTTGCTGTAGCTGTCCACACACAGTATGAGTTTGGCACAGGGATCACTACAAGCTGATGCTTTGTGATCATCCCTACTTTCCTAGAGACTCACGTGCACGCCGACACTGCATGCATATGTCAGTGTGTACTGTGTGTATACAAGTCTTTTTAGATTTGTACGGGGATATTTTGGCTGGTCCACACATCTTCCAATGGCTGTTATGGGTTAAGCCTTGATTGTGCAGAGAACATTAGAATTAGGCTTAGGGCAACACATATATAACTCGAGGGGTAACGTTAGGTTAAGGTGTTGTGTCCTCACAACTATAGATAGACAAGCATGTGACTGTGGCTATATAATTGGCACCAACATATGAAAATGCCACAAACTCACGCTCTTCTAAGACTGTTGCACTAAACAAGACCTAGTTTTCAGATTTAATTTCAGTTACTCTGACCACATGTGTCAGAACAAGTAACTCAGTCCCCAGCTTTACTAATATTGATTAAAGAAAACTGGCCTTTTATTCTTCTGTAGAGGTGAAACAAACAATCCACTTTTCTACAGACTGCTGCTGAATAAATGCCATAGATGGTGGCCGGACAAAAATATACCACACAATTTTTTTTCTACCCCCCACTGCCATGCCATGTGTTCATGACCTAGTCGTGGTCTTGATGTATAAAGTTTGGCGTAGTCTCCGGCTACTTGACGTGTAGCAAGACTAGCACACAGCGATCTGTCTTAATGCTGGGAGACACCCCTATCCGACTGACACAACCAGTGATACCGCAGCTTAAATTGTGTAACTCAAATAGCCGGCGTGCTACACATAAACACACAGAGCCGAACCAGTCTGCCAACCACTCCGGGAACATACTCTTCTTGTATGGCACACACATGCACACACTGCAATAAATCACTCAGCGAGGCATTTGCATCCCACAAACATCATGCTGGCACTCAACCAGAGGCAAACAAAGCAGGAAAAGTGAGTGAGCATGTAGGCCAGGCAGGAGGGCAGTAGGGACATGGTGTGTATTCCTACGTAACCCGCGTACCGCCCTCTCGCTATATGCTGCTCTGCTGTAGTCACACTGGGATCACTCCCTCTCTCTGTGCACAGGGCTACTCGTTAATATATATGATAACTCTGATTACTGACTTGCATGCAGTGAAAAAATAAATGTAGCTGCCTTGAATTGAAATGTCGTTGTCTTGAATTTTATATTTACTAACTTTGACGCTGACATTGGTAAGTAAAGTTCCTGCTGAATAACTATAGCAAACAAACCTGGCTTAATAAAATAACCTGTAATACACCTCATGCCTTATGATACTGCACCTTTCGTCCATGTTCAGACCAATGTGAGCACATCTGAGCTGCTAGGTGTGTACCGTCATCTCCAGCACCCTTCTGGACAGTCTGCGCTCTACTGCTACTCTCATTTAATGCTCCTAATGTATTTACAGAGCTGCCTCTGACCCTTCTTCCTGCTCCCAGTGCATCCGGCCCTATACATCTCCTCCTCTTCCTCCTGCTCTTCTCCTCCAGCCCACAAACTTTTCGGACACACACGCACACAGTCACACACTTGAGTACACCATACATGCTGGGAGCGCGGCTTTCCACTAAAGTGAAAAACAGGAAATTAGATGACATTGTTCGGTGCACGGACGTCAGCAGAGAAAGATAGAAAGAGTAAACAGCTTCCTCCACCCCAGAGCTGGGACCAGGATGCAGGGAATCTTGGGATGCCTGCCCTGCCGGTGTTTCTTGGGAAAACCTACACAACTTCCTTGTTCAGTAACAAGCTCCAGATCCCTCGCTCTGACATAGTCTCTCGCTGCTTTCCACTCTGACACCACTTTTTCTGCAGCTCCCCAACACCACTCTGTGCCTTCTTAAAACCTCTCTACATGTGGTTAAGTAGAATATTATATGCAGAGCTGATGACACTATAGCAATATTGGAAAAGATCAGCATTTCTCCCTTAGAGGAGTGAAACTCTCACAACTAGTAGATGGGTGGCTTATGTGCATTGTTTATATACTGTGTGTGTGTGCGTGTGTGTGTGTGAGTGTGTGAGTGTGTTCCTGTCTAAAGATGTAAATCAAATGGAGATGAATCAATGTTCTTCATTAGATCTGATTAAGGGCAGCAGTCCCAGCCACAGGTGTGGATGCACACTGTGTACCAGACAGACAGACACACGCACACCAACTCTCACACACCCTGAGCTAAGCGATGGGGTAAATGGCACTGAGTGACACATCAGCTTCGCCGCACGCTGAGACACTGAGACAGTAGAGCGAGCTGCCCATGCTGTGTGTGTTACCTCAAAGGCCAATGGCAATGGAGTTTAAAACCTGTAACCACTGCCAGGTCTGACAGATGAATGTTCCACCAAGTTATTCCCACTAACTGTTAATTATGTCCACTAAATAAATATAAATGTATCAAGCATGCCTACATAGAGACAATGCAAGGTTTCTGTATTTCATTAAAAGGATGTGCATTTTATAAAACTGGTAATGTTAATTATATGCACACACACACACACACACACAGTGCTGATAAAAATCAACACTTTTTAACACTGCTCAAGTTATTCCTTTCATTCAGCTTCATGATAGGTAAAGTAACTGCCATTTAGCAAACATGGTGATATATTTTTAGTTCACTGTATGGGCTGCACTAGTTGGGACCACACCACACTACTACTAAATCAGCAAACACACTGCATAGTGAACCATAAAATGATGTATATAAAAAGCTGTGAGGCTGATGAGGTGGTGATGCATTTGCAAGACAAAAACCTACCAGGTACTGGAACTAATAAGATGCACTATTATATTGTTTTTAAACACCTCTGTTTTGAAGCCAAGTGTGAAACAACTGATAATAAAGTGACAAAGTAGTGATTATGTGCTAGAATTCAGAGATGAATGTGTTATTTTTTAATAATCTCTGAGCAGGCAATTCAAATTAATCATCAATTATTTTATAGATAGTCCTATTTCTAACCAAAAATTCAATTTATTTAATATACCTACAAAATTAGTATATAAAACTATTTCTTGTGTATACTTGTCGTGGTATTTACACACACACACACAGAAGTCCACACACTAATACAACTTCCCACATCATTTCCACTTCCTTTCTGTGCACGTCATCCGTTTATTTTCTGCCATAAGGCTTTCCACTGCTCTAAGAGCCACTCAAACAGAAAAAGTCCTGTAGTTTAGTTCTGTTGGTATTATATTTATTATCATATTCTTTCATTCCCTGATGTGCAACATGTGCATCGGTCTCTTTCTGCAATGCAATGTGGGATGAATCTGTGTTTAAAGCATTCTGAAATTCAATATCGCTTGACCTGACACATCTTAAGACCAGTGGAAATGCAGACGACCGCACCGCATTTCTATCTATTCTGCTTTGATTTAATACTGTAGCCAAAGAGCAGAAAAAGGAGAAAAAAGAAAAACACACATCCTCCCCCATCAAAATAAAATTAGACATCTGTCTAATGTGTAAATGTAATTGCAGTTCAGCCATTTAGAAAAATAACTGTAACCGTGTGCATTCTGTCCACATCTTATCCATGGTGACCAAACCCACAGCCAGCCAGGCAGAAGACTTTAGTTGAGTCACTGGCATGGCTGAGGGAAATTAGGCCACTGTGGATTGGTTTGTCCCAGAACATCCTTCTTTCTCAGTATTTCTGTGTCTGCCTCTCCCTCTCTGTCTGATGGAATGCACTACAGAGGAACGACCAACCCCCTCCAAACACTACAACGTCCTGTAAGGAACATGCTCTGATCAAATATATA
>JAUMTR010000017.1:11521319-11542393 GCA_032270685.1 Microctenopoma stevenorrisi
GTATACACCCTGACCTCTATTCTGTCTGCAGTGACATCTCTCCTACCTCACCAGATATTACAGAAGCTCAAGCACATGAAAATACACACACACACACACACACACGCACACACACACACACACACACACACACACACACACAGGCAAGACACTGAGTAATTCACAGGAGACTGAACTTGTCCTGGAATTCAGTCCCTAATGCCCTTGAATGACGTCCACAGTTTGCAGAAAATGGATTAGTTACTTCATCCTTGGTGACCTGTCCCGGTTTCTCATTGATGTTCCCCACACATTGCAAGCATCACCTCAGATAGCAAATGTGTGATACTACAAAGCAAAGCTGTACAATGAGTTTATATTTTTGACTAAAGTATGTTTGGACTTGGGTATTTGTATATAGTACCGTGCAAAGGTCTCAGTCCACCATTAGTTGTGTGTTGGCAGTGTTATGACCACACACCACTAGAAGAAAATATGTGCACTGTATTAAAAATACAAATATATAAAAACAGCTTTATTTAGGCTACATTTAGTGACATATATTGAGTGTGATCTCTGTAGAGGAATCTGGAGAGGTCAAGAAAAAAGGGAGTTTAAGACTGGTCTAAATCTGATGAGAGGTCTCTCAGAATTTCTCCTTTGATGTACCAGAAGTCGTCCGGCGAGGACCTGACTCAGCATTTGGCTTCATCTGGATGCCAAGTGGATCCTTCCATAGCCTGAATTAAGCCTGATCAGGAACGGTCTTTGTGAAAGGATAGCAACTAAGAAGTCACTTCTTGTGTTTCTAGTTGTTCTAATGTGAAAACGTAGATGTAAATATATAAATGAACATCATACCGTTGCTGAGTACAGTTGCACAGTACTCTATGTGTGACACAAAGCATACACTGCATTTCCTCTGCTCAAAACACTGCCTACGCCTGATTGCATACCCTTACATTCAAAGCAGTGCGGGTGTGTATGTGATCTATGTCACCGTGCCAAGGAGAGTAACTGAGGTCTGGCAATGAAGCAGCTCCTGCAGACAGACCAAGTGACAAAGGTTAGAGCCTATGCTCAGAGCCACTGGCTCGCACACTGGCCTATAGTAAACTGGATTCACCAGGGTGCTCCTGTACCACCAGGGGCTGTATTGTATCTCAATACATGAAAGTTAAAAGCAGGATACTGATCCCTTTAAGTTTATATATAGATGGGATTATCTGTGTCTGCCGGTGTGTGTAAATTAATTAAATGCAGAAGACAGATCTATGAGAAGCTGAGCACTTTCTTCAATGTTCACCTTCAAGGTATTTCTGTCCTTATTCTGATTAACCTGAGATCCCCATAAGACCTGAACCATCCTAAGCTATCCAGGGCTCTGGGGAAGCCCTTACCTAAAACTTCCTCCTATCCCTCTGTCCCCAGTTACTGTTACTGTACTGCAGTCATGTGTATTAAACTGTTTCACTTTGCTTTCTGTCCAAACCAGCTCCTCTCAAATCGCTTCTCTGCATTCTAACACTTCTTCTACTGTATAAACACACACAGGAAGAATATGACTTCTTAGCTGTCATTCACTGTGTCCCACTGCACTTATCAGTTGTAAATGACCTGACTTTTCTTTCCACAGCATCAGAATGTCAGTTTTGCTGTGAACCAGCTGTTGATCAGGCATGTGTAGTTCGTCTTCCTTTTTTAGCTGGTAAGGAAGGTCAAAGGCCAATAAAGCAAAATTACCAGCGAATGGAGCTTGGGAAGTCTAACTGGGATACTGCCTGGTCCAGTAACACAGTGGTGTAATCTGTGTAATCTTACCAGGAACCTTCCCCTTGAAGTCAGCCCCTCCTCCCCCTCAGTCCGGTCACAACACAACAAGTCAAGCTCAGTAAAAACAACACACTATGCAAGAAGATGGCCTTGCCTGAATAAGGGATCATAAGCACATAGTAACTTAGCTGCCACAGCCATACCCAACTGTAACCTCAATTACCTCACCAGCTGTATGGCATAAACAGAGGATTAGCATTAGCAATACACCCTCTGCGGCCACGCCACCCCTTTACTATCTGCATCTCCGCATGGCTCTACGTCTACACAACAGCTTAGATTCTTTTGACAATACCACAAGCAGTTCTCTGGGGGCTCCTCAGATGGCTGTAAGAGCGTTAGATAATCACTGGACTCCTCCTCTACTTCACCTACTATAACAGGAGCACTGATGTCACCATTGCATGAGGGACCAGTAAGTGACACAAGCCATACCAACCCCGACATTTAAAGGGAAGGTTTCCAATTCTTATTTAAAATGATCAACATAATAACCAAGAACACAGAATTTACTTTAATCTTTAAATTTACAAAAGGATTTTTGTTTTAGAATACAAACTCAAACTGCGCTTTAAAACTGTATTCAATGTTATTTAAATATTGAACAATATGACATGAATACACTAGTGCCTGCAGTTATTCTGTTACACTGCTCATAGTCAAAAACAGGCAACCTGTGAGGAATGTAATCAAGCAGGTGCAACAGGTATAATAAATGGCACAGGAGCTTTAGAGAGACATGGAATGTTTCAACTATTCATTCACTATCATTAGGCATGGACGAGCGTGTCTTTCATTGTTTCTGTGCATAGAAATGATCATTTATGAGGCATGCATTCTCATAGTTTCCATTGAACCACTTCCTAGTCTCCTACGGTTTCTGATACACAATAACTCTGCTACTCTACAGATCTCACCACGTCTAGCGTTTAAATGCTACTTTGCATTGTAACAACAGCACATTGTTGAAACTGAAATATTGGAATAATAATATTTTCACTTCAAGCTTATTTAAACCAATGTACTCTGACGCAGTAGTGTCGCCTAACTTGAGCCACAACAATCTGTAACATTTGTCACAGTGACGTCATGAAGGCCTTTTCTTTAACATTGAAAATAAGATTCATGTTATTTGGCTAAAACTAACCAGGCTGCTTAAGACAGACTCTTCTTAACTTATGCATCCTAATGGCCTGAAAAGTTATTTACAGATATCAAATGTGCCCGGGCTGTAAATAACATGTATATACTAAGACTAGAATTTCAAATGGGGAAGTCTGAAACAGGCTCACCCCCTGTTCCTGCATCCAAGCTGTAAAAATAATTTGCATGTCACGGCCAAATATTACAATTCAACAAACAGGTACTTGGAGAACATTGGACATAATTCTGGGAGTAACTGAGGGTACAGTATATCTTCAGAGCAAAATGCAAGACACACTCAACAGAGTTTTGCGTCATAGCTATGTCCATTAAAACAATGAGGGAGACAAGCACTGTTGGCTTAATGCAGTGTTCAGCAAGTCAATGAGTGTCTTGCGTGTTTACTACAGCCAATAAGCTGCAGGCCTATTCACTGAAATCCAGCGAGGCTCTTGTCTGCTCAGCAATCATTTAGCAAAGAAAAGCAGTAAAATGGAGTCAAAGCCTTGGAATTCTAAAATAGCTTTAGATCAGCTGCCAAAATTTTGCACTAAAACACCCATCAGATTTATAATTTAGTACTAAAGCTACCAGTTTTCATGGCCCAGGAAGAGTCTTTCAACATACTCTCCTGTACACAACGTTCCTCAGTTTATTCTGGCTGCAAGGACAGTGGTGTGATGGAGCGTGAAAATGGCCAAAGTACTCCAGGACCCAGATGCTGGTAACATGGCTGTTAGCACCGTTAACACTACAGTATGTGTTGTGCACAATCAACACATAGGGCTCCTTTACAGGGGAGATTAAAAACATACTGTATATCCAGACCCTGACACTGTGACACTCGGTGAGAGAGATTACTCACAGGTGAACCCTGCCTTTAAGAGAACAATGATGGCGTGTTCCTCACATGGTGTACCTCTGAATATTACGTTTTAGTGTAGGAGTGAGAGAGAGAAAGAGGGATCTGCGCACACAGATCTGCATGACGGCTGAATGTTGATTTAGATGTGCCGTGGAAAACCGAGACAGAGAGACAGAAAATTGATTATCGCTGGTCATAGATACAGTTGAAGAATTCCTGCACTAACTTGAATATACAGTACTTTTAGTGAACAGCCAGCAAGCTTAGTGGGCCGGTACCGTAGCTTAGCTTATCGGAGGCCCTGGAAACAGAGCTAATAAAATAAAGTCTACAAATAGGATACTGTGAAAAAGCTCTTCCATCTCTTGAAGATGAGATCAATTCTTTGTGAACATTGTTAGATGGGTACACAATTACTAAATTACTCTGTTGTATTTGTATTCAGAGTTTGACTCATTCCTATATTTTGCACTGTCTTGTATCATCTGTTTCTATTTTTACTGCTGCACAACTAATTGACATTTGGGGACAAATAAGGTCACTGGTAAAACAATGCTCTACTTAAGTAGTGCCAATAGCAATCAACACACTAAGGAAGATTCTGAAGAACTGCACACCTAGCAGGTCTCTGCACAAGACGTCTACTTCAACAGTTCCACAGTCCACGCAGCCCTGGAAGTCTAGGTAGTTGGAGCAGAAAGCCACATTTGAAACGTACATCATGATGACAGCACAACCCCTGCAGTTGCTATCAGCTTAGAAATCCCAAATCCCATAAAGCCTGAGATACAGGGCCACCACTGGTCCTGGGACACTCACTCACATCTTACTTCCTGTGAGCGTCTGAAATGGGACAGAAAGGTCTTGTATGAAGAAAACGCTTGTGACACTTGTAGTGCCTCGTTTTGGGAGAACACCATTTTCATAATCTCGTGAAACTATCACATGCTGACCTTATGATACTAAATTTCTTAACCTGGAGGGGAAGCTGAACAAGCTTTGAATGTGTTGTTAATTAAACAACAGTGGGATGTTCTGTTTCATAAGTATTAATGCACTTTAAAGTATTTCATACCATCAAACACATTTTAATATTGCACAAAGATAACCAGAGTAAATACAAAATTCACTTGTGATATTATAATTTCATTTGATGACGGGAGAAAAGCTGTCTAATTACTCTCTAGCTAATTATTTGTTTTGCCATGGTGGCAACAACCGCAATCAAGCATTTGGCATCACTGGCCACATTGCTGGAGAGACATGTTGGTCCAGTCTTCTCTGCACTATTGTTTTATTTAGCTACACTGGAGGGGTTCTGTTGTTAAATATTATTAGATCGTAGCATGATCAGGTCAGACAGTTTCTATTTAAGAGATTTCTTCCTTCTTCATTCGACACTTCTGACAATAAGAAGGCCAGGGTGTCGTAAGTGAAACTGAACTCAGCTTTCCAGAAAAACGTAGCTTCACAGTTCATTCATGATGTAGGAAGTGGGAGGATTTGCGTTTCACATGAGAGCCACACAGGTTTCTTCAGCTTTTTCCCCTTATGTTATTCTTCTAATCATCCTAATTTGTACCTAGGATTAATGTTCACACTATCAGCAGGGGAAGACTTGTGGCATCAAGTCAAGAATTAGAAAAATATGTTCTAGGAAATAAAATGTATGAATACCGCAGGAACACTGCTGAACTCTTGGACATCTCCTGCTATACAAACATCCTATAGGATGATAACCTTCAGAACTTCCAATACATAGGTCAGTGGACTGTAGGTGCTCTATGGGCCCCATCTTGTTTCCTCTGAGCTCCTTATGCTCGTGTGCTATTGGAGATAAATGACATTGTAAAAAAATGACTCCCTCACTACCCCTGCAGACGCTCCAGACAGGAAGGGAAACGCAGGGTCACACTGCAGCTGACAGTTTGTTTAAATAAAGTATAATAAACAGCTAAAGTTGTGTTTAGAAACTCTATATAAGTAGTTTGGTAGGAGTTTTTTAGTTTTTAGTCAGTAAAAAGCAGCACCAAAAGGTCAATTATTAAAAGAATAATTTTACTGAATCTGTTTGTGCTTGTTTACTTTGTTGACAAGCTTTAGATCAGACGACCAATAGCTCTTTCATGTCTCTATGTGCAGCTACTCAATTAGCTAAGCATAAATACCGGAAACAAGGGGAAGAACAATGTGAAATTCACCTATTCAAGATTTTAAAGACCAAAATCTCACTAATTGACAAATTATTCAATCACTACAAAACCTGACACAAAAAAATTGCAATGACAAAAGCAGCAAACACTTTTAAAGCTAAGTTTTGTAAACATACGTAGGTGTTAATTTATAAGCCTTGCATTTGCTTTTAGGTGGATTCTGTTACCTTTAGTCAGAGCCAGGTTAGTCGTCTCCAGGTTGAATGCTAATCGGGTGGTGGGTCCGTTACATATTTACTGTACGAAGATAGGTGTCGATCTTCCCATTTAATGGTTACCAAGAAAGATGTGCAAAAAACATCAGAAAAGTGTTCGTTAAACAAACCTGTGCCATTCGGCTGGGTTAGGGCACCGAAGATTTGCACCAGCTGGAGTCAGACTCCTAACTATGACAGCATGGACGGAGTTAGTGCCATAGCTGTATGAGTCCACTGTAAATATACACAACTCTCTGGATAGACATAGTCCACCACTGATCCAATCAGCAGCTGTAAAGACAACAGCATGACCATTGAAGTCAACTGAATGGTAGTTTTTCTGCGAGTGCTTAGAAGGAGACTGCTTCTATTGTGTATTAAAGCATATATCTGATTGTGAGAAACAACTGTCAGTCAAACAGAGATAAATGTATTGACGCTGGATGTTCGGAGACTAAAGCCCAAGTTAAGTTTTTACTAAACAGAAGGTGAACAGCACAGAGGGTTTGATAACCAGATGAAATAAGGTGAAAGAAAGAGAGAAAGAGCCAATATCAGTCTCCTTCCTCTCAGCCAGCAGAAAAAGCACAGTGGATTAATTCATCACCATGCTAAGCCTTTGCCCTCCTCGGAAATAAATTACCCAATGAGTCTCAACCTAGACTAAACACACAGACACACACACACAACTGACCAGAGAGCACACACAAAAACAGTGCGAGTACAAAAAGTGGACAAATGGAGAGAGGCAGTCCTGGTCATCGATGTAGTGTGTGTATGTGTTCAAAGACTTTCTCTGCACAGAACAGTTAAATGTTTGCAACTGAGAATCGAGTTTAGAAAAGCAGCTTTGTGCGCCCCGTCACTTCTGGGGACGGACGTCTGAGGTATGTCTGAGTGATTCCACCACTTAATGTTAATGCAAGCCAGGGAATCAGACAGCATTACGCTTCAGATAGTCATAAGCCCAGGAACTTCTGTTGTTCCTTCACAGTTATTGTAAGATATGTAATGGTAAAAGTGATTCTACATTCGCTGCTTAGGGTGGGGAGTGGGGGGGGGGGGGCTGGAAAAGTCGAGGCCAGATAAATGGTGCTGTGTAAGGCTGAGCTCTGTCTGCCCCCCCCCCACCAACACACACACACACACACTATCACAAGACCTTGTACTTGAGCCTTATCATCACTAGAGCAGCCCAGATGGTAACGTATCCTTGACAAAGACTCACATCACACTCCCAAACTTCTATTGAATCTTTCTCACACTGCAGACGCCTGCACATGTTCTCTTCCAGCCTCTCTCAATCTCCAAGTGTAAAAAAAATAATAAGTAAAGATGCTGCACAGTTTTAACATTTCTGTGATATGCTACACGTGAGCAATTTTCCACAACCAGTTGTGAGTAGATGTTGGGTTTTTATGATCTTTTAGGTGGAGACATGTAAAATCATCTCAGAATCCCAATGACATAAACTACGGTTGTTTGGCATCATTACTTGAAAAACTGATATCAAAATGAAAAATTCTTTTTCATGTGCTTTCTACTGACTCCTCCTGGGACGTGGAAAATAACAGTGCAATCTTTTTCTATCCCTAAATACAGTATATGCTGAAACACACAACGTTACTTGATGCCGGGGCATCTGTCACACACTTACTCCTCTCTGCATTCTGTCAAACGGACTGCAGTGTGTCAGACACACGCACGCACACTCATGCCAACGTACACCGACGCGCACCACTATATTCACAATTTCACACTTTTCTTTTTGTAGTCGTTTTGTGTTTGCTGATGCCTGCAGACGTTGCAGCACAGAGCTTGTTTGTTTTTATTAACAGTGGGCCACTCCTCAGAACTTCTGCATTGTCCTTCATTTATACGTCGAATAAGAGTTCTCTACAAAATATTTTTTAATTACAGAGTTCCCTCCAAACACCATGGGCTACAAAACCACTATCTTCTCGTCTTATTTTGCTGCAAGAAAACCACATTCACCTAACATCCAAACACACATCTGCCTGTAAATCGGAGTAACAGTGACAGATTGTTCTAACGTGCGTTCTTATGTGCAGCCTCTTACACAACTCATAAATGCTAAATCATCATCATCATCATCTTGATTAGAAACACCTATTTAGTATCTGCACACAAGCAGGCACAGCACATTTTGTTATCCACTGTTAGTATAATTATTTGTGGTCCAATACATAAATGGGAGTGTTCATTTTTGCAGTGATGTAACATACGGAGGGCAAGAACCGTTTGATATTATGTCGATGAACATATCCCGGTCCACTTTCTAAACACACATTCTATAAATGACTTGTCTAATCGTGTGCACAAAACACAAAGTTCAGGCCGTAGTGAGATCCCACAGGAGGGGACGCCCTGCTGGAAAGTATAACTGGTAGAAAGGTGAAGCAGAGGCCAAAGCCGTGTCAGCTGAAGAAGCAGCACAGTTTGACAACAGATATCAGAGCTTCATGCTGAGATTCCTAGTCTATAAAGTCCATTCGTGAAACGGGAAGATTATAAATGAAAACAAAACGAAACCCGTTACGAATGTTTGCTTTATCCTGACTCTACAGAGAACAATACCTCAGCACTGTGTGGAGGCCTATGACCCCGTGACCCACTGTAGTGTGTATCATAAAGTTTTTGAAGCAGAGTTTGAATTAAAGTAACGCAAAACATAAATGGTTTTGAATAGTGTAATCAAAATGATGAAGGACTATAGTATCTGGTTTTGTATGACACATGACTCATGGGAGTTGAGTTTTGGCTGTCTACTGTCTTTAAAAACAATTCATGCTATAAGAATTGTATGTTCTATGTGTTCTTTAACTTTAACTTTAACTTGCACCTAACACACACACACACACACACACACACACACTCTCTCCAAACCCTGTTGTCCTCACTGTGTCCATGTGAACATCACACTCACCTTGCAGCTCGGGAGTTTTAGGGGTAGTCCTGAGGCAGGATTTCCTTGATGCTGAGTGGTATTAGTCTGCTGGGGTGAGTGGGAATCCTCGGACTCTTTTCCACTGTGGTAGACCACACTATCAGAGATATGAATACTTGAAGCACAGCCCATGCTTCAACCCCACTTCAGCCTTTTTTCTTTTTACGTGGAGGCTATCCGAGTGTCATTCGTGCTCTCTCTCTGTACGTCTGAGGTCCACACTTCCTCATAAGCTTGGATTTTCTAAAGTGCATATAAATGTGTGTATCATCTAGGCCACAGCAAAGCCGGTTCTCCAATTGCTCTAATACAAGGCATGAATAATATATCTTTCTATCCCCCACCCTGCGACCAGGAAGCTGATTTCCTCCCTGTGTTTTTCACATGAAGTTAATTAGAGCTCTTTAATCAGAGCCGCAGTCTTATCCTGCAAAAAACTTGGATTCCGTTATTCTCGGATCCTCATGGACGATTTTATTCCTCACTCCGGCTCCTCTTCTCGCCTTCGTCGTACCACATCACCATTTTTTTCCTCCTTTCCCAACAAGTTCACTGTTATCAAGTAGGCCTGAACACACAGGCAGCTTCACGCAACACTTTTTTACATTTGCGTGTCCGAGGTTTCATGTGTAGTCGACCTCCCCCACCCGGGAGCCATCAAAAAAAAGGATGCTTTTTTCCCCTCTCTCTTCAACAATGTGGTTGCCCTCTTCAGCTCAAGACACGGGCCATAAACCGGTTCTCACGACACTTTGCTCCAGTCCCGAGTCGTTCATCATCAACAGGCTGAATCTCTCCCACTGCAGAGTGTTATTGTGGTCGCTCGCCCCGATGCCAAACATAATGCCATGCAGTCCGACGGAACACCCCATTTATCACCAATTTAGGAAGCGGAGAAATGTTGGTGGATGGCTCACAATCTCCATTCAGGCATCCGCTGCCCCGTTGAGGATGATCCGCATGATATAAGAGGTCCAAATCCGGGTGCAGCTGGCGACGCTGTCAACAGGCTCCGCGGTTCTGTCTCATTCTGGAGGAGAAAAGGGATGTGGAGACCGCCAGGCTCAAATATATGGAGGTACCACCTCTGGAGAATGGAATCGCTGGAGAGACACTGAGAGAAAAAAAAAATCCCCCCCCCAAAAAAAAAAAAAAAAAAAAAAAAAAACAAGACCCCCCCGTGTCCCCAAGTTTCGGATCCCGACTCGGGGACGGCAGGGTTATTAAAGGCTGGCGAGGGCGGAAGTACGGCGGGAGCGAGCTACATATTGCTGATTGTGTGTCGGTCTTTTCTCTGCCTTTTCTGGCGCTTGCCCTTCCAATTCTTCAGCACTGTTTGACAGCGGCACATCCAATAAAAGCACCCGCAAGGATTGACCTACAGCCTTTGCTGACGTTAATGCAAATGAGCTGCGCGCAGCTAATCGGCGTCGCGCTCGGCGCCGCTGGGTGTTGCTGCGCTTTCCGTGGGAACTTTGAAAGCAGGAAAAGAGCTCGCGCTGCTCAACGCGGGGCTGGCCGTGGCAGGCTGCACACAGCACCTGCGCAGCAACATGGGCTCTTTTCTATGTTCTCCATGGGTGACTTTTTTGCAGTAGATCTCTTTTAAAATGCATTTTTTCATAATGTTTTATCTTCCTAATGAGACTATGGCCTTATGTCAATGTTTACCCAGAGTCTCTCAGCAGTCCTTTATACTCTGTGTGCCTGCATGGGTTCCTCATGCAGTCGGACATACAGTTGTAGGTTTAATTTTGACTACAAATTGCTCCATGCGTGTGAATCTTTCTGAATCCATGTATCAGCATTGTGATAGACAGGTGTACTCTGCCTCTCACCTCATGACAGCTCAGACAGGCTTTTCCTAACAGGTAAAGTGGTTCAGATGATGGATGGGAGTTATGGTTTTCCTCCATGACATAGATTGCATCCTAAAGCCATGGCAGCAGCTGATCACGTCTTGTGTTGTGAGCTCTGACCTGCTGCAGTAGGTTTTGATATTTCGGCTGGCCCAGTTATAAATGTGTTTGCAGACAACCGAAATGGGGTGATGCATGTTAAGTTTGGTGTCAGGTGGACACCAGACAGTTTTAAACCATTTTTTGAGTCTTAGTACTGGAGGTGAAGGCTGTTTTACTTGTTTCAGGTATAAACAATAATTTAATGAACATTTTAGCTTCAATTACCTTCAATTCCATTTTTACATATTTCAATAAACTGAACGTTGACAACTCTGTTTACTCAAGCAAAACATGATAATCCTGGTATCTCTTTAGCATTTATGTACTATTTTATTTCGCTTACATGTTTCACACCCCGGACACAACCTCTTCCAGCTTCTCCTCTCTGGCAAACGCTACAGAGCTATGTTTGCTAGAACCACAAGACACAAGAACAGTTTCTTCCCCCAGGCAATATCTGTTATGAACGACTGATGCTGCTATATGGGCACAAACTGTACTCAACTCAGCACACACACACACACACACACACTGTCTTGTCTTTCTGTCTTGTTACAATTTGTCTGTAATTTTTCTTTAATTTATTGTTTTTCATGTACTTGTTTTCTGTCTGTACTGTCCCAGAGAAGCTAGAAACGAACCAAAGCAAAATCCTTGTATATGCAACGTACTTAATACAAATAAAGCTGATTCTGATGTTATTTATCTTGAGCGCTGTACCTAATTATATCCCATATCATCCAGTCAGTGACATTTGATGTTTGAGAGGATTCACAGATCAGATGAAGGACTGAAAGACAGTTGTGTTAATATTGAAGTGTAAACATTAGATAATAATATTATCTAATTATTTTACACAGATGACTCCATAATATTGGTTTTTGTGACTGAACTAAAGCCTGAGCAGCTCCCATTGCGTTTGTACAGGCTTACATAGAAAATAGAGGTTGTTTTAAAGGGTACTTCTGCAATTTAGCGTTGCAAATTTTAAATACTCAGGATATCTTGAATGTATTCCCCAAATGCTGAATCTTACATTTTCCATTAAGCAACCAGAGGCATCAGCAGCGTCCTCAAACCCAAGTTAAGAAAAACTTATACTATTGTAAAGACTTAATAAAGGTCATCACAGGCTGAGTAATACTCCCCATGACAAGTCAACTAACTTATCTGTGTTAAATTGGTGGAGGTTCCCTATAATGTGTGTGAGATATTAATAGTGTGTGTTGACCTTAGAACCGACTAAAGAAGTCCGACATGCAAAAAGCTGCAGAACCTACTGTTACATTTCAGTAGGATGCACGGTGCTAGCTTTAACTTTACCATTATTGACTCAGTGTATCAACAATATTTCCTGTTTAAGCAAATCATATCAGGGTGTGGTTGGATTGCTTCAGTCAGTGCATAAAAAAGAGAAACCAAACAATTGGCAACTTTAAAATCACCATAAATCACAGCCTCAAATGCTTTATTGCTTTTATAAAACAAGAACACACCAGTTTAATACAAAGAATGTAAGGGTTGAATAAATCTACAGTGTGTTAGACAAATGACAGATGACAGCACATAAACGAATCCAGCGACAGACGATGTTCAGTTTTTTTATTAGCTCTCAGTAACTGTCTGCATTATTCATGAGGGGGTGATGAGTTTACTGCCGCCTTATTTGCACTTCTGTCATTTATGTGTGTTTAACCATCAGTTATCATCATTGTACTTTGTGCTGCTGGATTCTTTAGCTGTTCTGCTGCAGGAAAGTAAAGTTGTAATACGTTTATGCGCAGTTTACTGTCAAATAGCATATATATATTGATTCTAAACTTTCATTGGTGTAAAAGTGATGAGTGATTTGGTGAATTGTAAAGTGATATGTTGAATGATTTAAGCCACATTATATTTAATATTAAAGCCAACTTCTCGTGTGGAAGATCCTGCAGGTCCATGTCACTGAACTTTGAATTTATGAGCGTCAAAGAACAACATCACCCTTTTCATTTTCTATTTCATAAAATTTAGTAACAGTACACAGAATATGTAGATGTGCAGTACTTTACCATTTTCGATTTTTACATTAGCAGATGGTTTTCCTTAAAAGAGCCAAGAGATACTTTCTATGTCTATGTTATGCTCACTTCTTAATACAGTAGAGGTGAATAGATTTGGTATTGTTGTGCTCAAGGTGCTGGAAATGTCTAATTAAAAAGAAAGGAGGAGTGAATGAAATTCCACTAACGGGACTCCGGCCCATGTTAATCTTCTTTTGATATCCAAGATTGTGATTATACCAGGAAATGCATGTGAAACACAGCACTGGTGAAGTTGTTATCAAAATATATCGTCTAACATTCTAAGATTTCTTTCTTCTAGTTAGAGATGGATTTACAATATTTACAAAAAACCTGCAATACAGACAGTTCTTACAGTCTGAAGTAATTATGGCAAAGGATTCACAATGACATTGTCAGGGAAATATATTAATGTAGAAAGTAATCATACTTTACACAATGTAAATAATTTAACAATCTAATAATTACTTACTTTATTGTTCCCCTTGGGAAATTGTGTTGAAAGCTTACAGACAGTACATGTCAGTGCTACTACAAGGTTTTGGTGGCATGTAACCTGGAGGAACCGGGAACTGAACCCTTCACCCTGGCGTAGAGATAATACTGAATTCATCCCACACACTTCCTGATATATCAGTAGTAAAACCCCTACCTACTCCTCCTATTCCATCAATTTCAAGCATTAGTGCAGTTTCTTTTCTTTTTTAGACATTTCCACTAGGGGGCAGAAAATGAATATATAGTCAAATTCTACCATCATGTTAGTGGCAACATTTCAATGTCTTCACAAAAGTAAATTAGGATTTTTGTACATAGCTGATTGTCGACTTTTGGAGGGTTAGCACAAATATTTTAGTAAGCTATGTCTTGGCCTAACTTTTATCAAATCAAAAAGAGTGGAAACTTTTTGAGGGATGCTTCTGTATCATATACTGTCTGTACACATTGTGCTTGCAGTATCTGTGTGTAACTCACAATTCCCGGTAATTATTCAGTGCAAAACTGTCATCATGTTGCTTGATAAGTTAACTGACACCATGGTCAAATTATTAAAAAGAAAACCTTGCCATGAAACCTTGCTAACATTGATAAATGCAGGATCCTGTCAAAACCATTTTTGTTAAATATTGTAGTTTACTGTACAGAATCAAAAATTGTTACAATGAACACTATCATATCAAATATTAATCTTCCTGTATGTAAAGTGATATGTAATATAATAAATTATGCACACATACATGCATCATGGACAAATCCCACTTTGCTATGTGAAAGACAAACAGAGGATTTCCAACAAAACAAATCCCTTAACTGATTGTATAGATGACTGTGAACCTAAATATAGACTGAGAAGTACTTAAATGATTATTATTATGTTTGCACATGGCAGTAATACAAGATTCCTCATAACAGCAGTTACATTAGGTCATTCACAGGAAAAGTTTTATTACATTTTGGCACCAACGGACAGGGGTAAATCAAATACAGAAGTTGTGTCAAGTTAAAAGGTGAAAATTCAGACACTTTCGGATTTATTGTTATATAGAGAAAATACTCATTAATCAAGGGTATGTTTAGTGCATCAAAAACCTCAGCTGGAAACAATAGATTTAGATACACTGTAAAGTGACTGTTTATTTTGTATATATATATACTTACTTACATACAGATGTTTAAAATAAAGTATTCTATTTTTTAAGTCAGCTATCTAGCACTATTTTGTACTTTTGCTTTTGTCAAACAACAATAAGAACAAAAATTAACACATCTGAAACACCAGTAATGGCAAAATTTACTTAGATGTATACGTGAAATAGTTGAATCGCTGTCTCAAACTGGCTTTTTAGTGGCTTGTAGGGGTCACTGTAACCTTTTATGCCTGACTGTCCAGTCATAAAGATTATGGTTTCTGAGACATGTTTACTGTAAACTGTTCTTCGTGGAATTTATTTTTTAGACAAGAGAACACTAACCTTGTTTTCACTGCAGTTTGATATAAAGGGATCATTGGTGACACTGTTATGTTTTCAGATTCTATCATGATTCTATTTAAATCACAGTTCTGGAATACATTAACTCACTTTATTAGAGACTGACCACAGTGTTTTTTTACTGCTATCAGCAGGATGCCAACACATTTGGACGCAAGTATAAAAAATATTTAATTATTACTTTTGTCTTAAGCCTGTTTGCTTCTTGACTGGATCATTGTTTTGAGTAGTGTAACATAAGTCAATAAGTAAGTAAACTGACCGGATAGTTTTTGATTATTCATTACACTTTATAAGTTAGTGCATGTCCAGTACTTTCCTTGGCAGACACTTTTTTCCAAAGTTACTTTCAAGGAGAAGACACAAGCAATTACTATACAGGTTCATTAAGTTGAAAGTTACTACAAACTTAGTGTGGGTTTTTGAGCAAGGGAACAATGAGAGCCGCAATGTTCCTGTAGTGACTGAGGAATGGAAAGCATATGTCAGAGCAGATGTTATAGTAGGTTGTATGGACTGTAGGAGATGTGAGTGGATGGAGTCCAGGGGGCAGGTGGTGGGTTGACTGGTCTGGAGGAGCTTGGATATGTCCGAATCCAATAGCAGGAGTGAAAAAAGACAATGTCCCAGTTTCAGGAGTAGCAGAGAGCTGGGATTTGGGGTTAGGGGGTGAGAACTGTTTGCTGATGGCAGCCATTTTCTCTGTGAAGGAGGTGACAAACTAGGAGCTTTTTAGTCTGTGGAAGATGAGTGTAGCGTGTTGATATAGAGGAGTGCACGTTTATTTACAGCCCATTCCCTTCTTTTACTCATATTGTCAGCAGGATGCCAACACTTTTGGATGCAGGTACAAAAACAATGTAAATCTTATTTTGCCTTAAACCTGTGTGCTCTTTGACTGGATCAATGTTTGAGTAATCTAACAATAAGTCATTGAACCTGCTGTCAGCAGGATGGTGGTCAGGGAGGTCTCAGTTGAATGTCCTTTCCTAAAACCAGACGGAAAAGTGTCAAGTAGATCAGGGGTTCTCAAACTATGGGCTCCCTCTAGTGGTATGCAGGAAGCTCTCAGAATTTCGTAATGTGCCTAGGGCACCAACATGGGTCGGCACTGAGCACATTCAGAAGTTTGTGAAAGAAATGGAAGAGGCTGCGTGATAGCTGCTCAGTAGGCAAGGGTTTAGTGTGGGTTTTTGAGCAAGGGAACAATGAGAGCCGCAATGTTCCTGTAGTGACTAAGGAATGGAGAGCATATGTCAGAGCAGATGTTATAGCAGGTTGTATGGACTGTAGGAGATGTGAGTGGATGGAGTCCAGGGGGCAGGTGGTGGGGTGACTGGTCTGGAGGAGCTTGGATATGTCCGAATCCAATAGCAGGAGTGAAAAAAGACAATGTCCCAGTTTCAGGAGTAGCAGAGAGCTGGGATTTAGGGTTAGGGGGTGAGAACTGTTTGCTGATGGCAGCCATTTTCTCTGTGAAGGAGGTGACAAAGTCTTGTAGAAAACAGTTTGTGAGTGTCTGTGCAGCTACTTACCTTGTCCTGTAAGCATGTAATTTTAACTTTGCTGACAGCAGCGGAGAAAGATGTTAAGAGAGATTTAGACTTACTCAACCACTCATCCACGTCAACCAGTCCTTTGGGTTTCATCTCCTCTCAGCTGCTCTAAGACGAGTCCCTCTAGTAAAGCCCCCATGTGCCAGAGATTTTGTTTCTATTCTTTGAAGAAGATTTGAGAGGGTGATTGCTGTTTTCCTGCAGACAATGATGCCAGATCATATTCAAATCACTCACTTGATTCTTCTATTTGAAGACAGCAGCTCTATTACACAGTTAACGAACTGTACAAACAAGCAATCTATACAGATAACAATAGGGAACGAGCAGAGAAAAAAGCTTTTTAAGAAAGGAACTGAAAATTATTAGTAGTAAAGTTTTGTATCACAATTCATTAATATATGTGTAGGTATGCTCAGTGCTTACAACTATACTGGAATTAAGATTCTAAACACAACACACTAATGATCTAGTGATGCAATGTTTCTTCATACATTTAGTGTAATTTACAGTAAAGGTCAAATAGTTCAGTAGTGATATGAAGAACTAAAAGGTGTGTTTATGCAAGTTTAAACAATCCCAACCCATATAGTATCTATAGATGTTAATGTCACAAGAAGCTCATTGGCCATGTTTCATATTAATGGTTATTTTAAAAAGGATTGTAAAAAAGATAACTGTGCTTTAAATGTTTGTACTTGAAATCTGGAGTTTTATACTCAAGGGACCAGTCAATGGGTTCTGGTCTCCTCACAGCAATGCCCTCGTGCTGCAGAATATTGCACATTTCTTCAATCTCAGCACGGGCTTTTTTCATGTGGTCCACAGAAAAAGACTGGCCACCATGCTTCTGGAAGAAGGACCAGTACTTCTCAGATGCACGCTAACCACATATCACCACTAGTATGAACCAAAGCACCACCATCACCATGCATCATATTGCTTTAACAAATTAAATTAACATGAAAATACAGTTTGTGTTACCTTTCACCTGTCACTCCACCTGAGACCCTGTGGGCAAGCAGTAATCACTTTCATCATGTACAGCAACATGAAAGCACCACAGAATATAATGCAGGCATAATGCACAGAATCATCAAGACGATTAACATTCACAACACAAACATGACTTAAATAATCTGCTTGGTAAAAGTGCAAGACACTAACTGGACAGTCACATTCGCTTAAATGTTAATAGAGCTAAGTAATTAATTAGCAGGTCCGTTCAGGATATTAATCAATCAATCAATCGATTTTATTTATAAAGTACTTTAAAAACAACACAGTCGACCTTAGTGCTGCACATAGTTAGATATATTCTGCAGCATTTAACGACAACATAAAGACAACATAACTTTGCTCACTGGCCACTTTAACTTGTGGGGAGGATAATAAGCATTCACTCCAAAAACAGGTGTGAGTGTAAACAAAGCAAAAATGACAGGAAACTAAGCTAAACAAAGGTAGAACCATGACAGAGTTTTAATATATCAATGAAAATGCAGTCGGTAGTGTAAAATGATTTGGTGCCATAGTACACGTAGTATTGAGCAGCGTTGTCTCCACAAACTGTACAGTGCGCGCTGCCGGCCCGGGTCAGGTGTCACTGAGTTTGTGAGTGCATCTGTGCCAAACAGCTGTTCACTGTCACTCAAGGACCAAGGCTAGAGAAATAAAATAGTTTGCACATAGAAAACAAACAATCCTTGAACTGCGGTCTCTTTGGGGCAATCAGGGTTTTTTCAAGAAGACAAAAGGCTTCATTAGAAGAACTTTAACCAATTAACCTGATCTCAAGTGGCAGAAGCCTAGTGAAGAAAAATTCCAGCATATTTCTTTATTCGCGTTGATTGACATGTGCTTTTTCAAATTATTTATTAAAATAAAAAAGATATATATATATATATATATATATATATATTTATTTATGTAATATGTATTCATCTTAAAAACAAAACCTTGCCATGAAACTTTACTAACATGGATAAATGCAGGTTCCTGTGAGCTCTGTCAAAAGCAGAATCATACATTTTTGCAATGAACACTATCATTTCATTTCATTTATTAATCCAACTTCCTGTAATCTAGACAAATATTTAAAGTGATATTTACTATAATAAATTATGCACACGTACATGCATCATGGACAAATCCCACTATGTGAAAGACAAACAGACCATTTTCAAAATTACAAATCACTTGACTGATTGTAGAGATGACAATGAACCTAAATTAAGACTGGGAAGTATACCTGCACAAGTCATTAATACAAGCTATTTTATAACGGCAGTTACATTTACAAGAAATTTATCATATGTTGGCATCAATTGCAGTGGAAGATTACTGTGCCAGTCAGTAATGACCAAATGTATCTTCCTGTAGCGCACTGCTAAAGTTGTTTGTCTCCTATCGGCTGTAATAGGTGCATGTTATCATTCTTAATTATTTAGAGAAGACTATTTTAAAGCCATGGCTAACACCCTGCATCTGGGTCGATCCCGCACGCTACAAGGGTGTTCGTTAATCACCGTGTCTGTGTATTGCACGTACCTGACAAAAGTAGTCAAATGAGTTCTCATAAAATGTGAAGTAGTGGTTATATAACTGTGTTTTTCCTTCAAAATAACCCGAAACACAGCCATTAATGTCAAATGGCTAATTGGGCACAATGTGGACCTTTATCACAGGGGTGTCCTCTTTTTTGTGCAGTGTTGATATTAGTGACTGTGATGTGAGGTCCCTTTCAAACATTTTCTCTCTGTGGGAAACACTCTCTTAGCGTTATTCTCAGAAACCTCTATTATATTCCAGCCATCATTGGTTGGCAGTTGTGATGCTTGCATCAAGTCGGAGCCCCCTACTCTCCTATAAAAGGGACTGACGCAGCACACTTCTCATTCAAATTCCTCTTCTCGCTTTACTCAGAAAACATCTCTTTCTCTCCTGACTGCTACCGCCAGCACCTAGCTTGACAGTCAAACTGAGCGCGCGAACACCATGGTCAACAGACTCTAGCACAGATGTGTTTCAGTCACCACAAACTTGCTCTTCACCATAGAGTGAGCAAGGAGAGATCGTGTTAGCTGTCAACACATGGCTAGCACCACAGTTAGCTGCCCAAGCTAACGCTATCACCTGTTAATGGCCACCACCCAAGTTAACACAACTGGTCACAACTAGCTAGACCCATAGTATCTCACCAAAGCTGCCAATTTACGCTTTACCTTAAAAAATCTCTGTTGCAGGGCATCCAGCCAGGTAAACCTATCTGGCGGGACCCAATAATAGCTACTGCAGAGGGGGCCGCAGGGTAAAGTGAGGTGGTTGAGCCTGCGATTGTGTCCAGCTGGGGACGAGTTGGATGCTGTTCATGGCAGCGACTACTACTATCGCAAATATTAGTGGGGATGCTTTTTTGTCCAACTTACTCGAGGTTGAAAAGTCCTTGGAGGAAACATCAGACAACCTCATATCCGATGAGGACAGTGAAACTCCCTACCCTCTGGCCATGTCTCCATGGTGGAGCTACATGGGGTAGATGGGGGCAGAACGGCAGTGTAGAAAGTATGGAGGTGGCCCTGGGTGACAATTTAGAAACTGGGGAAAGTTGTTTTCATCTGTCAACCCTGTATTTCCCTCTAAAGTGGACCGTCTGCAGTCTGCCCTGGCTGACAAGATTCAAAGATTCAAAACACTTTATTAATCCCAGAGGGAAATTGTTTTGCCATGAATACAGCTGCTCTCGCTACAGAGAATTTAGAAGACCCACAACCATAAATAGCACCAACAAAATATAAATTTAAAACAACTATAAAAGCACAATAAACATAAACAACAACATGACAACATCCATCACTATGGTTGTTGAAACCCTCTCCCCTTGCAGAGGGAAGCAGGGGAGGAATTAAAGAGTTTGATGGCCACAGGAAGAAATGATTTCCTGTGGCGTTCAGTGGAGCACTTTACATTGATGAGTTGATAGCTGAACGTGCTCCTCTGTCCAGCCAGGACACTGTGTAGGGGGTGGGAGGGATTGTCCAGAATTGAGAGGAGTTTGAAGAGCGTCCTCCTCTCAGCTACTAAATGTAGAGGGTCCAGCTCCACATCAAGAACAGAACCAGCCCTCCTAATTATTTTGTCCAGTCTGTTAGTGTCAGCCACCTTCAAGCTGCTGCCCCAGCAAACCACAGCAAAGAAGATGACACTAGACACCACATACTCATAGAACATCCGCAGCATGGTGCTGCAGACATTAAAAGACCTGAGCCTCCTCAGAAAATACAGACGACTCTGAGCCTTTTT
>JAUMTR010000017.1:11553918-11564350 GCA_032270685.1 Microctenopoma stevenorrisi
TTAATCCCAGAGGGAAATTGTTTGCCATGAATACAGCCGCTCTCAATATAGAAAAATTAGAAGACCCACAACCATAACCAGGCAGCTATGAAACTGACATTAATATAACAGCGACGTGACCCAACGCACACTGGTAAACAGATAATAGAGGAGAAAGATACCACATGCTCCACTGGACTGTGGTCAGAAGAGTTTCATAAGCCATAGACCTCAATGACCGGCATTGGCTGAAGAGACCGGAACTACCTTTCCCTCTAAGCTGATTCTGGCTGATGCCAGATTCAAAGAAAAGGTTAAAAGTCACAGATTTTGTGATTGTATAGTTACAGCTGCAAGTGCAGCTTGATTAGTGCTAATCAATTCCTTAGGACACTGAGAGGCATTCACACAAACAAATTGATACACAGCAGTGTGTGTTAATGTTGTGGTTGTCACTCTGAGCTGTCTGCAAACAATTGCTTTGATTCCTTTGTTACGTCAGCTGATTTAGTGCATCTAATGGTGCATGTTACCAGTGCAGAGTTCACTGTTAATTTTACACATTTGGACTAGTGACCCTTTCACACCTCAGAATTTCATAATCTCGTTTAACTCAAGATAAGGTGCACTTCTGTGTCTTTTTTCTCATGTTTTACAACTTTAATAACGATTCTGCATCAGTCCAGGTGCATTTGTCAAGATAAACTGCATAACTTCTTTTCTCAAGTAAACTTAACTGGGGTATGTTGCATAACACCAATAACTATCCACGTTTTTCAGCGAAGTCAAGTAGCTCCACAAAATCAAATATTTCCAAAATGAAAATATTCCTCACTGCAGTGCACAACGTTCCAACTCCAAGAATTACTAGTCTGGTTTGTTTCATCGTTCTAAACTGTGTGAGAGAGAGTGTGATGGACAATTGTGAGTTAAAGTGAGTAAATACCAAGAAATGAGTGCCACCTACAGGAATTTTAAACTAACTGCTTCCATTGAAAGTACTGTGAAAATAATTCAGTGTCACAAGAAGCCCAGAGAGGCCGTGATTCAACTTTTCCTTTTACCATATTGTATGTATCATGTCTCTGTTATTAAATGTAGTGTCTGGTTGTTTGTCAGGTGAGTCGTAAGCAGTTTTCACTCTAAACGTCTGATTTTGTTTATTTACTACTTGATTAAAATAATTAAGGAACTGACTAAAGTCCTAAAACAAATATACATTTCTTTACCTCTTCCCAGTCTGATTATCGTGTGTTTTACGTCCTACCATGCGAACAAAGGGCTAAAGGAGGTTCATTTTCTTGCACCGTGATTCATGTTAAAAGAAACTAAAAACTGTTTGCTGGAGCTGCCTGAATGTCTGGTATTTGCGCTCCGCCTACTGCACCAACTGACCCTGGACAAGCTGCAAAGCCTTGTTTATCGAAGATATAACCTCGTCATCTGATACTCAGAAGAGGTTTGATTGCTGAGATGCCTTACTCTAAAATCAATTTCTCTGACTGATGTTTCAAATCAACCAAAATCTACATTAAACGTCCTGTTTTTCTTAGATATAATAATTAGTTATTTACCACTCGTGACATATTTGATGCGCAACGTGCAGTCCCAACCTCACAAAACTGTCCTAAATATTCACGTTTGGGACTTTTCCTATTATCCAGCTTATTTTGCAGAAATTGCCCCGCCCCACACACCCAAACCGACTTGCAACATTCCCCATTTTGCTCGGGTTGTCCTTTTTTTGCAGGATTTTGCGTGATCTCTGGCTCGTATTCGCGGAACGAAGATGCAGCTTTATGTTATTTCCGTGCTTTTTGCAAGTATCCTCATCATACCGTTGGCACTCAGAACTCTGGTCCCTTATCTCTGGATGGATATTGTGTATTGTGGCGAGCTGCTGCGCATCGGAGCGACGTTTCTCTCTCGGCGCAGAAGGAGACCTTTGTTCTTCGTCTTGGACCGTTTCTTGGAGCAGACCGCCGCGCACCCACACAAGCCGTTTGTTGTGTTTGACAATGAAACCCACTCGTACACCTCCACGGATAAAAGGAGTAACCGAATTGCCAACGCCCTCCAGTCTCAGCCTGGGTATAACGCTGGAGACACGGTGGCGCTTTTCATGTGCAATGAACCCACCTTCATGTTTACCTGGCTGGCCTTGGCAAAGTTAGGCTCTCCCGTGGCTCTGCTCAATCACAACATCCGCTCTAAGTGTCTGCTGCACTGCTTCAACTGTTGCAAGGCTAAAGTGCTCATAGCAGCCTCAGGTATGCATCAGCGTGGAAGTGTTGTTCACCAACCAAACTTTACGCTTCACGCACATCCACTTGTAGTGTAAATACTGTACTTAAGTACTTTTTTTAGAAAAGCTGTGAAACCTGTTGCTTGGGTTTTTTTGGTTTTATTTAACATCTTAGGCCTGTGCCAAAATTCTCAAGGTTCTTTCAGAAGTCACGTCGAACTGCGGATTCCTATCGTGAAATCAATAATTAATTAATTAATTTTCTAATGTTATGTTGTATATGTAAATCTATCATAACAGTCCAGACAGCTCATATTTTAGAATTTTATTTTATATTCAATGATGCTTTTTTAAATTTTTATACTGACCTAAACATATAATGTAAAGTAAAAATGTATTTGACAGTTTATGGGAAAGAAAGCAAATGTATGTTCCGTTTGGCCACCAAGTAATAACAAATAATAAAACTTAAAGGTTTTAATCATATTTTTATTTTTTCTCATTCTTCACTGCCTAGACTAAGACAGCTGTGTTTGTTCTGCCACTTTTCAGAGCTAAAGGAAGCAGTGGAGTATGTGCTTCCCTCATTGGTCGAGCAGGGCGTCACTGTCCTCCTGATGGACAAGCAATGTGACACACCTGGAATTCACAGCTTCTCTGATAAAGTGGACAAGGCATCAGATGCGCCGCTCCCTCGATCCCTCAGATCACATATCACGTTCAAAAGTCCCGCACTTTATATTTACACCTCTGGAACTACAGGTACCTGAGTGGCAGCACTTGTGCATTTAGTCTGTCAGTCTGAGGGGATAATAATCAGCCTAGTTCTGATTTGTGCTGTTTTTGTCTTCTTGTGTTTTAGGTCTTCCCAAAGCAGCTGTGGTCAATCAGAATCGCCTCTTAACGGCTCTGGCTGTTTTATCTTCAAATGGTGTGACTCTGAGTGATGTCATCTACCTCAACCTGCCTCTGTATCACACAGCTGGATTTATGATTGGCTTTGTTGGCTCCATTGAGACAGGTGGGATGACTGAGGCGCAGCATAGTTGTAACCTTAAACCACAGCGCAAACAAAGCGAACTTGTGAAGGCGGTGTGAGATTCCTGACAGATTCTTTGCTGAGCTTACACTAAGTTGTTACGTTGATTGCTAATTTTAGAGTACGCATGTGTTGATTGACCTGCATTTCTCCTAACAGCACCAGCAGCCACAGCATGAATGAGACAGCTGTGTTGAAGAAAGGCAAAACAGTAGTAAGACTGAGTTGTTGGACATCAAGCCAAACATCCATCATTCTAAGTCGAACCATACATGAGTTGACTGGGGTGGACTTTAAGCAATAGGCTGTGGGTAGTAGAACTCATCTTTTCCTTAGTTATAACAAGTGACCCTGACCCTAAGGCAGCAAAGCATCCCCACACATTACGCCGTCTTCATGCCTAACCATCGATGAGGTGTTCTTTGTGTGCAAATCTTATTGCTCTACGCCAGATGTGACAGGACCATGTTTTCCAACAGACTCATCAGTCTCATCATAAAAACAGTCTCTTAAAGGTGTGAAGGTTATTTAGGTGTCTTGTACTTGACTACCTTAACTTTGTTCTGGGTTAGCAGTATTTTTTACTCTCCACTCTCCCCAAAGTGCCATTTCTGTTTGACAGTGGAGTCGTTATGAATGATCACATTTTTAGATTTATTGATAAGCACGCAGTTCTTCCTGCCCTCCCGCCTGTGATTATTCATTTAATTGATGCAAATTGTACCACTTGAACTACGTCTCTACAGTGGAGGGTAAATAATTCAGCAGGTGTGTCCGATAATGCTTATCATGAGAAGTCTTAAAAGTTTTCAAAAAAGGCCTAAATATGTGGAGAGAACTGCCTTATATCCCTTCACAGAGGTTATGTACATGCTCGCCCGCTTCTCTGGTTTTCCTGTTTTTGAGAGATGAGATACTGTAAAAGATTCTTTTGTCAAAGACAGATCAGATTACCTTCGTTCATCTTTTTCTAAATAGGTGAAAGTTTAAGATGGTAATATTTGTCAGAGTGAGGTGAGTGTGACTGACAAATGGAAAGCCTTACAAATCATATATCCATGCTAATTTTCCTTTTTCTCTGTCTTATTTTAAAGGATCCACTATTATTCTGAAGAGGAAGTTTTCTGCCTCTCAGTTTTGGGACGACTGCAGAAAATACAATGTGACTATTGTCCAGTACATCGGGGAGGTGATGCGTTACCTCTGTAGCACACCAAAGGTAAAATGCGTTTCACGAAGTGCTGTTGAGCCATGCAAATAGCTTTTCTTTTACCCGATTTATTTGTAAAGTGGAAGCAAGTCTGCAGTCATGATCATGTAACAGTTAAAACTGTCCGGTGAAACCTAGACTAGCAATATGTGGGGTTGGCAGGAAGTTATTTTGACCCTCCCTCATTCTCCTGGACATTGATATATAAATAGATACGATTTTATGAACCATAAACAAAAGCTGTTAGAAGAAAAAATAATCACTTTAATTTATTTTATTGGCTACGTTATAAAATACTGGTTTCGTTTTTGCCCTATTTAATATTTTTTCCTATAGAGCAAATGCCAGTTTTAATTGATAGTTATTGCAACTCAAACAGGTCCTGTGGTCACTGTCCTTCGTCTCCGCTGTCATAACGTCTGTGGCTTGAGAGAGCTGCAGAGGCAGAGTATTATGAACTGGCTGCAGCAAGTGGCCATTGACACAGATAAAGTCTAAGATAAATTTCCAACATTGCACATTCCCCCAGAGCTGCACAGCTGGCTAACCAAAATAGAAATCATTAAATCTCCACTCAACTATCAGGTTTCAGGCTTCTGTGTCTTTTAAACTGAATTATATGAAATAATTACTGCTGATATGATTAATATTATATATAATATATTATAATGTATTTAAGCATCCTAACAATTTCTTATAGATGTATTTCCTGTATTTAGGAGTACTGTAAACATTCTGCCTGCATGTATGGCTATTCAGAGTATCTAATTGCATCACATGAAGTACAGTCTCAGTTTACCGCGTGACCCTTCACCATGCAGAGGAGGAGGTTTTTCTGTATCTGGTCACTTCTAGGAATAGATGTTGGCCTTTACTTAAGAAGACCATATCAAGCAACCTGACAACCAATCTCCCTGTAATAGTACATGACCTTGGGAATACCCTGAATATTGGGATGGTTATATCGTTTGGCATTTTTTGTATATAATATTTTTCAGTAACACAAAGGTTTTTTTGCTAGTGTGAACAACTTTCTGATGCCAAATTCTTACATAAAGCTTGGGTCAGGCATACTTAGTAGGAGGGCTTTCTAATCCTAATTAAGAGTCTAATTAGAGGTTTATTACCAAGCATATGATTTTTATGTATGCGTGTGTATAAAATCACATCCTCTCAAAAGGCTGACAGGTTGTGTTTATTTTTTTTATTCTAGTAGTAATGAATGTTCCATTTTTGTGTTATATGAAAATGCAGAGAGAAAATGACAAGGACCATAGAGTAAGACTGGCTATCGGAAATGGTATCAGACCAGACATATGGAGAGAGTTTCTCAATCGCTTTGGGAACATTCAGGTCCGAGAGTTTTACGCCTCCACTGAGGGAAACGTGGCATTTGTCAACTATGCAGGGAAAATTGGAGCCATTGGACGAGTGCACTTTTTGCAGAGGGTAAGAATGAGATCATCTGTTTTTGTGTAGCTTGTTGAGATGATTTGAAATAAAAGCTTTTTGAGCATTCAGTGACACTGCTGTTGAATGTGGTCTTCATCCATAGTAGAAGTCCCTGACTGAAATCTGACATTATTTTTGATGACAAACTAGCTTACAGATATCATATCATTATATGTAACATGCACATAATGATTTATTCTGTTGATGTAAAGATGTATCGGGCACATTTTACCAAACTGACTGTTTGTTTGTGTGTTTCCTTCCCTCTGTAGAAGCTGTTTCCTTACATTCTCATTAAGTATGACACAGAGAGAGATGAACCAGTTCGAAATGCTAATGGTCTCTGTGTGGAGTCAGGCAAAGGTAAAAACAAATAATATGAATTAGATTTATACACTTGATATAGATTTCTATTATTATATTACTGACTGTAACACTGGGTTCTGTTACCAAACAAATTGGGACCACAGATAATCCAATGATGGACAGTGCCAGTATAAGATGTCTGTTTTCTTTAAGGTGAGACAGGACTGATGGTGTCAAAGATCACGGACATTGCTCCGTTTGTTGGCTACGCCCAGAACGAAGACCAAACGGAGAAAAAAAGGCTTCGTAATGTTCTCAAGAAAGGAGATCTGTACTTCAACAGTGGAGACCTGATGAGGATTGATAAAGACAACTTCATTTACTTTCAAGATCGTGTTGGTGACACATTCAGGTACAACACTCCTGTGCACCATGATGTGTTTTTTATTATTATTATTATTTATTGTGTTTTAGTTTCTGTAGAGGTGATGTCTGAATTCCTTTTACCTGCAGCAGGTATAAAACTAATTCTACCACAAACTTTTTATACAGTAGAAAAGGATACTGGTCAAACAAAGGGGTGTTATTTGTTTATTTTGTTTCCAAACATTTAATTTTTCCTTTATTTCTTTAATGAATAAACTTCCACTTTTTCATCCATTATTGTAATACAATACTATTTTTACTCCTCAGTACATGCATTTTTGTCCTTGGCTTAAAAAAATAACTCCTCTGAGCTCACAGGTGGAAAGGTGAGAATGTGGCCACAACAGAGGTGTCTGACATCCTGACGATCTGTGATTGTCTCAAAGAAGCCAATGTTTATGGAGTCCAAGTGCCAGGTGAGGTGCATTTCCTCAATATATTTTACCCCACACACTGAGATTTAAATTTGAAATTTAACAAAACATGTTTTAATCTGAATAGCAGAATATTAAAGAGAGACTCATTTGTCTCTGTTCTTTCGAATGTAGGGCACGAGGGCAGGGCGGGTATGGCAGCTGTCACTGTGAAGGAAGGTCTCCAGTTTGATGGTAGTAAAATATACCATCATGTGGTTACTTACCTGCCCTCGTACGCTCGACCTCGTTTCATAAGGATACAGGTAAAAACACATATTTTCATTTTTGGAAGAAAAAAAAAGGCTTTAATAGTAAGAACAACAAAGATGATGACGTATGTATATGCCACCTTGTCAGAGTTCATCAGTGCAGGTTGACATCTCCCTGTGTTTGCCGAGTTGATGGTATTTTGATTCTGTTCATGAGGATCTCTTACTTTTCTTTCATCAAGAATGCGGTGGAGGTGACGGGGACCTTCAAGCAGATGAAGGCAAAGTTGGTGGAGGAGAGTTTTGATCCAGGACACATCCAGGACGCGCTTTACATCCTTGATGAGTATGTGAAGAGCTACATACCTCTGACAGCTCAGGTCTACGACTCCATCATATCAGGAACCATCAAACTTTGAGCGGGTGCCGATCATTCCGACTGCTTTTTTACTTTGAAATAATGACTTTCCAGCTCAGGGACTATACGACCCTTTCTACTGGTCATCTGTGTACAGTTAAACAACGTGGTCACAAAAACATTTTATTTACATTTATAAAGATGCGGGGGCTGGGGTCAGCATGTAAGGACCATACAATATAAATGGTATATATACGGGCAGTGATAATATTAATAGCATGATGCATGTGTTCAAGTATTAGGACTGCTGCTTTTATTAAGTGTAATGATGGAGTGGAGACATGAAGAAGTTGTTGATGACAGCTCTCAGGTCACCGTAATGACTCCTTAAAAATAACAGAGAATGGAGTTTACCGAGATGTGTATGTGTACGGAGTATATGATGATGTAAAGTATATGTAAGATGACCTAACCCAGATTTTAAATGTTGTGCCAGTATCTGTAACTAACACTTTATTATGATTTCTACAGTAAAACCTCATCAGTGTTTTATGTGTGAGTAAACACAAGGTGGAGACAAACGCATGTGCTACCATCTCTGGCCTCGTGATAGGGTGGCCTTTATACCCACTATTGCTGTGTGTAGCAATAGTGGGTATAAAATGACATGTTGAACAAAGTCAAATTAATTTAGGGAAAACAAAATGATGACGTACAGCTACGGTTGTTACGGTGTCATCCAGATCTGATGAGTAATGATGAACATGTCAGTTCAAATGTCACGCAGTAAAAAAGATTTTTAATGTTTATGCATGTGTAGGAAAACAACCACCAAGACTCCTTCGGAGGAGTTAAAAAGCTCTGTAGCTGAGATGACAGAGACTATACACACACAGCAAGTGTGGCTTGATCCTTCACCAGTCAAAGTTTGACGAGAGAAGCCAGTGTTCGTATTAAATCTGAGGAGACCTGTAAAGTCAACTTGAAGATGATATAAACTATAATTTATTTCCTATTTAGAATTAATAATAAACCATATGATTCAGACTTGTGAATCAAACTTGTGAACAGTGTGTAGAATATGTTATAGATGCTACAGAGAGACAAAAGACGTGATCTCAGAAAGGTGCACTGTTGCGCAATTGTACTGTAAAAATAAAACACTTTCTCAATCCTTCTGATGGAGCTAAAGAGGGATTTTTTTATGACCTGTTTGTGGCTTTAGATAAAAGAAGATGGAGATACTCACAGAAAACGCTTGGATTTTATAAGCACAGAGGTCGACAAACCTTTGTTATTGTCTTGTCTGAACGGCCATAAAGCAACGATTTTAGGCAGAAAGCCAATAAAAGTTCTCTTTGTGGAGAATAGTTCATTTTGGGTTGCTTTAGATTTGATTATAAGTAAAAAATGTAATATCATACTTGGTTTATAAATACAACTCAATCATGTCAATATTAATATTTTTAAAATATTTTCATTACCTTGAAAAGTCATTAATATCATTTTGTCATTACAATAGGATAATCTAACGAGTGTGAATGAGATTGTATTAAACAGATTAGGAACATTATGTTATGTAGTGGAGTGGAAGTACAATATTTGCATGGACTGCCTGGGTTCGGGTTAACCAGTATGGAAATACTCCAGTTACGCTCACTTGCTCAAATTCAGAGTTTCACGTCACGCTGCCAGTGAACTGTGAAACACTCATTTCTCAGGTTTCCACCAGTGAAACACGATGACTCTGTTGTTACACCCCCGCAGGAGACAATGGCTCAAAGTTCAGGAGCCGTGAATAAAATAGGTCCAGTTTCAGTTGAAGCTTGATCCCTGCAAGACTCTCAGCAGGACGCACACATTGCGCCCAAGAATGGTTGTTTCTATTCTGCTTACTGCTCTGACAGGTTTGGCAGTTTTGCCTTTGTTGCTTTACTGGAGAAACCCTTACTTTTTCAAAGACTTGCGTTTCGCAATCACCACTCTCAAAATCGCGCTGCGCTTGAACAAATTCAACACGAAGAAGCCGTTTTACAGCCTGTTGGACTGTTTTCTGGACAAAGCAGCGAGGCAGCCGGAGAAGACGTTCCTAGTTTTCGAGGAAAGCTCCTACACGTATCGCCAAGCCGACAGAGAAAGCAACAGGGTGGCCAGAGCCCTGGCGAGGCATGCCCGCCTGAGCGAGGGGGACACCGTGGCCCTGTTCCTGGGAAACGAGCCGCGCTTTGTTTGGACGTGGCTCGCACTGGCCAAACTGGGATGCACCGCTTCTCTGCTGAACTACAACATCAGGGCCAAGTCTCTGCTGCACTGCTTCTCCTGCTGTGAGGCAAAAGTCCTGATCGCTGGAGCTGGTAAGTAGGGAAGTGAGAGGCGATGAATCATCCGCGCATTGCGCATTAGTTGCTCTACTGGAAATACAAGGTGACAATAGTTCAAGACATCGCTGTCATAGCTTTTTTTCACATACCAGTTCATTAATGACTAAGCTTTTATCCAAAGGGATTTAACACGAGCTACAAAACCATCAAAACAGCTTTGATCACTGAGAAGAGAACGTGCTAGGAGAATAAATGTTTCTTTAGGGGCATTGATCTGTACTGTGATAATTAAAGTAATTTCTTCCACAATAAAATGTGGATGCAGCTTTGAGCTGCTGTATATAAAGTCATAATCAAAAGTTCCCATTTATTCAGGCCCTTCCATGCTCCACTTTAAATTCAATTCAATTCAATTCATCTTTATTTGTATAGCGCCAAATCACAACGAAAGTCATTTCAGGGCACTTTACA
>JAUMTR010000017.1:11566183-11578143 GCA_032270685.1 Microctenopoma stevenorrisi
GATATCTTGATCAAAAATAACACCAAGATTCCTCACAGTAGTGTTCGAAGCATGTGCAATATCAGCTAAGGTGGCAAATTGTGGTTAGGTTGAGGGTTTGTTTCTGGAACTAGACTTTAATTCTACCTAAGGCAATTGTTTGGGCCCAGTTTAGCAACACACACCCCTAAGATATCAAAATGTCCTATGTGTCAGTACAAACCACTGGGACACTTCCTCCAGTTCACAGTCTGTCCCCAGGCCGAGCAGCCTGGTCAGTGAGCTAACCAAAAACCCAGCACTCAGTAAGACGAGAGCTCTGAAGTCCTCCACCTCTGCAGAGGTCATGATAGCATTGCTCTCACAAACTGCCCATCACCACACATCCCTACAGTCAAGCATTGACATGGGTCTGCTGCATGGACAGGCGAAGAATGCGAGAGTCTTTACAGTGGGAAGAGTTCATCTTTACAGTGTAACAGTGATTCAAAGCACTCAGTAAACACAGAAATCAGTCTCCACACCAGTTTCAGTTGTTGCGCCACTGTGTCACATAAAGCCTCCGCATGCTCTGTTTTCCCGTCTTTCACAGACTTGCAAGGAGCCGTTGAGGAGGTGTTGCCTGCGTTAAAACAGCTGGACATCCTCGTGTTCATCCTCAGCGAGAACTGTGACGTTGAGGGCATTGAAAGTCTCTCTGATAAAATTCAGCAGGCTGGAGATCAGCCTCTTTCGCCTCAGCTGAGGGCCAACATTAACATCAAGAGTCCTGCACTGTACATCTACACCTCAGGAACCACAGGTAATCTACCTCCACTTCTAATCGGTGTTTACGTTTTAGCGCGCGCAGCCTTGGTGACAGAAGGAGGACAATAAAAACAGTCTGTATTTACTCCTAATGGTGGTTTTATCTTTTAGGGCTTCCCAAGGCAGCTGTAATAAACCATGAGAGGCTATGGATGGCGTCTTTCCTTCAGACTATCGCTGGCATACGCTCAGACGATATCATCTATGTGTTTCTGCCTCTTTACCACACTTCTGCCTTTATGATGGGACTTTGTGGAGCCATAGAAAGAGGTCATACATGATTTTTTACCATAAAACACTATCTACTTTATAGTATGCTGCAAAAGCATTGTAAAACTACAAAATGTGATTTCCATTCTGCACCCTGATGATGACATTTCATTTATTAAAGGTTAAATTAACTGGTATATAACCTCAAACAACAGGTAGTTTGGCTCAGATTTTTGTTGTTTGCATGTCAAAGTCCTCGTTTTCATAAGTTTACAGCACTCTGAACTCGAAATGAGAGGTTAAATATTGCTGAAATCTGTACCTCCTCGCTTGTAGGCATCACTGTTGTTCTGAGACGTAAATTCTCTGCATCCCAGTTCTGGAATGACTGTCGAAAGTACGACGTGACGGTCATTCAATACATAGGAGAAATTATGCGCTACCTCTGCAACACACCAAAGGTGAACCTAATTACTATTACACATATACTGTCCAAGGCAGCGTAGCTAAAACATGTTTTATTATAATCATAAAATGAATCTTTTATGAGCAGCAGTCAGGCCCACTGTTTGTCCTCTAAACAAGGAAGTGGCGTCAATGTGTTATTATTTATCAACCTAGTCTCATCTCTCATTCACTCTCCTCCAGAGAAACAATGACAAAGAACACAAAGTGCGACTGGCTTTGGGGAACGGAATAAGGGTTGACACGTGGACTGAATTCCTGCAACGGTTTGGGGTCATTTGTATCTGTGAATGCTACGGCGCCACAGAAGGAAATGTCGGCTTTGTCAACTATGTTGGAAAAATTGGAGCTATAGGCAAAGAGCACTTCCTGCACAAAGTAAGAGATGAAAACACTGTTGTGTTTTTTAACAAGTTATTTTTTCAGATGACTGAGCAGGATTTGTTTTTTTAGTTGGGGTGTCCATATGCCCTTATAAGGTATGACACAGAGAAAGAGGAGCCAGTCAGAGACTCCAGAGGATTTTGTATTCAGGTTCCTAAAGGTGAGTCAGTCTCCTCCTGTCATGTGGCTGTATATATTCAAATATGGCTCAGCGCCTTCTAATACATATCCTGTGCTTGACGATTTCCCCGCAGGAGAGACTGGTTTGCTCGTGGCAAAGATCGGAGAAAGAAACCCGTTCAGCGGCTATGCCAAGAACAAGCAGCAGACAGAGAAGAAGAAGCTGAGGGATGTGTTTGTGAAGGGAGACCTCTACTTTAACAGTGGTGACCTTCTAAAGATAGACAGTGAGGGATTTGTCTTCTTTCAGGACCGCATTGGAGACACCTTCAGGTGCGTGAATGAAACATTTCTAAAAGTGAAGATGATAATAAAGACGAAGGCCCACATGGCTTGACTTGAATAACTGTCTAAAGCTTGTGGATTTCGATTTTTAGTTATTTATATAGAATTAAAGGTGGATTAGAATTAGAACTCATTAAAGTTAGATTACAAATTATATTTTTTTTCTCATTGTCTTTGACTGGGGTTAAATATAACCATAGTATAAGCTGCTCCTGTGTCATGCATAACTGTCTCTTATCATCTTTTACAGATGGAAGGGCGAGAACGTGGCAACCACAGAAGTAGCTGATCATTTGCTTATGGTGGACTGTATTGAGGAGGCTAATGTCTATGGAGTGAAGGTGCCAGGTAATAATGACCTTATTAGCAATGATTTATAAATAATCACAAGATAGTTTAGTTTCTAATTGATTATGAAAAGGCTCAATGCCTGTGAATATCTCATAATCTCTCCTAAATGTGACACTGTTCAGGGTTTCAGGGACAGTTTAAAAACTCTAGGAAGTAGATGATATAAAAAGGTAAAAACATGAAATCTGAGACAAAGAATTTGCCCTAATTTAAAAAGACCTGTTTAGATAAACGTATGTATATTCAGGTCCTGAAAAAAGTTCTCTTTTTCCTTTGCTTGATGAATGATAAGGACATGAGGGAAGAATTGGAATGGCAGCACTGAAGCTAAAGGAAAACATGGACTTTGACAGCAAAGCTACATATCAGCATTTGAAAAACTGCCTCCCCAGCTATGCACGGCCACGCTTCATTCGCATACAGGTAAACAAAGCCCCGCCTTGCATTTACTTCTTAGTGCATCTAAAAAAGGGCAGTTAAATGTGTATACATATTTTATATTCTACACCTGTTTGTTTTGCAGGGTGCACTGACAGTGACTGGGACATTCAAGCAAATGAAGATGAAGCTGGCAGAAGAAGGCTTCAACCCCACTGTCACCAGCGAGCCTTTATTCTTCTTACAGGAGAATGAGGGTTACATTCCCATGACCCAGGAGATATTCACTTCTATTGATGAGGGAAGAATAAGGCTCTGAATGACATCAATGTTTATTACTGCATTGTAAAGCTTAAAATTCTTTAGGAAATAATTAAAAGGATGCCAAATAATGCAGAATGACCTGCGCATAGGGCATTCATGTGCAGTGCATTACATGAAATATCTTCTGAGAGGAATACAGTGTACTGAAATATTACATGGATAAAATTTAGCTTTTTAATAAAAACATTTTAAAAACATGATTGTGTTGTATTGATTGAGAAATGTGCTAAGAGCTGACTGTGGTGGCTCAGGTCCAACGCAGGCAGTACACTACTGTAACTGCTTTCAGGATCATTACAGGTGCGTCGGTGCAGTCACAGCTTCCACTGGAGGCGAAAGAGCTGCGTTGGCTACAGGTGAAGAAGACATACAGCTCAGTCTTCTGCAGGAGGAGGACAAGTGTTTTGGGGCTCCCTGGGATACTGGGCCACATAACTTGTGTCGACCACACTGTATCCATTGGTTGCAGAAACCAGGAAGGCTGTAGAACTTAGTCAGCTTCTTTAGGACCTGTTTACCCAGCAGATTTGATGGGCTCTCTGTGATCTTGAACATAGCACCAAACCCTGTCATTGACGGTGTGGGGAGAACAGCTGCAGCATCTTTAACACCAGGCCTTGCTTCAAAGCTGTTGGCAGACAGGGGCCCAGTAAATGTGTAAGGCAGAGGTTCACTGTTGCAGCTAAGAGAACGCATTGTTCTTCTGGATGGATTCCAAGCTTTGTCAATCCACAGCTCTGCTTTCTCATCAGACCTGGAGTCTGAGACCTGGTTTTCCTGAACTTCTATTACCTCGTCCTCCCCTGAATTTGGTTGGTCTGCATTATTTAAAGCCTGTGTCTCTGCCAGAAGAGCGGAGGCTGTTTTGGAGATGATGCTCCAATCTTTCAGGATGTCATCTGCTGTAGTGAACTGTGAAGTCACAGTGAATCGTATGATACGTTTGGCGTGAATGTCTGCAGGGATGAGGTACATGGTGCCTGATCGGGTCAGTCTCCTCAACAGCTCCTGGGTTAAAGCATTTCCTCTCTAGAAGAAGACAAATATTGTTACATAACAAACATTACATAACACTCACACATGGCCCCTTTATATTTTACAATTTTAGTTGAATGGTTAAAACGGTAAATGGTTAAATACTAAAACTACTCTACCATGTTTCAAAATTATGAACAAGATGTGACTGAGAGGCATGTACGTCTCAGTAATGATTAGCCAGAGTAACAGAGGTACAATCTCTGCGTTCCTCTTTGTTACACAGAGATACAATGTCCGTACAAACATTTTGCTAGTGAATAAATAGTTTAGATTAGTGCTTTGTACTTTCAGGCAGAAGACCACCAGGCCAAGGTGTCTCTCAGCAGGAATCTCAAAGTTTGGGTCCCTCCGTATGTGAGACTCCAAGAGCTTTGCCATCTCAATCCCCTAAAAACAATACAAAAACAAATTCCTCTGAAACTTACACAACAAAAAAACACACTGGTCATTCATGAACACCCTCAGTTCTAATTCAGTCATTGGATTAAACAAAGACGAATGAACGCCACTTACATGTCTGATATGAACCTGAAGGTTTTTCAGTCCAAACGATCGCATGACAAACCAGAGTTTAAGAGAGCGGAAACGTCGGCTGAGGGGGATTTGCCAGTGCTGAACAACAGAAAAAACGCTCTTTAACTGGATGAAATGCTTCATATTGCTGGTTGAATTTGCGAAGACATAATAATGGTACCATAAAGTCAGTGGCTGCCTGTGAGTTTTCATGCCTGAGATAAACAGGATCAACACTGAAGGTTTGTTGGAGCTTATATTTATCTTTTACCCTGAGAAAACACAAATGTTTACATTAACTTTGGATTTAAGTTTATTTCCACAGAGGCAGAAACATGTCGAGATATAAGAAAAAAGCTAAGCCTTCCCGCTTACCAGAAAGCTGTGCAGTCAAAGTGGACCATCATCCACTTGGAAGGGTTAAAGACAAAAGAGTGTGCATATTCGATGCCGTGCAATGACCAGCGTAGCTCAGGACAGATGTAGGCTGAGCCAGCATAAGCAGCATCAACGTGAAGCCACAGTCCCTCTGTTGCACCTGTACAAATTACAAGTTGCCGAGACTCACTGGCGCTGCACTACACTTGCTTTTACGAGCACACATCATCGAAATTAAACATGAAGACTTACATACTGGTCCCAGTTCAGGCAGCTTGTCAAAGGCACATACTCCTGTAGTTCCCAAAGTTGCACACAGCTGAATAACAGAGAAAGAACATCATAGATAAGAAGTAGGATTTTATATATTTTATTTCTATCCTTTATATGTTGTGTTTATATTTTGAACTATTTATTTTTAATATTGATAAAAATTATTTTTATCGATAAAAATATGAACACAGCAAAAGTAGCAGCAGTGAAATTTCCCTTGTTTCTAATTATATATTACATTATCTTGCTTTTTTTTGTTTTATGTAAAACACTTAATTCTCCTTAAATTATATGACCCATCCATCAGTGCCCAAAACCCACCATGAAAGGAACCAGTCCCTTCTTCCTGTCTTCTTGTATGGCTTGTTCCAGTGTCTCACCTCTCAGAGACAACTGCTCATCAGTGGGCAGAAATCGGACCTTCACCAGAGAGATCAGGCCCGCCTTCTCGACTGAGGAATGGGCCTGTATAAAAACATTGACATCAAACCAGTTGCTTAATGAAAGTTATCTGACTGATATCTTATGCTCGAGTTTCATCTGAAAGTTGCACAAGAGGTGATAACACTGACTTGATCTGAAGCATAGGCTACCAGCCTTGCATTTAGGATTGAGTCATCCACATCCTGGTTTTGCTCCGCTCGCAGCTGTGAGATTTTGTCTTTTCTAGCTGCTAGCAGGGCAACCAGAGTACTTTCACTGACGGTGCTCTGACAGGGAAGTGAAGTAGAAGAGACATAGAGTAAGTCCTCTATTACCACAGACACAGCTAAATACTAAAATACATGAATGAAGGTGTTGCCGACCTGCAGAATGCCTCCACCTCTGCTTTGCGAGTGGTGGTGCAGGAAGAATGAGGGCAGCCCCAGTGCTTTACACAGCCAGTCCATAACATTCATTTCCAACTCTGTACATGCTGGGCTGGAGGCCTGCTCAAAACCAGCACAAAAGATTTATTATTGGGTTATTTGGGCTCTTTCTAGGTCGTACAGTGGAGAAAAAAAGTTTTCTTTCTCCCCTTACCCAAGTGAATCCAACACAGTTGATGGCGTCAGCCAGCATGTCTCCGAGCATAGATGGCCATGAAGTCAGACTGGGGTAGTAAGCATGCATATGCGGACTCTGCCAGTGGACCACCTGGGGAATGAGATGGGGAAAATGCCTGCTTTCTCAGGATGCTTTCAAATAGTTGATATGATGATGAGTGACAGTAGGAACTTACTCCTGGCATGATGACTTTGTCAATGTCATTGAAGATATTCTCCCAGTCCTCCGGCTCTATAGGTGCAGTTTTAGGGAGAAGCTCCCTCATGTAGCCTGGTTTTACATCTGGAATCACCCTCCTTTCTCGGATAGAGCCCAGGTACTGTGTAATGTAGTCAACCAGCTCCTTACCTGAACAGCAACAGACACTTTAACAGCTGGAATGATATTCCTATTAAAATGTATTTTACCTGTTTATTCTACTTTTTTTTTATTTGCAGTGAAATATCTATAACAAAGACAAAGCGAGTTAGTAGAGTGAAAGGGAACATATAATTACCTCTGCGATTGTATTCCTCAGCCTGCATTTTTTTAAGAATGAGAAGTATTTGAGTAAATTTGCTGTGGGTAGCGGGTCACTGCGACGGTGGTCTGTGTATTCAAAAGCAGAGATCACTGCACTTTATATGCCCTGCTTAGCAGAACACGCCCTAAATGATGCACTTAAACCACAAAACAGATGCCCTCACCCACTGACTCACACCACATTTCCACCAATGTTTACCCTCCTCTGCATGCGTGTATCTGTTGTCTGTAATTTGTTGGCATCTGTTCGCCATATTTACATAAATCCTCTCAGCTGGTAGAAACAACAATGACATTTTCATCATGGGTGGCCAACAATTAACATTTTCGGCTATTTCTTCATCGTGCCTTAAAATTAATATTTATACTGGGTTTCTTTACAAATTAATAGAAAGGACAAGTACGGGTGGCATTTTAAAAATTAAACAATGACACAGACCACTCAGTAAAAGGAAATGGAGTGATGAGGAGAAACCCATATCATGGTTTATCATTGTCTTTTTAACAAAAGCTCCAACAGCACCTGGACTGTTCCCACACCGGGCTGTTTACTGTGCATTGTACCTGATCTGCTATATATTCTCTATATCTGGGAAAGCCAGTGGCTGGACACATAATTCAAACATGCTAAGCACACATCAGTGTTATTGCAGAGAGATGATGATGCAATCAATTAATTCCACTGATTCAGTGATACTAATAAGGAACCAGAGGATGATCGGCTGAGCCATTTGAAATCTGTAGTTCTATTGTTTAAAATGTAAAAAAAAATAATTTAATAAGCTTCCTAACAGCCTCGTGTTGAATCACACGTGTAACTCACTGGACAAACACTTTAAATACTGTTTAACACCAATAATAATTTGACATGTTGTATGTTAAATGTCCTTTATTTATGTGCATCATATGCTTGAATGAAGCGAATGTATATTGTTCTACTTTTTCTTAATAATGTTACATATACGGCACATTTATTTCATGAAGTCTGGGCTCTTAAGTTAAGACCCACTAGTTTGGTATAAACTAGTCACATTCTAAACCATGAACAGTGGGATTGTTTTCCATTAAACACGAGCTGAAAGTTTATTTTTGCAGATGCTACTATTCACATTTGAACTTCTTTGAATCAGAGCTCCATGGACTTTTGATCTGACTGAATGCAGAATGCCCAGCAGTGGGCAATTACTAAGGTTAATTGTTTTTTTGTAGTATAATACAGTAATAAGTGTTGTGTGATATGGAGCGGAGTACACAGTGACTATTGTGCTCCTTGTGTGCCTTTATGTCTGAGAGGCAGAGCCTGATGAAAGCAGGTTTACCTATAATTTCACAATTGAAGTTCTGACTCTGGTTTGTGACATCAAAGTCAGAGTGTTTCATGACGAAACCTATTCTGTTGATTTTATTCAAATAAGCAGGAATAGCAACGTGACATCAGCCTTTTACAAATACATGTGTGAACTTGGTAATTCGAACCCAAAGTCAGAAGCAAAAGTATGTAAATGGAGGTGTGGAGGTGTGTGAGAAATACTGTCACGCTCAGCTATAGTATTTATTTTTTTTTATTTTAGTCAACACTGCACTTAACTTAATGCAAACAGTTCCAAAAACATGGTACAAAAATTTGAGTAGGTCTTAGTACTGCGCTAGTGCTGTTTAAACCTGTTCCAATGTTTTACTGGCCACACTGCTAAGAAAATATGATTGCACAATAATAGCATAAAGCAGATTGTCATAACATCATAACATTTATGATATAGATCAATTTCAAGGTCATACAAGCCATAACCACATGTTGTATAAGCCAACAAATAGTCATCAATGTAGCTTTTTTGTTATTTTTGTTACTTATGTATAAATTGTTCTGTTTTAATACAGCCAAACACTTGACCACGAAACTAATAAATGCATTTTTTGATTTTTTTGTTAAGGAACATAAAGAATCTTGTAACATTCTACAACATGAGATGATTTTCTGTCTTTATAGAACTCTGGCAACAGAAAACAGAAAGTGGACACTGCAAAAAACAGTACAATTAAATAAATAACTGGATAAAGAAGTGTGTGTGCACTATGTTGTGTGACTAAGCAGCTTTTGTTCTGCTTTCGTTTTAATATTTTATTACTTTTTATTCTGTGAAGGTTCTCAGTCATCCAGGTCATGGTTATCTCAAAAAACTATTTACCAATACCAACTGGATTTATTTATTTCTTTGAGGAGAGCTTCCCTTCTTGAAAATGCCCTCTGGAAAGGAAGGGTATAACGTCATCACGTAACTAAATAAGTCCAGTAGCTATTGGAGTTTATTTTGTTTTGTTTTTTGTATGTTTAATGTCACAGACTGCAGGTGAAAATTAATAGTAATTTTATTTTATTGAATTATCCCTGATAAATAAATGACATGTGAGATGAAACTCCAGAAGGTGGCAGTAGCAACAACATTAGACATACCAGCTGCACCAAAAAAAGGGGAGGAAGAAGAAAAAGAGGAACACGGAATCAGGAATCAGCTGTCCAAAAAGTAGGCAAAGTCCAAACAACGGATCACAAATAGGAAATATTTAGATTGACGTTGTTTTAGCAGATAATTCGCCGCCCTGTGTGTGAGCGGTATTAGCAGGTAATGTCTGCTTACTGCTGAACAGGATTATAAGCGGGGCTAGCTGTACCGTAGCTAGTTAAATAGCCCACTGTAGCTCGCCTGACGTTTTGTTAGCTACGTGAGCGCAGGGCATAGCTTGCTAACTAGCGGGCTAGCTAACTCGTATGGTGACAATGTTAACATTTACTTAACATATTGATGTTTATATCAAACCAGTGGGTGGTTTATGCTGGTTTATGCGTCATGGTCGCGGCTGGCGTTAACTAGAAAACTATTTTTGTTGTTCTCGTCAGTGTTGACAGGTCCTGCCCAGCTAAATAACAACCACCAGCGGACTGCTGTTGATTAATGCGCTAAGACTGATCGACAGTTTAACGAAACTACCTCCGCGTTAAGCTGATGACATGTGTAGTTGACCACTAGCAGCAACTAGACTGTTGGCTAACGGTGTTTTTACTGGTATACCTGAACGGTTTAGAGACGGTGTGTTACTTTGTTTTACAGTCACGGTCATTTTCCAGAGATGTCCAGAGTTTGTGTTCAGCACTAACTGGTTCCCTGCCTCTGAGCCATACCTGAGCCCGCCAAGATGCCTGCAGTATCCACGGGGGTCAAAGATCTGTATCTGTCCACGTCTCTGGGGGAACTCAATAAAAAAGCTGAAATTAAGCCAGAGAAGACGAGCACCAGAAAGTAACACCATTTTCATTGTTCCGTTATTGATTTCTTGTTTTTTTGTAGTGAACAAATAGAACTATACCATGTTCTGTTTAGTTTGGTTATAAAAGAAGAGAAGCAGTAACCTGTTAAATCAAGTTCATTTCTTTACTAGTCTTGCAAAAAGACAGAAAAGGAAAGAATAAATAAAAAAGACAGAAACAGCTGCTTTCAGCAGCTTCTGATACTGTTTTATTGATTAATAGTTTATTCATGCTTAGTAGCATTAACCCAGATTGGCACGTAACACTGGTGATATTAGCCCAAATGTGCTGGAGCACACTCATAACAGTGGGAGTTTTTATAGCATCACTAAGTAATGGGGGAAAAGTAAAAGTGCACTCACACATTGTTGAATGTCATTTTTGCTGTGTTTCAGCTATGTTCAGAGCGCCTGCAAAATCTTCAAGGCGGCGGAGGAGTGTCGTCTGGACAGAGACGAGGAAAAAGCTTATGTGTTATATATGAAGTATTTAACTGTATATGACATCATTAAGAAAAGACCAGACTTCAAGCAGCAACCGGTATAGTTAACACTTCAATATAACATATATATAATAACACATCAATAAGCAAAAGCTGTATTGTTCCTTATTTAAAGACTTGCTGATGGGTTAAAATGTATATGTATGAATATTTCTCAGTAAACCTAATTTATGTGTTATTATGTTTAAAGGAATATTACATGACCATGCTTGGGCCAAACAGCTTTAAGAAAGCCATTGAGGAAGCTGAGAAGCTCTCTGAGAGCCTTAAACTCAGGTTTGTGATATTGTTGTCTAAAACTGGGCACACCTTATTAATGCATGAATACAAGATAAGATATCAGATTGTGAGTTTATAAAAGCTAAAACCTTTTTGTGTTTTATAATAGAGAACATGCTAGGAATTCATGAGGTGCTAGGCAACTGTGTGAATGTGTAGGTGCTTTTGTGTGTGATAGTCTTCTAATTTTTACATCTTACTGCAGGTATGAGGAAGTTGAGGTTCGAAAAAAACTTGAGGAGAGGGAAAGACAAGAAGAGAAAAAAAGGCGAGAGGAAATAAAAGAGAAAGAAAGTGGTGGACAAACCTCTCCAAAAGCATTGTCAATAAGCAAGGACAGCAAAAAGGTAAAATGTCAAATATTCAATGCATTTTTAACGTTGGGGTATCGAGAGTTGTAGGTTTCAGTCGATAGTGAGAAGGCCAGAACTGATGGTTTTACGATGATTTATTTGTGTCCGTCCGTGTCATCAACCAACGTAAGAGCTAAGCAAGCAAAATAACAATAATTACAACGACGTCAGCATACCCAGCCACGTACATTAGCACGATTATCTCCGTTAGCGTAACACATATAAACGTAAAGATCTTTCATTAACCGTAACAAACCTTGTTCCCTCATCAACTGACGCTAAACTTGCCGTCCTCTCTCTGCTACCGTATCTTAACTTTTCGCTTCACCTTGCGTCCTCTCTCTTCCGTCAATCTGAACTACTATTCCCATACTTCCGTTCCCAAAGG
>JAUMTR010000017.1:11580612-11594752 GCA_032270685.1 Microctenopoma stevenorrisi
GTGCCGCTGGTTACGTTCAGAAATATTTATGTGTGAATTTCTGTATTTTTGTTTTAAACAGTGAACTTCAGCTACCCCTCTTTAAAGGAACCAAAGGTCCTGATCCCAGCTCAGCCAGAGCCTGAGCCCGCAGAGCTTCAGGAACCCTCCCCTCCTGTTCTGGTGAATGGGACGGCACCGGCAGAACCCCCAGCATCTAAAACCTCAGCGATTACAGACAAATTGCCAGATTCTGTCGACCCCCCTGTCACAGTATCCACAACTTCGGGTCTAAACCTTGGTAAGAAGGTACCTGCAGAAGGGACATCCAAGGCCTTCCCACAGGTATTGTCTTTAATAACCATTAAACTTGGACAGAATATTAAACTAAATGGGCTTAAGGTGTGCTTCATCAGACATCAGACACGTTTTTTTTTTAACGTTCTCTTCTCTCGTCCTAGTTTGACCGTAGCAAGAAACCTAATGTGAAGTCAGACGAACTTAAGCCGAGCCAGAATGGGACGGGGAAAGACTCTGCCCAGAACGGCCCTATTATTCCCAACCGCTGTGTCAAACCACCCTTCATGTCCAACAATTCTCTGTCTAAAGACGAGCAAAGTCAGATGCAACCCGAGGCGGTGGCAGGGACGGAGAAGGCCAGACAAGAGCAGGAGAAAGGCATTCAGGAGCGTCGTCTGGAGGAGGAGACGACACGGGAGAAAGAACAGAAGGAGAAGGAGTTGAAAGAAAAACTAGAAAGACAGGAGAGTGAGAGGAGAAAGAAGGAAGAGGAGGAGAAAAGACAGGAGAAAAAGAGGCTGGAAAGACAGAAGGCGGAAGAACAAGAAGAGAAAGAGAATAAGGCATGGGAGGAGAAGGAGACGAGGAGAAAGGAGCAGAGCTCCGACATGCCCTCTAAGAGTATGTCTCTGGATTCACCTGCTCCCAACCATATTGTTTGTGAAATAAAGGTGAGTCATTTTTTTATCTGTTATTTTACCTGCGAGTGATGAAGATAGTCCTCCTCTCCCCTGGTTAATGCAGACAGTGTCTATTAGCTGAATACGGTACTCCTATGAGTGAATGCTGAAGACACACAAGAAAAACATCTTGAAAATGCATCCCACACAGTGTGTTCTTGTTGTTTTCTGGCCTATCCCAAACAAGTTGTATCGAAGTGAACTGAAGTATAATTCAACCAGACTAAATGACGTAGGTGTGAAAATGTACTTGTGATCCAAAGCAAAATCATGAACAGATTTATGGCTAAATACAACAATGCGTGCTGTGCTGTGTTAAATGTTGTAGACATTAAATACTTTTCTTTCTCTGTTAATCTCTGTTATTATTTCACAGCAGAGTGATTAGCAAATTAGTCAGTTTTGTGGTTGACATTTCTGTCACGATAAAGTTAATACTCCCTGTTTTCTCAGAGGGAGCCCCTGACCAGAGCAAGGAGTGAAGAAATGGGTAGGAGTGTACCAGGCCTACCAGATGGCTGGATGAAGGTAACACATGTTTAAACCTGAAATATGTTTTCTTAATTTCTAACACTAATTCTTACTTTCCAGCTAATGTTCGTCTTCTTTTCTTGTTTTTCCATCCATATTTGCCTAGTTCCTTGACACAGTGACCGGAACCTACCGTTACTACCATTCCCCAACCAACCGAGTCCACCTGTACCCTCCCGAGGTCACTGTTCCCCAGACCCCACCCTCCACACCTCCAACAGTTAAGCAGAAACCATCCAAACCAGCTGAGCCAGACGCAAACTGTGAACGAGAGCGGGAACAGTCCAAACTGAAACGTTCCTACTCCTCTCCTGATATCAGCCAGGACCTGAGAGAGGAGGTGCAGAAGAAAGCCGCTGCAAAGACAACTGCTGCTGTTATACCCACCATCAACAGAGAAACCAAGTAAGGCGTTCATGCCAAGTTGGTCTTTTTAATAATATCATTTCTTTTTGCGTTTTGTGCACGTTGCTCCTAGAGTCTTATATCTGTAGAAATGTATCTGCTATCTTCTCACTGTGCTGATCTGTTTTCCAGGCCCATTAGTGCTAAAGTATATTCAAAAGTGGAGATCGCACGGCCTTCGGCTGCCAAAATCCGCAACCTGAACCCTGCGTTTGGTGGTCTGGGTGCATCACTGACTGGCCTTCGTAACCTGGGAAACACGTGCTACATGAACTCCATCTTGCAGTGTTTGTGTAACACCCCTAAAATGGCTGATTACTTCAACAACAATTTCTATCTGGAGGACATCAACAGGTTCTAGAAGTTAAATTACTCACCGTAGATGAGGTATGAAGGGAAACTTTATCATCTCTTCTTCTGTTCTCTCCCTCTGACAGGTCGAACATCCTTGGACATAAAGGAGAGGTTGCAGAGGAGTTTGGTGTGATCATGAAGGCCCTTTGGGCTGGTTTGTACAAATGCATCAGTCCACGGGATTTCAAGATAACCATTGGCAAGATCAACGAGCAGTTTTCTGGCTATGACCAGCAGGACTCCCAGGAGCTGCTGCTGTTCCTCATGGATGGGCTCCACGAGGACCTGAACAAGGTAGGGTGGTGCTTTTGTTTCATGCAGCTTCAGGACATAACCACCAGCACGGCATAAATAAAGTCTTAACTTAAAGGTTTTAGTGTCTGCTAGGAGCAAAGGAAACAGAAGAGACATTTACAACATAATGAATTTACATTCACCCTGAAGTATTGAGTACCTTATTCCTTCCAGCCAAGGATTTCTAAGGCTTGCCTTCTATTATTCCTGAATGTTGTTGCACATTTGCCTGTTAACAATAAAGACCTAGTATTTTATCATTTTCCTTCTTTCTGTTTTTTCACTGGGTTTCATTATGATGGCAAATTAGAGAGTAAGTAAATAGCTGTGTGTCCATGGTCCTCCTGCAGCAGTGTGAGTGTGATGTGTCTGCATCTGTCTGGTCTGATGCTCTGTCAGAACCTCTGTGCATGTAGACCCAAGACATGTCTCATTGCCTGTATGGACTGATTTTACTGGCTTCATGTGCATTTGAATGAAAAAGTTCTATCTTAATGTTTTTTTATTCTAAAATATCCCTAATGTTTTCCTAGTGAAGTTTGGTTTAGATTAGAACATCAGAGGAGGTGGTTCTAGGAAGAACAGACAGCTCGGAGCTACTGTCTCCACCTGGGGTTTAGTTGAAGTAGTGCATCCACCTCTTTTCGTCAGGATGAGCTGCCTGTTAGGGTGTAACAGCTGATCCATTTCTCGCGACACACTCTCCATCTCATCGCATCCCTTCTCTGTGATGTTCAGATCTGTCTGCCATCATGCTGGCACAGCCCCAATCCATTTTGTTTGGAGTTTCTTGAGCCTTATCAATAATTCAAACGCATTAATGAGATATTAATTAAGTGAAATGACTGAACTGCATGTTAATGAAGCTGATGGAGAATAGATACAAACAAAATGTGTCCAATAAAATTCAGTATTTGGATCTCACTGGCATCATGTGACTAGTGTGTGTAGTTATGCATGTGCTATCAAACAAAAATGTCCCTTTGTCTTTTTTCCCTTTCTGCGGTCAGGCAGACAACAGGAAGCGGTACAAGGAGGAGGAGAACGACCACCTGGATGATCAAACAGCCGCTGACCTGGCTTGGAGCAAACACAAGCTGCTGAACGAGTCCATCATTGTTGCGCTGTTCCAGGGGCAGTTTAAGTCTACGGTGCAGTGTCTGACATGCCACCGCAAGTCACGGACATTTGAGACTTTTATGTACCTGTCGCTGCCTCTGGCCTCCACCAGCAAGTGCTCGCTGCAGGTCAGTCAGATGCTAAGATGATAGTCTTTCGCTTCCCTTTTTCGATTTCTGTTTGAGAGCACAGTGTGCACCATATATGGAGCTAACGTGTGTTTTGCATGGTTGTAGGACTGTCTGAGGCTTTTCTCCAAGGAAGAGAAACTCACTGACAACAACAAGGTGTTCTGCAGACACTGCAAGGCCCACAGAGATTCCACCAAGAAACTGGAGATCTGGAAGGTCCCACCCATTGTCCTGGTGCACTTAAAACGGTCTGTAGAACTTCTGACCTCTTTTTGTAGCTCGTTAGGAAAGGTGATTTTAAATGTTGTTGGTGTCGGATGTATGTCTGAAAAAGGTGAAATATCATGGCAGCAGGACTTTTGTGGCGAATGCACATTCAAAGCTTAAGAAGCAGATGGGCTACAGCAGCAGAATATCGACGTGAACAGGATAACATCGGGCCACTTTCACCTTGTATCAAAGGTTCAGGGGATATTTTCTTGGTACATTTTGGCCTTCAGGTATTTTGTTGTTGTATAATTGTTTAAATATCACAGTCTGTACATATTTTTAACCAATAACCATCTTTTTGTGGCCACCGTGTGCCTATATCACCAGCAGGAGAACGCAATGACACCAAACTAAAACCATCTCAAACTGCTACTCTTGAACATGACCATGAGTTCACTGTACTCCAGTGACTTCCACACACACCAGATCTCAATCTACATCATGTCAACATGGATCAAAATCAAGATGCAGCTGTTGCAATTCTTAAACAATAATTGTAGCATTTCAAATATGGAATGAGTGATGTTTGTACACATCTGAATGTCATTGGGCTGCTTGTCTGAGATGTTTCCACCTTTGCTTCCAGTAGCTTTCGGTAGTTGATATCTTTTTGTCTTTTTGACACTTGTTTCTTAATCTGTGTAATTTTTGCAGATTCTCCTATGAAGGGAGATGGAAGCAGAAACTGCAGACATCAGTTGACTTTCCTCTTGACAATCTGGACCTCTCCCAGTATGTTATAGGACCCAAACTAAGCCTGAAGAAATACAATCTTTATGGGGTTTCTGTAAGTAGAAGTGAAATGAATTCTATTGCAAACTGTCTTTATTACAAACATGTTACAGAAAAAGGCAAGAGGAGACAAATTACATGCACAAAATATGAGAAAAAGAGCTTCAGATACAGGAGACAAGGCAGTTTCACAAAAAAGTCCAAATATTTCATCCAATAAATATGAAATGGGAACAGTTTTGTCTAATGTGATCTTTTTTTTTTATACCACCAGAACCACTATGGAGGTTTGGACGGTGGCCATTACACTGCCTACTGTAAGAATGGACTCAAACAGCGTTGGTACAAGTTTGATGACCATGAGGTGACTGAAATCTCCACTTCCTCTGTCAAGTCCTCTGCAGCCTACATCCTGTTTTACTCCACCCTGTAACGGAGCCACAGGAGATAAAGCAGAGCACCACACTGGCGCAGCGATGCTCAAACCTAGAGGTTGTTTTTTTTCCTTTTAAAATCACAGCTCTGAGGACCTGGTGCACTCACTGGTTGCGAGTTAACTAGTGTGTGTGCGCGTGTGTGGACACGAGGACGAGCGAGTGTCTACAAGATCCATTCTGCTCCGGTTTGAAGAACGTGGGAACAGCAGGCACACTGTGCAACGCTTCAGCTACTAGAGGACCTTATAGCTGTTAAAACATAACATCTTTTTGTTTTACTGATCATCTAGAGACTAAACAGATGCTGCTTTTACTCTGACTTCTTCACATTGTTGGTTGCATTGTAGGGCTGACAGCTGGTTCACTCTCATTTGCGTTGCCTCGGCGTGATGGCCGACTTTCTTGTACGGTGTATACACCAGGGTGAACGGTTACCTACCGATGCTGATGTTGCACATTCAGAAATGTAAATACTCGAGGGCAAGTTGGTTAGAAGTGACCACTTTTTTTTTTGAAGTAGCAGCCACTATAGCATGACCATAATCATCAAATCAAAACGTGTGTTCTATGAGTTTAACTCTATAGCCGTCTGATGTTTAACATATGCTTAAAGGGGATGAGTGAGAGAGAGAGGAGAGACATTAGATTGTTGCTTGTTCATATTACCTTTGTTCTTGCACTTAAAGGATATGCAGTCGGTTGAAGATGCTTACTTGGAACACCTTGTTTAACCCCAGACAGTAATTAATCCACTCAGAATGCTTTAAAACTATTACCGATGCTACGATCTCGTCCGTCCCGTTCGACCCGCTTAGTGATAGAAAAACCTTCCTGCTTCTTTGTTCTGTTTGACATACACACTTAGGTCTTTACATTATTATACTCAAACATAACAACTATTCAGAGGAATAATTACAGGGATACGTTGGAACCTTCCCTGGCTCCTACCAGGGAGGCTGGAATTTTGATTTATCTGATTATTTGTATTTCTGTGAATATGAAGAGAAATGACAGGAGTGAGGTAATGTCGCCGTTTTCTGTTCAACCGACCGACCAACTGACAAGAGCAAGCACAAAACATAACGTTTTTTTTCTTGAGCCGACCACAGTTCTGAAGTGACGAGATGTGACACTCCTTCAGTTTTATTGCCTAGCATGTGATCATTTTTCTTTTTACATGTATGTGACGATTTTATTTCTTATCTTCAACGCGCTGGAGAAATTGTTTCAGACATAATGATTATATTAACCTCCAAAAACTCATAAGTATTTATTAAAACTGCTTCAGATTAGTGTTTGTGAGTGTTCACTGGTGCGAAGGGTTGTGATTGGCTGAATGAAGCGCTCTCCTTCCTGAAGTTTGACAAGACAATAAAGCAGATGAACATTAGATACAAACATTGGGCTGTAATGGTGAAGTACAAAAAGAATGAAGAAGCCCACAGGAAAAGGAGGAGATTTTATCTGTATTTATTTTTTACCATAATGGATTTGGCCTTTTGGTTGGACGCATCAGAGGCCATTAATCTTTGGCTTTTGGAACGGCTTCCGGCTGTACACCAGCAAATATGCGTTTGGAGATTGCACAGAGCTGTCCTGCACCTCTCTAACCGCAGAGTCGTCAAAGCAGTGCCAGGTCCCGGTTAGGGCATTGTGGCACAGAGCTGTGTAGTGACCCATGTTCAGGTTACCGGTGTGGTTCTAGAGGAGGAGACGGTTAGTATGCATCAAACATCCCTGGGTGACTTGTGATTTTGATGACTTGCTAACATCATTCCACTGTGGTTTGACGTTTATTAAACATCAAACCACAGTGAAAAGCTAAATATAGCTGCCTTTTTCTGTGTGACCATCATTCTAAACACATCGAGACATAGCTTTTCTTGGTAGGGAATGTGAAGCAGTAAAGCAGCAATTCAAAATAAAATTATCATTGTTGACTAATAGAATTCGCCGTTATCAAACTGGACAAAACATGTTCACCTAGTGAGACTCACCACAACGGCGTAAAGCTGATATGACGAGTGTGAGGCGTTCTCCACTGAGCTGGACAGAAACGGCGTGAGATTGAGCTTCATGGAAAACAAAACATTTGTTCTGAGTTTCACTTGGCTCTTCCCCTTACGACCAAACCTGCACGGGCGACAAACACCACGTTAATTTGAAGCACATAATACAGATGGCATTATCTCTCCAGTATCCATAGGGTATTTAGACATGAAAGCACTCATGTTGTTGCATCAAATATGCAGCACTTTCGTTTAGTTACTGCATTCATGTTGCCTGTAGTACTCACCTGTAGCACAGTGTTTGTACTTGCTTAAGGCACAGTCTTAATATCCAGTGGGTCATCTCTTGAACTCAGTTCTAGTGTCCATTAAGTTACACATTATTTATTTGTCTCTGTGGGCTTCTACCCATTCTAAAAGGACCACAGAGCAGCTGCTTAACGTGTGATTAAATTACAAATGGTTAGAAGATAAAGGGTGAATTTAGCTAAATGGATTCAATTTCCTAAACTGGTCTAAATCTATGTTTCTGATCAATGTTGCTCTCCATATGAAGATTGTGATGCACCCTGGAACCTCAGGTAATTTATAAATGATCAGCCAGCATGAAGCGGCACCGATGCGATTCTGGTTCTACCCACCGTTTCAGGTGCAACATAAGGATCTCGGGTGGTTTGTCCAAACGTGTGACAACAGCAGTTTCTCTTCTTAGCCCGCAAATTGAGCACAACATCTGCTCGCCACCGGTCAGGATAGTGTGCTCGAAGAACAGTGACAGACAGTCCTAAGCAAAATACACACAGAACAAGAAGTCCTTGCCCATTAGTCCATCTAATCTTAAATGATGTGCAAGCAAGCTGATGTTTAACTATCGCCTGCACCTGTTAAAAAGTACCTGGATAGAACACTTAGTGGTTCTTGGGATTGGTAAGGACAATACAGTGAAGGACTGTGTGTTGTGTGCCTGGAGATCACAGTGCATGCAGAGAGTCATGTAGCTCAGCTGACCCTCAAAAAGACGGGACACTATGGTGGACTCTGCTGCTCCAGTGGCACAGGTTTTATTCTGTTGTGCTGGTGAGTGCTTCTTGTGCTTTGCCTTTCAAATATACACAGAATAATTTTTAAACTTTAAATTGGAATGATTTATAACAGAGAGTACATAGTGATAATAAAGGGCACTACACCTTCTTGAGGTCGTCGTGCAGGGCATTGAGGAGAGAGAGGAGCAATTCTTGGGCGTCTTGCTGAGAATAGTTGTTAAATTGAGGAAGGATGGAGCACAGCATGGACCTGGTCTCCACAGGTGCACAGCTGGGTCTCCGTCCCAACCACATCTCCTCCAAAAGGCGAACAAACACCTCGGCCACACGACACTTTGACCTTCATGCATACAGAGGTTAAGCGCAGAGAAAAAAATGACTGTTAAGTCGACCCATTGTCTTTGAATCTGAAAGAGAAATGTTGTGGTCGTACCTCGTGAGCTCCTTCAGAGTGTCCTTATTGAGGAGATGTTCCACAAGGGGCACTGTAGAGCACAGACACTGTAATACAGCATTTAAGTAGCATGAGTTGCCGGAGTTGTCCAAACCACACACTCCAGGTCTGCTCCACCCCTGCAGCCCTGCTGAAGAATTGCAGCCATGTTTCTCCTTTTCCATCCCCTGACTGCAGCTGATTGCGTTTGGCCAGTAGGAGCAAAGACAGGGAATCAAATTATTCCTGTTTTTTATGATTGTAATTATGTTTTCAGTGCCTCAAAACAATAGTTGACTAGTTAAACAGAAGTTCAAGTAAAATGATGTCAATAATTACAGTTATCTATCAAAAATGTGAAAAAATATTTTTGCTGGCTCCAAAAATTTTACAATTTCTCTATCTGGAAATAATCAAACAATTGTTAAAATAAAGAATCATTAGCTCAAATACTAAAAAAACAACCCATTTTATGTTGATAAACTTTACAAATATTACACCTTATTCTACAGTTTCATTGTGTACAATGTCATCTATAGCATTCAAATGTAAATGTTTGCTTGACTTTATCCGCTCTAAAGAGCAGTCAGACTTACCTTGTCTCTTGGTATGAGGTGCTGTTTAGCCGCGGTAAAACGGGCACAGTGATGCTGCTGTCCGTGGCCAGCTGAGAGGCCAAATTCTTTGTGAACTCTGTGAGGTGGACCCGCCTGCCCGAGCCATCACTCTGCAGAGTGTGAAGCACAAATGTGTTGATCCAGATCACATGTAGTGTCACCCACAGTCCCGGGAGGAACATGTCTACAGATTTTTTCATATCTGATGTAAGAAACAGAGCCGGTCCGGTCCAACCCTCTAGGTGGGAAACGAGTTGAGACAGTAAGTCCTCACATGTTGGAGACAAAGACAATGATGTTTGGTCTGTGGCTGACCTTTTAACAGCTGGAACAATATTAACATTAACCCCAACACCAGAGAAGGTGAGTATGTCATGTGTCCAAGCAGAGCTGTCCAGCTCAACCACGTGTCTATAGCTGTGGAAAGGTCTCAACAGGTGTTCAACTACTTGCTCCACCACAGGATTCCTGCTTCGCCTCTGTAGCAGCTCCGGGCAGTACAGGTACATGTTGCAGATAAACCCCGAGCTCATGTCACAAAGCAGGGCGAGGTGGAGGGAGGAAAACTCCTGCTGGTAGGAGAGTTTGTATTTTTTTACAGCCAGGTTTTGACCAGGTATATATAAGGTCAGGTAGCGCCTGGTCAAGTGGCTACAGAAAGCAGAGAGGGCTTCCAGCTTGTCTCCATCGTTCAGTCTGGTCAGAGACAAAACATTTGTCTGGAAGCTGTTTCTCTTCAGGAAACCCTGCCATCCGTCCAGTTTCAGGGTCAGCAGAGAGTCAGAACAGCAGTTGTCCCCTGCAGACAGACCGCTCTGTAGGACTACAGAGAACCATGTTAACGCCTCAGCGTACTCCTCTTCAGACACATCTGTGCTCTGCTCTCTGCTCTGGCTGTGTGATGTGCGTTGAGGTCCCACCTTCACACCAGCAGCTCTCCTAATCAGGTCCCGGACAGCCTCCCTGTTCAGCACCTCCAGCACGAGCTCTCTGGCTGTGTGGTAAACCTGGTAAGTAGGGATGGTCCTGGTGAGAGGTTTCACTTTTTTGGACTTGAAGACATTTGGTAAGCAAAAGCTGTTCACCCGGGTATTTCCATGCAGCTCGTCCACTAGATGGCATTCCTCTGACATCCAGGTGCACTCCTTCACTGACAAAGCCTCTGCCTTCATCTTGGTCTCTCTGCTTTAAGCTCTCAGAAGAAACCGTCCCCAATTAGTGATTTCACAGCAGAGACCTCTGATCTGGATCCACAGGAAAACGGCAAGAGATGAGGCACAAAAATATAGTTCCTGCGTGCCAGAAATCCCTCTCCATAGCATAGTTTGTTTTGCCGACAAATGCAGAAGACAACAGACTCTGAATGTAGTGCTTTGTTTCTGTTATCCTATAGGGTGTGTGTGTGTGTGTGTGTGTGTGTGTGTGTACTCTCTGGTGAAACATTCTAACACACATGAGATTCTATTGAGGCAAATCACGGTAGCCAGCCAACTGTGTCTTGGCAACCTATAAACACAACACTTTGACCACAGTGCAGCTCTCATGACATGTTTTCGTGATCTTTTTGTGCTGTGACTTCAGGGTTTGGCATGACATTTAGCAAACTGTTCTCAAAGCAACAGGGGATCCTTCACAGCATGTTATCAGTTTGCTTCACAGAGTAGCCATATGACATTATTGGAGCTTTTAAACGTCTGAATGTGTGTCGGTAGAATGATTTGAAGATTCTTATTTAAGTACATGCAGCTGTTTGGCCAGTAGCAGAATATATAGAATGTATAGCAGAAAATAGACGCATCCCAAAGCATCCCTTTCCTTTTCTTTAATTCATTTAATATCATCTCTGAAAAAGCCATTTCTGCACTAGTCTCACTGCTGTTCCCACTCTGGGTCTACGTGTCACAAGTCATGCAAAGCTTGTAATCTGCTACAGATTCCACCCTACCCCACCCCACTCCACCACGTGCATGTCAAGACCAGCTAGTAGGAGATACCACTGCAGCCGCAGGGATATGATTTCCCCTTCCTGGTTTCCCACTTACAAGCACTGGCGAGTGTGTTTGTCTGTGCTGCAAAATGATGACCGCGCTAAATGATTTGTTTCCATTGATCTGTTGGCATATGTTTATGTCCAGTAGCCTACCACAATCAAGAAAACAGCTCAAGCTGTGAAAGTTAAAGATTTGTTCATATGTGAATATGTGCCCATTGCAATAGTGTTAGAATGGATAGGCCAATTGATTTGTTTGTGCTGGACACTGGTGACATTTGGGTTTCAATAAATATTAATGCATCTGTTCCTGAAGCACAGGGCATGACACTATCACCTCTGTGCTTTTCTGCATCATTTGTTCCTAAATCCAGACGTCATTGCTGTAAAACAGACACACATAATTTGGATTTGCTAATCCTTTTGAAGGTGACAGCTGTATCTGTGAACAAGCTTACTCACAGTACGAGCAGCAAAGTCAAATTTATATTTGTAGTTGAGCTGTCAGTTGTGATGTATTAACAATATATCCCCAATGTACATGTAAATCCCTACAATAGGAAAAAAGCACACAACCATGTGTGGTATCTGGTTATGGTCCCTCCTTCTCTCCTCTCCAAACAGAACAGGAACACAACATGGTGCTTTTAGAAGCTCAACTCGGTGTTCTCCCTACTTTGAATGGAATATATTTTATAATATAAACTCTGGCACTCAAATAGCATCTAGAATAAAAATGTGCTGTATAACAAAAAGATCAACATTTGCCTGTTCAGAGCATCTGTGTTTATTCAGAGTAGAAGTAAGTGGGCCGATGCTGTATGGACAAAGCTCAAACTGCCCACATTCAAGATGATACACCACAAATGCAGTACTGGGAATTAATTATCTATGTATGTGAAAAGATCTTTGTCTGCAGCTGAGATTTGTTGTTCTGCGACATACTGCTGACACACAGTATAGGTGCTCCACAGGTCATACCCCAGATTTCAGGTACAGCTCAGATTTGCGCCATCTTCAGACGTTCTCTGTTGTAGGATGTGTGGAGACATAGCAGAGAGTGGTGGGCAGCTTTGTGGACTGCTGTCAGCATAACCACCAACATCAGTAAAACTGAAGAGCTGGTTATGGACTGGTCCTGTTACTCCTTTCCCCATATGGGGTGAGGAGGTGGAGGTCAGAATACAGATACTTTGGACTATAGTACACTAGGACAATCATTTTTTTGTTGCATCAATGCTGTGGCGCATGTGACCGACACTAAAAGGCTGCACAAATGAATCAGGACGGCTGGCTCTGTAACATGTTGTGGCTGAAAGGAGGATGTTAAACCCCTCCCAATCCTGGACAATCCCTCCCACCCTCTACACAGTGTCCTGGCTGGACAGACAGAGGGGCAGGTTCAGCTAGAGACTGATCAACGTCAACAGAAGATAATTTCTGCCAGTGACCATCAAACTGTGCAATTTCTCCCCCTTCTGTAAATGGGACGACGGGGGTCACCTATGATAATCAGTAAATGGTAAATGGTCCGCACTTATATACAACTTTTCTACCTGTACTGGTACTAAAAAGCGCTTTACACTGCTTCTCATTCACACACACACTGGAGGATTAGATCAGCTAATTGCACTTACACAGTTGTCACATCCGTGGAAACTGGTGCTTTTCTTTTCTGTGGTTGTCACAGAAGTGCTGCTACTTGCCCTAAAAGCAGGTTGAACTATGACTACATACCTCTGGGTTTCATCCTCTGTTTCTGGCTGCACTATGTTTTGACAAACGCATTTAGTTTCTACAGATTTAATCCAGCATTCACAGAATTTTCGATCTGAAACTTCACATTTCATTATTTAAACTAAAATACTAAACAAAAACAAGAAGCGATTAATTGTGATGCAAATTATGAGTCTCCAATCCACAAGACTCTTACTATGAAGTGCACCTGGTGTTTCACCAATAGCCTCCTGGTGAAAGCGTAGACATTTAATAGTATATTGCATGATATTGTTTAAATAAAATGTTCCTGTAATAAGGGTCATTTATTGGAGGTGAAAAGTATAATTTTACACATAAATAAAATAACAATTTAAACCTCATTCTAGAGCGACAAGACACCAACTCTGTACATTTCATGCTCCATTAGGACGTCGTGATAATTCCCAGCCTTCTGTCACTGGGGGTGGAAGAACTACACAGATACACTGAGCGCTCTGAAGGCTCCCTGGCATAAATCAAAATACGCTTACCTCAATATATGTTAATCTATTCATGTTGAACAACATCTTCAGTGCACCCTTTGAGTTTATCCACCTTTCAGTGTAAGATCAATGAGCTTTATTGTGCTGTGTCCATTTCCAAATACAATAGTGATGATTTTATTTCATGTGGGAGTCTCAATGCAGTGTTTCTGAAGCGACTGTTCCAGCACCAGTCCTGTGTAATTCTTCTTCTTCTGTTGTTCAAACTATTTTTGTAATTGAAGAGTCAGAAATCCTCCGAATGAACAAATTTTGACACTGCATTTCTTATTATAGCAGCCAAATCGTCTCTGGAACACAGATGGAAAAAAGATAGATAAACACACAGATATCAGCTTGTTTTAATGAAAAGTTACATCAACCAGTTCATTCACACTGGAAAACTGTTGTTGGAAAGCTGTTTGCAAACAGCTGTTTTGTTCCACACACTGTTTTTCATTCATCAAATTACTACTACACTGCACAGATCATGTTTAAGGCTAGTACTTTTGCATTACCAGTAAATATTCAAAAATTCTTTCACCAGAGGGATGGGGGATATAATTTACGAGGGAA
>JAUMTR010000017.1:11594852-11638380 GCA_032270685.1 Microctenopoma stevenorrisi
AAGACTTATTGTTTATTTTTTCTTGTTTATTTTACATATGCATGTCAGATATACATTTCTTCATGTGTGCCATTTATAAGTATTGTTTGTTTTGTTTTATTTTGTTATTTTTATCGTCTTATGTTCAAATAAAGATTTTAATCAATCAAAAAAAAAAAAAAATCAAGCTTTGACAAAGGATCAACAAGGAAAATCTTTTCCGTCTCACTCTGTTTGGAATTTCTGCTATGTCTGTTATGTCACTTCCTGTTTCCCATGCTGTCAAAATGATGTTCAAATCATCGCTACAGCTGTCACATAGTCTTCTCCTCCTGTTCCTCAAGCCTCACTCGGTTTGCTGTTTTAATATCACCATTGTTCCTTACAGACGTATGATTCCGTAAGGATGCACTAATCCCTTCTTTCCCATCACCACCTCATCCTGAAGAGCAAACCAGCTGTGGCTGCAAGTTTAACCTTTCTGCTCTTTTTCTCGTTTGACTAATAAATACAAAACTATTCATTTACATTCTTGTTCAATTCTAATTAAAACATTGGGAAAGAACATCGCTGCACTGAATTTCTCAGCACACCATTAGTGCTGATGCTGTTCACCTCCCATTACTCCAGTAGGTTTATTAATACACACGAACACGCTCTGGTATTCTCAAAAGGAAGAGATTATCTTCACCTCACTGCTGCTGTGCTCTGATATTAGGATGTTCACAACTATGAGCAAAGCAAATGTACTGTATATGAGTAAAACATCAGGGTGAATATGTCCATGAAGCTGCAGAAAACATCCCTTTGACATTAATAAATCATTTTGAATCTTGGATTTCTAATTATAATAGTTCTGTGTGAAGAAAGAAAATATAGGGCCTCTGCTGAAAAAGGTCAACTTTGTTCCATGCAGGCTTTCTTGAGTGGTTCTAGCAAAACTGCCCACGTGGTGGAAACTGAGAACAGCTGACATTTGTTTCTTCCCTTTTCTTTTCTTTTTTTGGATAGTTCAGCTAAACACCTGCCGGCCTGAGGCCAGTTCCTATAAACCAGCAATACAGTGATTCAGGGATGTTTATCTGAATATAAGTATGCGACGACCCACAGATTCAGATGTTTCTTTAAACTTTCAGGATTTGAATGACGAGAGAAATGACTGTGTTCCCCTCCTTTGGTTGTGTTACAGCAGTTTTGGATCTGAGTGATGATTCTCTTTTCTAAGATGAAGATTATATTTTACTTTGACTTAAAAACCTGTCATGATGTTGCACAGTCACAGTGGAATACGACTAATACTCGAACTCAAAGAACAGGTTGACATTTTTTCCTAATGTAATTTCACTGTAAACTGTAAACCTTAATATAATGTGTTAGAGAATTAGTGACACAAAGATAACATCATAGATGTATTTATACAGCAGATTTAAGTTAACAATACTTCAGAAAGTGAGAACTAAATGAATACAACATTAGAACATACCAGAACGGGATAAAACAAATACGGAAATGTGTAAAATCAATGTTCTAATTCATTCCAGATGTTCTATCGGGTTGAGTTCAGGCCTCTGTGCAAACCAGTCTAGATCCTCCACCCCAAACTTGCTCACCCATGTCCCTATGGTCCTTGCTTTGTGCACTGAATTGGTCGATTCAAAGAGGATACAGTGTGTCTGCACAGACTCGAGACAGAAATGTGTTCATTGTCTTTGGAGCATGCACATGTTGTGACGTGATTCAGATTTTAAGAAGGGCTTGAACAACATTTCCCGAGCCTACTCGCATGCACACTGATGTATGTTTCCTCTCAAGCTTAGCACAAAGTTGCTATTTTCTCAGGTTATGGACGTGTTTGCCCTTCTGCTGGGAATCTCAAAACAATACACACTTTGTAAGTGTGACATCTAAACTGTACGCAGCTTTGAAGTTGTACACAATGGTGCTCTGTTGTGATGTCTGTGGTCAGGGTGCTCTGTAACTTTGGCAGTAGATAAACCTTTCACACTGCAGGTCCCTTACAGCTAATGCCTATTTATAAAGGCACTTTGTGTTCTAACTTTAGTTTTCAGGGCTCTGCACAACTTGGTCTGAAAACGGACTCAGATTCTGACACTGAGGAGCAGTAATGAGCAGCCCTTAGTTGTAGCTATTAGAGGCTTGTTCTTTGTCACTGCCAAACAGGTCATTGCATTCATATAAGTTACTTCACCACTTGCTTTCAGTGGAAATTCTGCTTAAGCTTAAGCAGCTCCTGGTCTTTGCTGAAATCTGTAATGCTGCGTTTTAATTGGCTTTCCAGGAAGGATAATAACATTCATGACCTTGATAGGGGAGACAATGTGTTAAGCTACTGTCAGCTGATGAGTGGTGTGTTGAGCTGCTTATGTTGGTGTTGTTGGATTTTATTTTTAACCTGACATGAGCGGAACCTGGGGAACACCTGAGAAGCTGTGGAATGAATAAGAGTTCGGAGAAACCGGACAAAGTGAGGCCGATGGACACAGGACACAGGACACAAGCTGAGAAAGTTGCAGCAGAGACTGCAAATTAGGCCGAATGCATCCGTCTGTGGAAGCGTGAAGCCAAGAGGAAATTGCAGATAAATAGTAGACAAGTTAGAAAGGCATGATGACATGTGAAGAGGACACGATGGAGTGGAAAACTGTGCAGAGATTACAAAAATAGCACAAGACATTTTGATCGCCATTTGACCTACATTTAGTCTTTAGGCATTTCCTGTTCTGCCACTTTATACAAATCAGGTAACTCAGCTTTCATCTGAGGATTCCAGCAGGGTTTAATCACTGTGGCTGAAGAAGTATTGTTAATGAGAGAGAAGAAAACACATAGCTGGCTTCAGTTTGCCCAGCAGGAAGTAACAGCAGTGAAAACCCCAAACCCAGCTGTGTCCGATTATACCGAGACAACCAGCTCCAACCACGTTCCCTTCCTGTAAGGTCTGTTTAAAAAACAGCGCGGTCTCTGGTCCAGTCAGTTAACTGCACACATTCACCTTGTTTGACCCTTTTGAACAAGCTAAATGCTTTTGCTGAGTTTTTAATGCACATTTTACTACAGAAAAAGAACCACAACAATTCAATTCATCGTATATATACAAAAATATGCAGAAAACCCAACAGTCCTACTTGAGCAGCACTAGGCAACAGTGGAGAGGAAAAACTCCCTCTAAGAGGAAGAAACCTCCAGCAGAACCAGGCTCAGGGTGGGCGGCCATCTGCCTCGACCGGTTGGTGTTAGTGGACAGAGGAGAGAGAAAAGAACAACAGCTGACATAGATCATCAGCAGATGAAGCACTGGGAGGTTGGTAGGACCAGCGGCCACGAGGTGAAACCGCACAACTCTAGGTCAGGGACACCTGCAGAAATGTAGAGAGAAAGAGAGACAGAAGGACGAAGCAAAACTAGGGGAGAGAGGAGACACGATTTTAACATGTGAGGATGTCATGATGAGAAAGAGAAAAGGAGGAGAGAAGCTCAGTGTGCATAAAAACCAAAGTCTTATATTAGTTAAAAAATTATGAACGTACCTTTTCCTTATAATTGAACATCTTTCAGCTTGGAGAGTGTATATTTGTCCCTTTTTGACTTCAATAGCTAGGTGAGGTTCTGTAGAGTATAACAAAGCAACTATGTCTACCTGTGCGAGTCTTTGGGTTGCTGTAAACTAAAGTGTCAAGAACTCATTATCTTACTCCTAAACCAATTCAGTGCAACTCTTTCTACAACCTATTGTTTCCACACTGTCTGATGTCATTAACTTGAGTTTTCTCGCCGTTGTAAGATTTTGAAATATAGAAAGGCTGCCTGTGACGGGAAGAGAAACCGTCTTTCTAAACCGTTTCTACATCTTCTTTGTTAGCAAAGAACAGTGTTGCCATTACATATAAATCAAAGTGCTGAATGAAGAAAATGTACTTTTTAACATGTCGTCTTGTTTATTTGCACTGAACAGCTCTAGAATATTGTCGTCTTAGCCAGAGCTACATTTAGACAGTGACTCAAAGCGTGTGCCCTCAGCTCAGTGTAATTTAGTCTTCCTACTTGGACATTAAAGTGGCAGCTAGAAATGGCAGCATGTCTTAACCAAGGATCTCTCGGCTGTGCTCATACAAAACTAACGAAAACAACACTTAAGTGTGTGAGGTCAGAAGACCCAGAAATAAATAAGAGACACTGTCCAAACCCGTTGCCAGTAAATTTTTATTTTGAGATATTTCAACAGGGGAACCAATGATTACAAAAAAAAAAAAAAAAAAAAAAAAAAAGAGTCCAGAAGTGTTCTACATGCTACACCTTTACCTAATTCATCATGCTTGCCTGGAAAAAGTACATAGAAATTTAACAAAAAACATACAATTAAAACTGATGTACATTATACTCACCGTTAACTTTACTTTAATGTACCTTTCTCTTGCCTCCGTGCACGCTTTTCTTATACATTACATGTAGATAAAAAAAATTAAGACTTTTAGGCGCCTCTTTAAACCATAGAGCAGTTTTTACCACTACAGACAGAACACACCTATAAATAAAAAGAAGAATGATATCCAGTAGGACAACTGATGGAAATGGAAAGCCTCAACCTCTTTTCGAACATAACAGATGAATTGTGTCCTACCATAAAACAGAGGATTGCCAAAATGAAAATGGAAGTCTGTCCAACTCCTCAGTCTTCAATAATCACATTGAAAAACATATTGATAAAATAAATATCGCACATCTGCTAGAAATAAATAATGATTACTGAAACACCTCACTATGTTAAATGCTAGAGTGAGATAGATTTCATTTACGTGACCTCTTCATTTCATGGTATGAGGATGGTCTTGTGTGTAAAGCACTAGTGTGGCTTCGAGTGTCTCTCGCGGCTGTTACCTTGAGGTAGATAACACATTTACATTAACGCCTACGACAATGGTTGCTGCTGGCATCATGTGTCAGATTTACAGTATGAGAGGGTTTAGAAATTAAGCCTACTTCGGGGGGAAATGTTAAAGACAAAATGGAAAATAAAAAACAGGACACCCCATCCCCTTTTTTCCTTGAGCGTCCCATTGTGGGTAAGGCTGATTGAAAGCACTTTAAAAGCCTACAGCAATGTTAGCGTTTACCATCCTTCCTCGTTACACACCATAACAGCCAAACTTCATCTCTTCTATCTTCTCCTCCCGTCCTTTCTTCCAGCTACTTCTCAACTGCTCTCTGATCTACAGTACTTGAGTGTGTGAGTGACATGCCACTTTAGCAATGAGGTCGTAGACCCATGAAGGCCTGGTGGTCAAGGCTCAGAGTGATGACCAAAACCTTTAAATGTAATAAATCACCCTCGCAACTCTTTAAAAAAAAACAAACAAAAGAAGATCAAAAATAATTAAAACCATAATAAAAAAGGTATGAAATGATTCAAGTACAATAATATACCATATTATTAAAACAAAACTGCCTAACTTTTGCACTGGGGGGAGGATACATTTCTTTAATTAAGATGCTTGAAGATGCTGCTGTATGTTTTGTGGGCGATCTGTGGGGAGCATTTGACAGCGCAGGGTGTGAGGGACGCCTGGATGGATTTCAAAGGCAAGTCATCGTTGCTGTCAAAGCCAGGCAGGGCCAGAGAGTCCAACTGCACATTAAGCACGATCTCCGCATTCCTGCTGAGGACGCTCTCGTCCGGCTCTCTCCCCTCCAAGGGCTCCGTCTCTGGGTTGGCCGCAGTCTCTGCAACCCCTTCCTCGTTGCGGCTGAACAGGCGGTCCAGGTAGCTGGTGTAAGTGCTCTCCTTCTGGAAGTGGTCCTCTTTGCGAATGTCCCAGCAGGCTTCATCTATCAGACAGCCGTTCTCTTCGACTCTCTCACCAGATCCAAAGCTCTCCCAGGGGTGAGCAGGCCAGGCGCCGTCACCACCGACAACTCCCAAACCTCCTCCACCTAACTGGGCGAGGTTAACCAGGCACTTCTCCTCCTTCTCCTGACTTATGGACTTGGACATGGAGCCTGAGCGGGAAGTTTCGAGCTGGGAAACGGAAGAATTGAGCTCATTCAGGAGGCCAACCTCATTCAGGAGCGCCACATCCTGACAGGGCTCTGGCTGCAGACTCAGTTTGATGGTGCTGGCAATGAAGGAGTCAAAGTCAAAGCCCTGGTTCTGCTGGCTCTGGGGCTTCTCTGTCTGGTGTTTCTCTTGCTCTCTGTCCTTCTCCACCAGACTCTGAGTTTTCTCTGCCTCCTGCAGTGCGATCTGTGCCTTCACCAGCCCGTTCTTCTCACACTTGCTCTTGGCCTTGCGGTCAGCCTTCTCCTTGCTCTGCTGCTCCTTCCAGTTGGAGAGGTCGATGATGAGCTTGGGTTCGTAGTAGTGGTTGACTTCACTGTCCCTCCAGATGAGGTTGTCCAGGTAGGAAGGGGACACCGCCTTGTAGTTACAGGTGTGGCTACATTGCAAGTCACAATATTTGTTCTCGTGGTGGTCATCCTGCCAAGATCGCTCCGGCAGGAAAATACTCGAGTAGTCAAAGGACGGCTCATCCAGGAACTTCTCCCGATCGCCATCGGCATATTTCCGGGGATCCACCTGCAAACAGAGCAACCAACATTTAGCCATTCTTATCAAAAAGAAACCACTCTTCTCATGTTTTGTCTATTGTCTCGTGCATTCTTAATGCGTCATTAAGGTATCCCCACATTCACTCTTCATACTGATGGATAAGTAGTTCTAGTAGAAGTAGTAGCAAAAATAAAATTTCAAACTCACCTGAACCTCCTCCTCGTCTGTTACGTCAGAGAGTGCCCTTGGGTCAACCTGAACTTCTTCTGGATCGTGGATGCTGTGCAAGTGCCAGTCAGCCTCGGACAGCTGGCTCTCATGAAACCTGATCACAGGACGCAAGAAAGACTTAAGTACACAAACAGATGCTCAAAGCATTAAGCTGACGTAAAGACAACATTTCTGGGGACCAATATATCTGCACTGTTACTAATCAGCGTTTAAGAGGGAACAAATGAGCGCGTTTACCTGTCCCAGATGTGACTGTGGCTCTGGTCCATGAGCAGGATATCATCTACTTCATCCTCAATGTGGAAGGGGTGCAGAGAGACAGGCTCATCCAGGGGGAAGGAGTAGTCAGCCATATAAGGGTGGGCCAGGGCTTCCTCCGCAGTCAGACGATCCATGGGGTTAAAAGTCAGGATCTTCTCCAGGAAATCCAGGGCTGCAGAGAGGGTGAACAATGACATTATCAAGCCTGAAACAGAATTTGGTGCATGAAGGTATCACACTGTCCTGATGCTGAGATCTTAAGCAACAGAAGAATAATTTGTGGAGGAACAAATCAGTGGCGCTCACCCTGGGGACTAACATCAGGCAGCAGCTTGGCAAGTGGTGTATGGGGCTTGGACATGTCATTGCGGATAAAGACGGGAATGACGCTGTGCAGCTCCTGTCGATCTTCCTCTCGTAGCACAGGGATGGACTCTAGGATCAGCTGCATCTGCTCCAGTTCGTGGGCCCCTAACACCAGACAGACACAGCAGATCCTTCATGTCAGTTACACAACTTTCAACCTCTGCACGACTGAGTGAGTTTGTTCTGCGAGAGGATGAGTGCAGCAAATCATGAGAACCAAGATCGTATTTGCCTCGAGTTTGACTCAAGCTGAGCTAAGGCTGCTGACTGTAGCGTCAAAGGATGAATATTTTACTCAGAGCTAACTAAACTGTTCCAAAGACGGTTTGTACCGTAGGAGATCGAGTCATAAAGAAAATACTGAGTCAACATTTACCTGCAAAGAGGGTTTTTCCTGTGAGCATCTCAGCAAAGATGCAGCCAGCAGCCCACATGTCAATGGCTTTGGTGTAGTTGTTTGGAGAGAGCAGCAGGCGAGGAGATCTGTACCACTTAGTGACCAGACCTTCAGAGAGATGGCCCTGTGAAAGAATGAGGCATTTAGTGAGTCTGGGGAAAATGACAAGTTTCAACAAAGTATGACTCAATTATTTTTTTAAACTGCCCCTGTCAATAAGATGTGGCCTTGTGTTTGGCTTATTCACACGTACGAGGCTCCAAACAATAGGAAAACATTATGTACTTTCACATTGGCACTACTGCTGTTAACAGTTATGACCTGCAGAACAAACCATGCCTGTGTGTGTGTGTGTGTGTGTGTGTGTGTGTCACGTTTCATCACCACCCTGCCATCTCCTCGATGGACACGCTCTGTGCTGGTCACGTACACAACACCACACCAGACAAAGACCCAATAGATAAACGACAGATGAAAAGGTAGAGGTCAAACACGTGCAAGGCCCGTCAGCAGTCTGAGAGGGCAGGGTAATCCCCCTGCTCTGCCACACGCAGACACACCAGTGACACAAATCTGCACTTTACTTTCACACAGTGTGTGTACTTTCAGGGTCAGGAGTACATTGAACACAGAATGACCTGTACTGGTGCTTGTACACCCACTGGGACTGTGTGTGGGGGGGTGGTGGTGGTAAAACAACACCATCGCTTCCCTCTTTCCCCTACATGCTGTAGTAGTTTGACTTCGACCAAAATGGTCACCTCACCACTGAAGACAGGCTCTTGTTTCTGCCCTAATTTAGCCACAAGTACTTATGTCACGCTATACTGGAGTGTAACTCTGCTCTGCACTCGTTTTGATAGGCCGATAAATTACACCACATAAACTGTAGTTATAATCCCCTCAGACAAGTAACCAAATAATCTGGTTGACTGAGACTAGCAGAGACTTTCACCAAGAAGCTCGTAATGAGGTCGAAGGGAATTAGAAGTATTGCACATAGGCGTGTCTCACATGCCGAGCGAAGCTAGCACGTTTGCCCAGACACCCGTTCTGAGAAATCACCCGACCTATGTGAATGTGGTTACCCCAACGACACGCATGTGGAGCACATCATTGTGATAGATACAGGTCCGGAGTGTTGCGTCACTGCATAATGACAATGCTATGTACAACGGACTCTGAACTCAAAAAAATCAGATTAGATTTGGACTACCAGCTGAGGAAATAAAGTGCAACAGGTCAATGTCCCAGATCGCTTCTAACTTGATGATTTCGCATTGTACCACTCGCTGCAGATAACTCGAAACAAAAACACACACATATGCATTAAAGCAGCAGCCACCTCAGCGACTATGGGAACAACTGGTGATTACCACCAGATTTAGTTCAGACCGAGCTGACCTTTAATGACTCTTTCCTGGCTCCCCTAATGTGTCAGGCTGCAGCCAACCACAGAAACCCTTTACCGTCATCTACTCAAACTTCCTAAAGGTGATTTTTGTTGTCAGAGTCCATTGACAACCATGCCTCCGTTTCCAGGTCAGAAATCTTCTTATTCGCAGTGCATAGTGCCCGAAAACTAAAATGACAGCTTTCCTGAGCTTAATGTCATATTAACCTATCCACCCACACATATGTGAATCATTTCACTGCTTACTAAAACTAAAACCTCACAATACTGTTTAGTTCAATCTAATCTATGACAAATCACCTAAATTCTTGCTACTTTAGTTTCTTTAATACCATGAGCCTACTATTTCAAAGAAACCGCAAAACTGCAACTAATTTTTAGTCTTGGAAAAATAAGTGAAACCACGTCTCTGAAATTCATGATGTCAACATTTTTTTTATTAGATCCTGTGAAGTTTGGGGCCAGACGGGCCTTTTGCTGGCAGAATAACTGGGTCAAATGTGTGTGTGTGTTCCCGCAGTTGGAGCCATGTGTTGCACAGGATGCTTTTGGGGCAGAAAAGACCTCTGTGAACCCTTACTTCTAACATTCCTGGAAAACGCCTGGTATCTTTTTCACAGAGACATTTTACAGAGCCACGGGCAGAAACAAGATCCTGCATTCAAGAGGTTCGAAAGTTAAAACTAGTACAAACGATGTTTAATATCATTCTTTGCTTTAGCCGTAAGAAGCTTCTTCCTGCATGTGTGTGTTAATTTCAAAAGACACTCAGATTGTCTGTTAAAAGGCTCGACTTGGCACATTAGTGACTCACACTGATCAGTTGTGAGTTTACTTAGCTAAGGCACACATAGGTGTTACACCATGCTCAAGCACTTTAGAGCTTCAGCAAGCAGCCACTGCTACACCCGAGTATGACTCCCACAACAAGACAAAGAACTGGCCGGGAGAAGGATAATCAGGGTTGAATAGTGCACATGAATTCTCGTCATTCTTGATCCTCGGCCACCACAAAGACCCGCCTTAAAGTTCACACAAGCAGAAAGGACTCACTTTCCCAAAACAGTGGATAGCATAGAAACACGTGTACTCTTAATTTGTTATACAGCACACTTAAAGCAAAGCCGGATTAATAACGCCCAAAGACTTATTTTGTTATTAACAGAGGCACTACAACAAAGTGGTGTGAATCACACAGATGATGCATGAATCCAGATACAACATTACTGAAGCTATTCCAGCACCTGAGGTTCATTGGCAGAGCATTTCTTTATTTAGATACAGCATTATTTAAATAATGTGCACTCAGTCACCCAGCTGCTCTGGCTCACTCGGCTTGGTAGAAGCAAATGGTGGTTGTGAAAGCAGATCCCCCCCCCCATGGATTCTGTGCCAGTGTCTGGCCTTTACTAAAACCAAGTGTTTTTTTAACACCTACACACTTCACTAGTCAGTGTCATGTGACGGTGATGGGTTCATTTTTAAACAAGTCTCATTTGGCCCGAGAGACCAAACACAGACACACGCACACTATCAGATGACTAAAGGTGCCACAGGAAATAAATTGCTTATGACAACATGACTGCAGCATTTGTATCATTGACAACAATGGACCAGCAGGAGTCTGCTGCAGTACTACAGCAGACAACACACACACACACACACACACACACACACACGAGAGAGCTGACCCCCGCCAAGCAGCATTTCAGTACCCACTTGCCTGCATGTTTCCCCATCAGAGGAAAACTGCTTATACGGAGGGGAAAAAAGCCCACGTGGTAAAGCCTGAAGTAAGAGAGGAGTGCAGAAATATTGACTGACTGGTTAAACAGTGTGAGAAACTCACTTCTTCCTGACAACTATAAGCCCTCGTGTTTCTCTTCCTGCTGCAGAGACACCCATTGTCTCCACCAAAGATATGACTCATATGAGAATATAGAAGTCAGAGCAGGAAATGTGACTAGAGCACGAAAATGCAGTGGGTTTCCAGTGGTGTGCTGAAAATTAACATTTCTGACGTGTAGATTTGTCTCAGAGCAATGCATTATGTGGCAAGATCCTGGCTGTGTAAAGGGATATGAATTGGGCTATGCCAGACAGACAGATCACATCATGTGAGCCCACTGCAGACCCACAGATGAGTAATCTGAGACACGTGCAGGCATCCGATGGCCTCAGTCCTCTAAAGAGATCCAGCAATTACAGAGAGAAAGGGAGAGACTTCCCAACCTAGATTTTCCTCACATTATACGACCATATGGCCTTGAACTAGAATTTCCACGTCTTTATAGAGGGGACAGAAACACAAGGGCAATGTAAGACTTACACCTGGCTAGAATTAGAGTGATCACAACCATCTAATACTAAACACAAAAGCAACCTTATATATTTCTATCATTGCACTGCTTTACAGCATGAAATACAAATTAGCGCATATTTTAATATTCTCTCCATCACTGCTTGGTGTATTAACATCTGCCCAACAACGCTCGCACATGATGGAAAAGCCTCTAAAATAAAGAAAACATCCGTCTCTGACACCTAGTTTTATTGCTTGTACAAATTACAGAAAAAAACGTAGCTAGGGCCCCCTTACAAATGCAACTAGAGAAACACAATGACACTAGCATGTCTATAACACATCTGCTGTAGACTCCACCAATAAATGCAGACTATGGCGCAACTGCAACTCTTTTGAACATGCTACACTCAAATATTGGTTCTTCTTTTCACCTGAGAATATAGACCTTCCTCTTTCTTATGCCATATTATCATAAACACTTAAATTTGTATAATTAGACATAGAACTTAGTCCATTTTCCCTTCCAAATATATACTTAAGTCAGTGGGCAAAAAAGTTCCCATGATTGTCTTTTCCCAAGCCTCGATTCTCCTGAGAAGGGAAACAAAGGCGTTACCTCAAGGAACCACATCACATCTTGTTTACTTCCTGCAGAAAAACTGCATCACCCTGGGAAAGGCTGCATCACAGGGTAATAATGTAAACATCTCGTGACACAGCGGCAGAATGAGTGCAAATAGACTTCTAAGAAGAGCAAACGGTCCGCGTTGTAACATACCAATCATCATGAAACCCCATAAAAAGGACTGGAACAGCTCCTCCGAGACAATTCCTACCTTGTGAGAGTAGTGCGGGTCCATTATGCGAGCCAGCCCAAAGTCCCCAATCTTCAGCACCAGGTCCTCTGTGTTGACAAAGAGGTTGGCGGGCTTGAGATCGCGGTGTAGCACATTGGCGGAGTGGATGTACTTAAGGCCCCTCAGGAGCTGGTACATGAAGAGCCTGGCATGGTCTTCGGACAGAAGGCCCCTCTCCAACAGCTGGCACAGGTCTGTCTCCATGTACTCTTGAACGATGTAGACTGAGTTGACCTCGGTTAGAGATACCACGTCCTCTGTTAGCCTGCGACCACTCGGGCCAAGCGTCTCAAACACCTAGTGACATTAGGAAGAGGAAGGAAGAATCAGCATCAAAAGAGTTTTTAAAATTGGACACCAGTCTTCATTCTGTAGTCTAACAAGAAGCGTGTACTTTTTAAGCGACACATTGCAACTCACCTTGACAATGTTGTCGTGGTCAAGACGTCTGATAATCTTTATTTCCCGCAGGGCATGCTTCACACTCTGGGGGTCGGTCAAGATGATTTTCTTCACAGCTACACTCTTGTCACAATCTGTGTCAACTGCTGAGAACACAAGGCCGTTTCCGCCGTAGCCCAGTGGCTTCAAGTCCATGTAGCGAGAACCCAGGTCAAAGCCATGGATGTTCATAAGTGATTCAAACTTCTCTGCCATGACGACTGTTTTCAGCCTAGCTTCCGCTATCGCTAATGTTTGATCTCTGGACCGGTCCAAGTCCACCTAAACACTAACAGAGGAGTTTCAACAAAAATCCCCCTAGAAGCTAAGCTTACCCACCCCTGTACAGGTGACTAGCAACTTCCCCCTGTCTGGCTGAGGGCTCAAATGTAATCAAATATTCTATCCATTGTGAAAGAGAAAAAACAGAAACAGAATTCCTCCCCAAATCCCAGACAAACGTATAACTTTAAATAATTATTTGTTGGGTAGTGTTTATAGACGGCAAAGGAATGGCCAATTAAAAATCACCGGTGTTAAACTATAAAAGCACGTAATTGCATCCTAACAGTGCAGATACATTCAGTGTATGACTGGTCCTGAGCAGCTTCATGTGTGTTGTGCTTAAATGCACTGGGGTTTTTTTTTCCTTCCTTTTTTTTTAAATTAAATTATCGGTCTGTCAAATCACCTGATCCATAAAACTGAAATGATTCTGGCCTTTTAGTCTTTAAAGTAATTTTCCACCCTCAATGATCAGGTGGCTCAAGCTCGCCACAGTCACAATCAAAACTATCCTCCATTTTAGTTGAGTACAACCTGAAAGACATGAGGAAGAGAATAAAAACAAAGTGAGAAAACAAATTACGGTGACAGCGGGAATTAGTAAAAAATAAATCAGTCAAATCGATCAACAAAGCAGGGATTTCCCATGAAAAAGTAGCCCTCCCCTTCTTGAAGTATTGCATGTTGGGGGTTTTACAAAAGCAAAAAACAAACCGCCTCATTTACCGGTTTTCGCTCAGCGTGGTGACAAATGGAAACTAAACCCCTCCTACCCGGTCAAGCGACTGCTAGTCCGATGTCTGAGGATCGACCACAATTCTGAGACAACGAAAGCCTCGCAAGCTTCACTAACATCAAAGCCACAAACGCTTAGGGACATTTTTAGAGCTTCCTACGTGTCTATACTTCCCATTCTTGGCGTTAACCTGATTCGGCGGAAAAAAAACAAAAGCCAAGAATGGAAGCTAGGCGACGAGCTACAGACAGACCTCTGTCTACGTGGTTAAATTCACCACGCCACCGCCAAACAGTAACACACACATAAACCGGGTAAAACGTAGTAGAGGAATATCTACAGACACTGGGTAGAACATCAACAGAAAACACCACGTTAAAGTGAAACCCGCGGACAGCGCGAACAAAGGAGCCGTTGTTGGCGGAGCTTCTGACTGTGCTACGTGGTTACAGCTCTCCTACCGCCGAGTAGCACAAAGCCGACGTCGGATAAACCGTTGAAAACCACCGCCAGCCTACACACAACTGACATATAACGTGAACAACAGTGACACAACAAACACATAACGCGTTACTTACGGCCCTTATCCTTCTCATTAGTTCTGGTGTATCCTCAATCAAACCAGAGGCGGTTCGACAAGGATCAGCTCTGCGGATCTGTTGCAATCGCCATCGAAGCTGGGCAGCGCTAAGAACGGCAGCTTTGACGTCACACTGCTGCCTTCAGGGACGGTCGGAATTCGAATAATTCAAATAACCCAATATTTAATTGATTATCGATGTTAATATCTAATGCAGCGTTATTACATTTTTAATGTATTTATTCAAATGGTGTTATTGTTTGTATGTAAAGTGACATTGAGCGTTTTGAAACGCGCTTATAAAAAAAACGTATTATACTTTTACTACTTCTAGTCTTCTTTTTCTTATTATATTATTAATTAATATTGTTAGTTATTATTGATATTAATATTCCAAAAGTGACTATTAGTCAGAATTTAACCAGCTATTACCAATAAAATTCAATCTATAGTGTTTAGAATAAGTGACATTCTAATGTCACAGTCTAATTATATTCTTTAATATTCAAATAGTATATTAGGATGTCCTATATAATTGGTAACAGTTTTGTCCAATGCTGATGCTGAAGTGATATTTTCAAAATATATTTTTGGATTTTGCATATTCGAGCAGTACTTGAAAGCAGCAGAAGCCATTCAAAATTGGTGTTTGAGTTTGTTTGAATCACGTGAGAGCGCTAGATTCGAAATCTGATTGAGTCATTATAAGGTTTTATAGATAAAATTGTAACCCCCATCAATCAAATAGCATTAGTAATCATGAAAGCTCAAATCATCGTTATGTGTATCCATTAGATTTGTAAAACGAAGGTAATTCATAGCTGCAAAATGGAAAACAGAATTAAGGTATTAGAACTGTACTGTGTAGCCTAATCTTTGTAGAAACAAAAACAATACATATATTTTTTTACCGAGTTATTTTGATACACGGAACTGGTTTTAGTTTGGTGTCTATTCCAATATAACGCGAGGCTCTCTGGTAAAGCGTCGTAAATACATTTAGAGTTGCATTTCATCCAAGAGTGGATGAAAAAGCCCCTTGCATTGGTTATGAGGTTGGTTATTGGCTACAGAAAAAGGCACTATGACAGACGCTTGTCTTACCTTAATAAGAGATCTCACTGGTTATGTGTTCTTCTCTATATTTGTTTTTATCATTTCGGATTCTTCCGGTACAGAGCCAGCAGGAATCTTTTTTACATAGGTGCTTCCTTTTCAGATGGGTCCCAGATTTATTTTTGCCTTTTACGTGAACCGATGTTTTCAGATTACGCCACGCAGCTGTGCCTGTGTGAAAAATCCCAGGACAGGTCGCTGACTGCGGCTTGCGGATTTAGAAAGTCCATCTGGCACCGATGTACGCAGGGTGTTTCCCTCTAATTTCACCTACAGTAGGCTTACACATCCCGAGCGAAACAAAGTCAAGGGATTAACGAAAGCCCTATGTTTTCTTTCTCTCATTCAGACTGCGTGTTGTCTGGTCCTCCCTCGCTGTGAATGGAAAGATGGGAGGGCAGGCAACAGCATCACAGCCGCAACAGTCTGCATCAGTATCCGCAGACAGACCATGTGAGAGCCCATGTGCCCGAGATTGCAGATGGCTCTCACAGGCCGGGATGGGCTCTGCGATGGAGAGCAGAAACCACATGCGGACTAAACGGGATGCGACAGACCCTGAGACAAGTGTCTGTCCTAGGTCTAGTAGGACAACGACAGAGAAGTGATGGTTAGACTCCTAGGTACCGCGTGGTTAATGATGATGTTTTTTCTCATGTTGCCAGAGTTATGTAATAGCCCATGCATGCGATTCCCATATGATGGAGAAAAGGAAGATGGTGATTTTATTTATTTATTCTTATATTTTAGATTAGATCTGAGTTAGCCAAAATCAGTGTTTATGCTTCGCTGATTATATCAGATTATTCAAAGGCAATTAAATACATGAATCGAACTATGAATTTCTATTTGGTGTATTCATTTCAATGTTTACACTGAATGTAATACTAAAGGTGGGAGGGGATGCTGGTGCAAACAGGCTGTCTATGTTCTAAGACATTTCACATTTTCTGTGTCCTGCTACTGAGGGAATCACTGCCAGCCAATGCTTACATCCTTCACTGTCTGCAGAGTAAGAGTGAATTAGCCCTCAGGGTTTTTTTAGGAGACTTGCTGATTGCTACTGGTTGAGGCTACATTGCTGATTAAAAATTACATTTGCAGATAAAGCATTGACACTTGCTTGCCCTGTTGGTGCCCTTTGCCCTGTGGTAAAGGAATGAAAAGAGGCCAAAAGGTAACACTGATTTGTTTGTCTCACCCTGATTCTTGGGGTAATTAAGTCATTACATCACATCTGAATGGTTCTGATATATAAAGATAATCCAGTGCAGGTCGTTATAGACTTTACAGGCTTTGCCCAACACAGTTGTACTTTTGTGAAGAGGAAAAATGCACACAAACCAATGCACACACTTGCGCCTATAGTATACAGAACATTTAAATGTGTCTTACTCCCATTCCTGCATTAATATCGTAAGTGTAGACATATCAGCTGGTCTCTCCAGTTCACCAGTCACTGTTAGTTGTAAAACTTAGACTATCCTCAACATCACCAGCATGTCACATGCATGTCTGGTTCTCTCTTATGGAAATAGAATCATCTTGTCACTTACCAAGGCTGTAATTCTCCTCAGCTGATTGGAGCAACATGGTGCAGATGTTAGTAGTCCATTCAGCAGAAAAATATACTGTATATCCAACAGAGCCAGACAGGTGGAGAGTGTGAGCACAGTCTCTTTGTACGTGAGTGTATTCTCAGAGCCTTGCCAATGTGTTATCCTCCTCCATGTGCCTCTGGTTGTGAGGTGGAGCTCCATGGACAGTTGATATAGCCCAGGCCGGAGAGGGGAGGAGCCTGCTCCAAGTTTGGCCTGGCCTGTCGGTATCTCAGACCCACCTTGATTAGAGTCCACTGCCACTACTTCTCTTTCCTCTCCCTTTCACAGCTACTTTCTTACTCCTTTGTCTTCTTATTTTCTAATTTGATTCACATTTAAATCCGTTTGGCTCACCCAGGCAAGACGTATCTGCAGCATGCACTGAGATATATGCTTGTTTCTGAGGGAGACCTTTTTTATATTTCATTTTACATGCTGTTTCCAGTGCACTTGTACAGTACATGAAGTGATATAAACACAGACAAGATTCAGTAATGTCTCCTTCCCCTGTGATGCCGGTCCTTGTGGCATTAAACCATCCTCAGGTCACCAGAAGACTGCTGCCGCGACTGTCTCCAGTGCTGCTGGAAACATGTTCATATAACGATATTGTTTTGTAGATTGATCAACAGTTCAGGTATTAACTCACAATACTCTCTCTCTACTCTACTGTTCGGTTAGCTAGCCTTCCTGCATTCACCGAATCATGTACGACATGCTTCATTTTTAAAACTCCCTCAGTCTCCTCCACATACCAATTAACTGGGAGAGAGAACTGTATGTTTCATCTCAGTGCTTTCTGTTCCTGGATGCTTTTCTCTTCCTGCGTCAGCACATAGGAAATCCATGCATCACCGCACACAGGTAAGACAAGATTGGCCTTTGAGGGAACAACTCTGCACAGTTTCCTGCGTCTCTATTGCATCTAACAAGAGGACAGACAAGATCTCCTTTAGCTGTTTGAATGAGTCACTCTATCTGAATGAGTGTAGAATATTAGCGGCACCTTATATGTATTATTATGTAATGCACAATTAACCTTGAATGAGCCTTTTTGTCTTTATTGGGTGATATACAGTTCTGGTTAAAGCCTGTGATAAAAAAAATATATTTTAGAGAAGAAGCACAAAATTCTCTATTTATGATTTCGTTTTCAAATCCATCCAAAACATATATTGCTAAATGGGCCTTCAGGTTCATGAAGGGGATGACACTGAACAAAAAGCCTACTGATGTGGACAAAAAGTAGGTCAGACTCAAATGACTGCTGTGCATTAAATGCAGACTTTGAAGAATTATAAGAATCCAGTTATCAGTATGGCTGCAGAGAATAGCTGACCTGTTTTACCAGCACACCTGCAGGAGAGGAGAGGAGAGGAGAGGAGAGGAGAGGAGAGGAGAGGAGAGGAGAGGATAGGAGAGGAGAGGAGAGGAGAGGAGAGGAGAGGAGAGGAGAGGACCATCTGGCTTTGCTATGCTGTCCTTTCACCATCTGTGAGCGGGGCATCCTAACCTGTTGTGTATGTGTGCTGGGGGTGTGAGATGTGATGTAACCAGTTTTGTCTGCATCTTGCTCTCAGACAAAAGATACAAAACACTGGAAATATAATCACGTTATCTGGCAGGGACACTCTGTGTATTGCCTGTATGCTGTGTGTTTGATGTGCTCATATGGGGTCAGAGATAAAAGTGGGTGTTTGGTAGTGATGTAAGAGGATCAGAGACTTTGGAATCTGAAAGTTTCTTAAGAGGAATAATAAAGAAATATTTCTCCTGTGGGTGTTATATATAATTCAACATGTTGTAATAACATACAGTACATGTTATCAAAGTCACTGTGCCGTTCAGATTGCCTAGATCTTGACAGAATGTTTTTGGATCCCTGAACTGATTCAAATATACCTGTAGCCCTAGTTACGGTGGAGAATGGGTGGAGAACGTTGCCTGCACATCACATTGTTACACTATGTTGTGCCTTTAATATACATTGTTCGTTATGACAAATCTTATGCCTTATCTTTACACGCTATCATCTCGTGGACAGGTATTACCAAGAAAAAAGAACAACATCCAGTTCTTTTCTAGGAGTTTGCCTTCCTCTTAAAAAGTAAAATAAATCTGATTGCTTGCATCACAGCCATAAAACCATAAAAATTAAAAAACAAGGTCAAAGCCGCCTGAGTGATAGAATAAAGTCTAGAGAAGCTCCTTTTTCATTGTGTGAAAGAACCATGAGGTTAACATAATGTTCACGACATTCCAAATAAGAGAGACAGAGATCGATAGATATGAAACAGCTATAATCTGGAACGAGGTGTGCAATATCTGCTGTTATCTACCTGTGTGGTAATTCTACCACCCCATCTCAGCGTCAACTCACTCTCTTCTTACTGTCTACAAGGTCTCATTACTCATAATATTTGGATTTCAAATAAGATCAAGGACATCCGGTGTCGTTATTATCCACACATGAACATATCTCATAACTCCTGTTCTGTATGTGTTACTGGATCTATGTATATTAGATATGTGTCAGATGTTTCCCCTGGATGTTACAGTGTGTTACATGCACTCTTCCTTAATCCCAGCTAAAGCTGAAACACATTGCATGTTGGCCTCCAGTCCTTTTCAATGTCCCATCAGCTAAACTGTGGAGAACTACAGGGTGCATGGTGCATTGATGTGCACAGCCAACCAACAGTATTACCAGCATAGGTCAGACCTGTCTTTTAAATATGCCAGCAGTGAATAGTGCTGCAGCTGCTCTCACTGCCTTGGCTCCTTAGCTTCCCTTGCTTTGGCTCTGTGTGTCTGTCACTGTGGATCGATGCAGCAGTGGAAAAGCACACAGTGGCAGAGTTGCAGGTCTAACGAGGGGCCTGTTTGGCCAATCTTTGCATGATATAGCCGAGCTATAGCACTCGCCCTTGCATACAAATCACAGAATAAAATGGTTTCACAGTGCTCTGCTTTGATTGGCTGTTTACTAATTTCTAGGATGACATCACAGAGCACCTTCTACATAAAGACAGAGGGTCCCTTTCTGAAGCGAAACTGTCAAATATAAGCTAAACTGAATGGTTGATAGTGTGTACAGCTTTAAAAACAGCCTCATTCCAGTCACACGACAAGCAGGTCTGTGTTCGCCTATCGATTGGTTGTGTAAAGCAGCAATCATTAACCTGTACTACTGCGGGATAATATGATAGTACAGGAAATGTAGAAACGCCTTTCAGGTCCTCTGCACGGTATCATTCATTTACCAGGGGACACTGTGCTAAGGGGTTGTTTTGCAATAACATGTAATCCTGTACCGTGGAATGCTCCGGCTCTTGGACCTACTGAGGTGCGTATTCAATGGGTAATCTGGAGACTAGTGCGTGTGCGGGTGTTTATGTGCGTATGTGTTTTCCCAGCTGCACCACATGCTCCACGGTACACCCTAATGTGGGCTGATAGCTCGGAGCTCAGTTTTGTGGTGAATAAGGTCATTACAGTTCAGTTAATCTATGCTCCTCTGCACTGCTCAGGAATATATTGCATAATAAAAAAAATGAAAGGGGATTATGATTCTTCTGTGCATCTACTGAACACTTCTTCGCAGCCAGCATGACTCCCATCAAGAAGGATTAGATTGGGAGATTGGCTGGTGCAGAGTTCACCCAAAAATCCCTTTTAGAGTCTGTCAGAATGTTGGATGGAGCAACTATATCATACTTCAGCGGTTACATAAGGGGGGTAGATGAAAGAGGAGACACCACCGACTCTCTGCCCTCTATAGCATGGTGAACCCTGTCTCTTTCTGTCTAAATGAACACACCCACTGTGATGTCACCGGATAAATGTTCCTGAACTAATGATACAGATCAATACGTAGGGTCCGATGTTATGATTTGTGAAATCCTGTTCCACAGACAGAGGACAGAAGACTGATTTGAATCTTCACCTCGATTTAATTTCCCCTCAGACTAAAAATTCCTACAACAATATTCCTGTCCTTTTTGGCATTTACATCAAATATGTGTCTTTTGACACACAGCTCTGCAGAGCGTCTATGTGCATCTGCAGTGAGGCTCAGCTCAGGTAACCCCATTAATAAAAAACAAGTGCACAGGTCAGCTGATTCTGAACTTAGGTGATTACAGCAGCCAAATAACATATTTCTGTAAAAAGACTGGAGCAGGGAAAACAGCCTGACTAAAGGTAAAACACCTGACTACACCTTTACAGTGCATTTGTTAAAACAGATAATATCGTTTATTTAACTATTCAAGTAAGTAAAGTAAATTTGTGGTTTGAGTCATGAGTCAGAATATTTTATAAATTCGTAAAATGACTTTGTAGATTTGTGTTACTATCATGAAGAAGAGTCCAGATTTTATTTATTATTATGTTGAATCACATTACGTTTACTCCAAAATATATGTATGTTTCCATCAAATAAACCTGAATAACAATAGCACAGCACTGAAGCCGATAAGAGACAGATAGGAGAGAAATCAATGTCTGCTTTTGTTTAATTGCATAACTTGTCTTAGTCATGCATGAGCAGCTCGACTCTGTAGGCAGTGTTCCATTTCAAACTCCACAGAGTCTGCTGCAGAGTGGCAGCTTAGTTTAGTGTAGCAAGAGCAAACTGACAATGATAAACATTCAGAAACATACACACAAAGCATCATGTTTCGATCAGTGACAAACCCAGTCTCTCTCTCTTCTTTATTCCATTTCATCTTTTGGTTGTTTGTTAGGATAATAGGTACACGGTGCACCAACATTTCCAGCTGTTCCAAGCAACATCAAAAAGCCTCATTTTTAAATTGACTACAATAGTATCCCCTTTAGTGGTATAAAATTTGAAGGTGAACGAGCACAAGCACACTTTTGAGCTTTTTCTAAGTGAAAGCCTGGGGCTTTTGGAGCATCTTTTTTGCTTTTGTGTGTGCTGTTCTCTCTGCTTGTGCATAAACAAATATCACCTAATCCCATTTGTGAGAGAGGAGAACATCTGTGGCCTAGAGACTGGCTTAATGAATACATTTTATATGGAAAAGCAGGAGGAAAATGCCAATGTCCAAAGGAAGATGCAAATAAATGATTCATAGAGACAGCTAAAAGAAATAGATGAAAGCTGGAAAGAAATAGCAGAAAATGAATTCATTTAAATGGAAACATTGGCATTTCTTTAATTTAGAAAGGCTGTTTGTGTAGAAATGTTACTGCAGTGCTTTAAAATACTTACCGTAATACTAATCTAGACAATCAGTCTATGTTCTGATACTTCAGGGTGCTTGTATATTAATGAAGTTTGTTCTTCCGTGTTGTAGAGGACCAAAGGTCTACTCTAACTAGACTGGCCTGTGTTGATTAGCTTGCAACTGTCCAACTGTTTTACCGACATACTGTGCATGAATATGACCTACTGACTGAGACAGAGGCAGAGACAGTGCAAAGAAGAAGTCCAGCTGCTGGTCTGAAGACCACCCTTCAGATGACAAATACTTTTACAGTGTTCTAGTTTATAGAAGATGTGGTTGTAGTTTTTCCACATGTGTGAATAGTTAAAAAGCCTATAAAGACTATTTTCATTTGCAATTATTCTGCAATTAATTTGTTATTATTCTTTTATTATGTAAAAGAATAAAAAATGAGTGGAGATCCACTTTAATCTCCTTAGATTTATCACATTAAACAACTATGCTCGACAGAGGCATGTAAATCTTTGAGACCAAATTCCATCTCTCTTCTGAGTACTTGTGTTCCCACGTAGCTTGACACTTTGATCTGCTCTCTCCCGTGGCTGTGTGACCCCCTCAGCTTCTATAGCTTTGTCTGTTTCAGGGCGGTTTAGCCTACATCCTATACAGCATAGTGTGAGTTATTCTGGGGAATAAAGTGAATCTAAAGCATGTGCCGTTTGTCAGAGCAGACAGACAGTAAGGTAGTAAAGTAGAAAAGAGGAAACTAATGAGGGGAGGAAGGTGCTTTAAGCAAGGAGATATGCTACGGCCAACAAGAATGTGGTCTATCTGAGTAATCTGGAAACAGGCCAACGAAGGACTTGTGGGGTTGGCGACATGCAGTTGGCTACTGCATGTCGATGTGGCACTCTATTTACTCGCCATTTGCATCATACTGCCAGCAGAGGTAAATCAGATAAGGTTTCATGGGTGCAACACATTATCTGGTCATTATCACCAGAAGATCAATACCTAGATTATTATTTTTATTTTATTGATAAGAAATCAAAGTAGAAAAGGATTTGAGGACAAATACATGCCTCCTGCACTGTCCAGCAGCTCTGCAATCATCCTGGTCTTGTGTCATGTGTGTACATCACTAGCACTGCTGAAAGAATAATCACACAAGTAAACAGTTATCGGAGGTGTTTACACAGATGTTACTGGAAGCTGATGTGAACTTCTCAAGGGTCAGAGGATTTCTAAACGTTTTTCCTGATGTTATGTTTACATCATTCTTGCCTCTGTGCTTTGACGTTTTAGATGTCGACCTTTGCTCCCTCTTTCACTCCATTTCTAACATGCTGCACATATTGAAGCGCCGTATGTGTGTGCGCGTCTAAATGTACTGAGGTTGTTCTCCCTGCAGCTATTTGCAGATCAGCCACCTGAATTAATCTGGATTCAGCACTGATGCAGGGAAATTACAGCTGCTAGGCAAAAGGTTAACATAAAAATGTTTTTTCTTCTGCGTCTGCACCGTCATGCCACAGTTAGAGACGGAAAGTGGGTCAGATTGAAAATGTGAGGGGTCCTGGTAGGAGGCTCCCCAGCAGACTCAACCCCTGTCCTCTCCCTTCAGGTATGAAATCTGTGTCTTTGTGTGTACCTGTTCCTTTGACTTGGTTTTAATGCACTGGGTGTAATCATTCAACGGGTGCTCTATTTGTGGACATTCGTGGTAATAATGATTTGAACTTATGGAAAAGAAACCGGTAGATAAGCAGTTACATTACGTCTACACAGCCTGACCAAAAAAGGCACTAAGCAAACAGGTAGGAACCGTCCACTGGATCATTACTGCAGCGATTAATATGTTTCTACCCGAATTTTCCATCAATGATTTTTTTCAGACATATTCCATGATGACACTGGCACAAATTGTGATAGAATTGGTCGGGGAGCATGAGACATCATTTTGACCCAAGGATTGACAACCACCTTAACATGAGTGAGAATCACTAAAGCATGTGCAGCAGATGACTTTATGTCAGGGTCTGTTGCCCATCTATTTACCTTTTCAGACAACGGGGGTGTGAGTGGGTAGTTCAGGTGTTATGAGGGTAAAGATCAGTAAAAACTTCCAGAAAAAAAGTAAAGTAAAGGGTGTTCAGAGAAGTGATGATGAAGGAGAAATAAAGAACTGACACAGAGCTCCAGTCAGGCCCCAGGGTCCGCACAGTTTTGCAATTTGACACGTAGCTGTACGTGCCACATGACTAACTTGCTTTACTACAGTATAGGCCATTACATAACCAGCAGCCTAAGGCGTGAACAATGCTGTTTACAAAACAGTAAAGAGCAGTGTATGACCGCACACCACAAACACACTGTACAAATCCACAAGAGGAAAGCTCTTAAGTTTGAAAAAATGATGCTGTTAGAAAACGGTGAGTGGATGTATCATTGATTCTGCACTACAGTTGGAGACAGAGGGAATTTGGCAGAGGGAGGGAAAAAGGGGGGAAGAATGGGGAAACAGGTAATTAGCTGAAAGTAACTTTCTTGGAGACCTCAAATGGGAATCGGTGAATAAGGTGCACTCAGCTTTTATTATTCTATATCTGTTGGGGGCCTGTTTTGAGCAGGGACATTGTGTCAGCTTCAGCACAAATGCTCTCCTCTCTCTCTCTCCACAGCAGTGCTCTCAGCGGTCGACTGTGGGATATGATTTCATAACTGCAGTCCAAAAAAGACAACCACAACAATCCACCAATCCAAGCAGACAGTGACATCCACGTGTCCCAGTGAGGGTCTCAAAGTTACTTTTGGTGACCAGGGGATTATAAAACAACATGTCACAGTTTGCACTGATATTGTTAACATTAGTTCCAAATGAATTCTAAAGAAGTGCAAACATCACTTCAGTGTAGCAGCTAACTGAAGCTATCAGAGCAGCTTTCTGTCTCCCAGATTTGGCAGTAAAATGAAGCTGGTTTCCAGGCAGTCTGGGATCAATTAAAGTAAATTGATCACTCATCCGAAGACAGTGCTACTGCAAAGAAGGTACATTAGTCATCTGTTGTGCTTCTCTAAATGCGTTGGCTTATCTAACTAAGCTTTTGGGAAAGGGGGGGAGAAGGCACACAGATGAATCAAAAAACAGAGAAGGGAGCTTGGCTTGGTGCAGGCAGGGCAGATAACTATAGGACATAGTGTGCTGTGCTGTAAGTCACAGCAGGCTCTGAAATATTGCAGACCAGGGAGAATGGGCAGGCTGTCGGCCCACACCTGACCTCAGCACCTTTCTCCCATCATCCACATCACATGTCGCTTTCTCAACCTTTGGGTTTTTCCCCTGCTTCCATTGCCCAAGACATGCATCCTTTGGTTAATGTGTGTTTTGTGTAGTTGTGCAACCAACTTCATTTCAGTTGATCAACACTTTGGAAGAAGACTAAAGGGCATTACTGCATGACTTATTGCAAAGTGGACAAATATTCCACAGTCATAGCCCTGGTCCATATTGCAAACATAGAACTGGCCTGTTTAGAACCATTTAATGCCAAACCCGCATTATGTCCCGTGATGTCTCTCCATGCGTAGCTGCGCATACAAGCAGAAGCAACAGTGTTAGATCATTGTCTACTTCACGCGTACTTTTCAGAGTACTGAAATCGTTTACGTAAGTAATATCAGCTTACAACTAAACATCTAAGGTAAACGGTTGCTAGTAGAATCAACTAAATATATGTACGTTTGCTTTAGTCCAGTGGTTCCTGACTGTGTCCCCCAACTTGTTTTCCCTTTAGATGCAATGATGAGTTCAAAAAAAGTGTATTAATATGTATTAACTGTGTAAATTACATGAGAAGGAAGTGACTATAAGTGAAGTTAAACGGGAGAAGGCGATCTATCAGCAAGACAAGCAAACAACAAGATATATGGAAAAACAAACATAGCAGCCGGGGTTATAGAAGTCAAATACAGAACCAATACAATAATTGATGATGTAGTTATGAGTTGTGCACTGGACTAACTATACTTTTGTGTTTAATAAGGCGATAAAGTAGCTTTAGTTCTCGGAGAAGCTGTGCTGCAGAGGGTCACCTTTGCTTCTGTTGTTCTTTTTTAAATGTGTCTGTTTTTGGAAAAGCTCAAGTGTATTCTGAGTGCAGAGCAACTCACAGCTGAAAGTAACCCATTGTTCATAGATTAGGCCCTATTCTGTGAGCAGAACAGGCTGACCGAAATTGTTAAGGTCAGGAGGGGAAAAAAACAGATGATACTGAACTGTTACAGACGTGTTTTGTGTGTGAACAGTGCTCACCTGCTTGTGTGCAAGGGAAAATGTTCCCGCTCTCTGGGCCAGTGTCATGTGTAAGTGTGAGGATCCTGCGGTGAGAGTGGAGTATTGTGTTTCTATTTTATTTATTAGCCTCTTATATAAGCACCAGCAGGAGGACGGGACATACTGGGATGGGGGTAAATGGCACCAAGGTATGAAATTCAACCAGGGTACACGGAGTTAGACAGTTAAACACAGTTAGGACGTTTCTAAAGTGAATAGAATTAAATTACATCACAACCGAGAAGAGACACAACAAAGAAAACATCTGAAAACATCAAATAAATATGTAAGATTATATGGGAATTATAATAAACTAAAGATTTTTAGATTATTTGCCAGTTTTCTTTGAGAGATTAAAAATGTTTGCGCTTATGTCTCTTTATAATATTTCGATGTAATAAACACGCCAATTATATCGCTCAACAATTATTAAACATAAAATGCATTGTGTTTTGAACAAGTTCAAAGAAGAATTCATTGTGGAACATTTCAACACAACTAATGCTTGGCAGACGCATTTATCCAAAGCGACTTACAGGGAGCTAGCGCTGGGTGTCTGGCTCAGGGACACACCTGGTAGGGGATGGACTGGGAGTCAGACGGGGTTTTGAACCTGCGACCTTTTGGATCCCAGTCTGACACTTAACCCATTGAGCTACCAGGCCGCTATTCATGTTATATATCAAATAAAAATGCACATTTACCTATATTCCAGTACACTTGAATCAACTCAAAAGTGGGATAACAATAAACTACAAGAAAATCGATAGCTTAATGTTTAGTATCTGTATTTAGTAGTATACCTTTATAAAATAAAACGTGGGCCAATTTAATTCCAAAGTGTGCTCCAAGCACATTTCCATTAATAAACTTACTGCATGAAGTATACTTGGGAAGTATGCTTAAAAAATGAACGTTTTAAATATTTTTTTCATACCGGAAAAGGGTCAGTCAGGTTACGTGGTAATGCAGAATAACCAGAACATCTGCTGAGCTATCACTCAAAATATATGTAGTGACATGCACAGCCAGGTCAAGCAGAGAATCTGTGTCTGCAAACAGAGAAAAGGCTGCGAGAGTAACGGTTACAGCTCCTACTCTCAGGACTAACTGCTGGACTGGCGAGCAGGTTTCATGTGAGTGACACCTGAGACTCAGCGGCGTGTTTCAGTGCACGTGAAAACATCCCCTCTCTGCATTAGTCAGCTGAGTTCAGTCAGCTTCTGCACAGCTGGGAAAAACAGCAGATATGACACAGAGAGAAAGAAGAGAAGAAGAGGAGAAGAAAAAACGAGGGTAAAATGCTGCATCTGTCTCATCCCTCTTCCTGCTGTGCTGACTGTAGCAGTGCCTCCACCTCTGGTCCCCTCCCTCACCACTCACTGTGAGAAATTGAGTTTACATAACATACTGCAGTCTGAAAAAGCGCAGCACACCGATGCAGACTTGCTTTTCAAAGGCAGCAAAGCCACAGCACATTTCCATCAAGCAACATCTGACATTCATCGTATGGACTACATAGAGCACAGGGTGTGCGGCCCGGAGGTTTTCACAACCACCTCCGTGCTGCACGAAGAAGCACACGTCAGCATCTGCACGCAGACCTGTTCTGAGGAAAAGCTAATTGTGCTGAGTGAAACCTGCCCCCAGCAACGAGAGGCTGACACACGATAGTGTCACTCCAACAAAGCATCTTCATCACTAATTCCCAAAACTCACAAATGTAACTCGGAGCTCCCTCCTACGCCGCTCAAGAGGGTTTCTGATACAGCACTTTAAACTGTACTGACAGACGTCTGTGGCCATGTCAAAGTAAAGTGTGTGGCACAGAGACCGTTGTCAGGGGAGAGAATGCAGCCAGTTTATGTAACTCTTACTTAATCACTTTTACCAGTTTTGTATTCTGGGTGGTTACAACCAGTTCTGTCTGGACAGGGCTGGGGGCGAGGTCAGACTCAAGGGTTGTTATCACTCTCTGGGAACCAAGTTAATGTGCTGTGCCTGTGTGTGTGTGTGAGCATGGCTCTTGAACTTCAAGCAGTAAGCGGGATTGTTGTTCTCTACATCAACAAACCCTGAGAAGTTGAATAATTCCACATTACTATGTTTTACGTCCAAAAACATTTTACAATAAAACACATACCACAGTTGTTTATTAGAAACCTCTAAGAGAATATCCTCTTCCTGTACGCTTGTTTAAAACAAGCATCCCATTAGCTCCTAGCTGTTGCTTCTGTCATTTCCCCGAATTAGCATTTCACCAGCAACACTCCACCATTAACCTGCATTTTGTTTTGAAACTGGACTCGGCCTTATGTTTCATAACCTCGACAGTGTGATTCATACACAGGAATCAGCCTCGGTTACATAAAGAAACCACGTCTTTTATTTCTCCACCTCTGCTGTACACAACATAAACAAACACACGCGCACACACACACACACACACACACTCACACCCAGGTTTTCAGAAAATATACAAAACAAAACGCGGCTGTTTAGGAGCCATATGGGACGAGCACTGATGACACAGTGGCATCACTAAAAAAACAAAACAATTATTCGTCTTCCTCCTCCTCCTCCTCTTCGTCACTGATGACATATTTCTTGGCCTTCTTGGTGGAGACTTCCTCTTCGTCCTCTGCTTTTCTCTTGCCCGATCCCTCGCCCTCCTGTGCAAAAGAGCAGACAGTGAGCGAGCTGATGCAGCGACCTGCTGCCAGCCGCAGACATCAGTGCACCGTCACAGTGCACGGTGAGTAAACAGGTGTTCTTTGGAAGGACTAGTATTTCCTGTCCTGCTTAGTGACATCGAGGTAAAGTGAAGTGTTGTTTTAGCTCTGCCGTGCGCGGCATCAAACCGCCCCCTCTCTGTCCGTCAGGGTACTGCACCTACCTCATCGCTGTCGAGCTTCTTGGCCTTCATCAGCCTTTGGGCTTTGTCATCATCGGAGCCTTCATCACTGTCCGACGAGTAGATCCGTGCTCGCTCCTCTGAAGCAGGACAGAAAAAAAGAGGACTTACGTTAACTTCACTGTCTTTAAACCTGTGGGAGAGTTTCACAGAGTGACTGTGGTGCATTTTAATTTAATGTATTTGTGCTCACCTCTCAGGCCTCCACCCCCCTTGAATTTGTTCTTGATGGCTGCCAGACTGATGGCCTCCTCACCCTCCTCCTCGTCATCGTAGCGGTCGGGCTCCAGGTAGCTGCTGCTCAGGCCTCTCTGGTGCTGCTTCTCCCTCATCCTCCTCTGCTGGGATTCTCTGCGGATAGAAGCTCGCAGACGCTCCTCTTCTTTCTGAGACGACGGACACCAGAGGGAATAATTTGTTAATCACCCATGTGATGCGACCTTCGGTGTATGGTGCGTCTATGATGGCTGTGCTGGATAAAGTGGAGGTAATTCATTCCTCCTAAGCTTTAAGATGACTTGACCTTTGGTCTGAAGTTGCTTTTCATTCGTTCGTTCGAATTAGAAATTAGATTTGAAAACTGTTTAAGTTTTCCGCCATAATTTAAATATCAGTTTCTTTCTTTCTTTTACCGTCCTCCACTGTCAGGTTCGCGCTCGTTAGTAAAAACATGTTTTAATGTAGCCAAATGTTCAACGTCTTCTTCAGGTGGAAGCTGAGCACAGTAAAACTGGGTGATGCGATCAGTCGCGCTCGCCTGTGTTGATACTGGATACACAACCCACAATCCCCCGTCAGAGTTGCTGACTGTTTCCATTCCACTGACCACTGCATAACCTCATTATGCAACCATGTCAGGTTACGTCTTTATGTAACTGGGCATTATGCTTGTCAACAACTGGCCTCACGCCACCTCTTTGTCCCTGTGGTAACAAAAGCATTCTCAAAGCTCAGGGAAGACAAACACAAGAGCGCAGACGGGCAGAGGGCAGGAGGGTGCTACCTTGATCATTTCATTGCGATGCGACTCAGGGTCCCTTCCAGCCATCGGGAGGATTCTGATCTTCTGTGTCTTGGAGCAGCGGTCCGCCAGAGACAGAGTCATCTTCCTGTGGGTGGCGCTGTCGGTGGAGTGGGGCCTGGGAATACAGACAAAAACACAATATTATATTTAGGGTGACTGTATAATTCACTAGTGATTTTTAGCCATTTACCTTCTATTATTATTTTACTTTTTCTAGTAACGCACAATAAAAGCTGATGTTTAATGTTTTGAAACCATGCTGGCATCTAACATTCAATTGCTGCCTCGGCATTTTCCAGCAAAAACAAAATCACCCCAACGAGCAGCTTCAGCCCTGATCCTGATCAAAACTCTGCCCTGATTATAACACTCCGGTTGAACAAGAGGTAATGTCCCGTTGTGTGCATGAAAGCAGATTTGGCCAGAGTCCTACTAGTCCCATGTGGTCTGAGAAGATGGAACATCCAGGTGGACTTGGGGGCGCTAAGAAGCTTACATGGTTGTTATTGAAAGGAACCTGGGCAGCTTGCACAGGGTGATGCAGGGACTTAAAGCATAGAGTACATTTCTCGATGGAGCCTGAAAGAAGGGTGCTGTTGTTGTAGCCCGGGGCTTATTCCGTGCAGGGACAACTGCCAGAGAAGGAATATCCCGAGCAACTCTAGTTTCTGTCTCAGGATAACGTGCTCTTAATAACAGCAGCACGTCAGCGCGTTACCTGAACGTCAGCTTGGTTTTGAACACAGCCTGTCCCTGCAGTCCAGTGCCCTGCCGGATGAACAGGTGGTTGTGGTCTCCCTGGAGTGGCGCTTTGTAAACATCAAACACTTCGTTCCCCAGATGGAGGGACATGCTGTGACAAGAATTGGACGTTTAAAAGCACGGAAAGCACAGAACCCCCCCCTCCCCCAAAATGCAGCATGACAGAACACACACCTGCCGTCAGACCACTTCACGATGCGCGCATTGCTCTCTCGTGCTTCGTTCCCCTCCTCGTCTCTTTTGACTCTCCATCGAATTGTGTTTTCCACCTGTGGGAGGAGAGAAACAAATCTCACCTCTCAAAGCCCACAATCACCCGGCTACAGAGAGATTCGCATTCGGATAGTACATACTTTTAGTTTGAGTCTGGTCCGACCCTCTTCATCCAGCATTTCTTCATCCTCAAATTCATCCTCATAGTACTGAGGATCAAAGGGTCTGTAAAGGCAGATTTAAGAAAAAGGAACGTAAACACTAAAGTAAAAGCATCTGAGGCAGTGTTGTCTGTTTGAATGATCCCTTTTCCGTCCTCTCATTGCCTCCCAATTTAAAAACTTAGGGCTCCTAAGCTCTGACCTGGGCTCCACAGACAGGAAGTTGGGCAGCTTGACAAAATAAAGGTCAGATCCCAGGTCTGTGCTGACTTTTGGGATCTCCACTTCAATACGGGTTTCAGGCGCAGGCTCTTCCTCCACCTGCTCTCCCTCCATCCCATCCTCTGTATCCTGGACACACACACACACACGGAATATTTCACTGTATGACTCATGACCCACGATAATCAGGGAGCAGCTCAGAGAGGCTTAGCGAGGGGGTCTGAGAAAAGGAGATTTGGGAACTCCCATTAAAACGATGCACAATTAGAGAAACTTGATGATGAGAGCAGGAAGAGACTCGGACACACACCAGCGGCTGTCCGGGCGTAAGCGGCTTCTCCGCGTCGCTGTCTGAAGAAATGTCATCAGCCTCTCCAAACAGGTCGTCTGCTGCAGTCGTCTTCTCTGCAGAACAGTAAGGATATGGAAAAAAAAGGACACCGAAGTGAAACTATGCTTTTAGGTTTGCAGTAAAATATGTTTTTTCCCCTCACACAGTTTCTTACGTTTCTTTGATCCAATATCACTGTCAGAATCGGAATCGGACGCAGCTTTTGCTTTGGTTCTCTGTCTGATGAAGTCGTCTTCACTGTCACTGCCCTTTGCAGACTCTGGCAAAGTAAATGTCAGAAAATATATATTTTACTGTTGTAAAAAGGCAGAGTGGAAAGATGGGAGAAGCGAGGGAGGCATGTGATACAGGAAAGGTTGAAGAGACGCTGCAATTACATTTTTGTGTGCTGCCACCATGCCCTAACCTCCGCAGACTAACGTTTGTACCTGACTTCCTGTTCCTTGGCCCTTCATCATCAGAGTTCTCTCTTTCCTCATCAGAGTAACGACGTTTCTCCTCCTCGTCCTCCGACTGGTCGCTCTTAGCTCCTCCTTCCCACTTCTCGTCATCTGACTGGTTCTCTCTGCCAGAAGCCTCTCCGTCAGAGTGTGGGGTGCCCGGCCCAGACTGTGGAGTCCCAGGATCACTGTGAGGACTGGTTTGTTGAAAGGTATGTCATGAAATTAAAATCCACTTCTCTGGAAACAGACATATCACAGAATAAGAGGATGTGTGACGTTGCACCTTCTGTCTGAACGAATGCTGCCTCTCTCAGAGTGCGGGCTCCGTGCTCCAGACATCACACTGCCAGCCGGACTTCCCGCATCTGACCGGTGGCCACCATCCTCGTCGTCTTCGTAGTCATCTCGATGGCCGCGCTCTGAGCCACTGTGCTGCTCTGCATCCGAGTGGTCCATGTCCCCCCGGTCCGAGTGTACGCTGGCATCCGACTGGTTCCCCGATCGCTCGGACTGATTGTCGCTGCCACTGTGTTGACTGTGCTGCTCGTCCTCACTGTCGTCTCCAAACAGCTCCTGTTGGCAGAAAAAGAAGGTATTAGATTCTCATCATACTGCACAAAGAAACACCAGCGAGTTGAACTGTCGCAAAAGTCTAAAGAAATATTTACGCAATATACATGCACATAATTTGAATCTTAAAAACACGGTGGCAATGTGTTGTCCAGCACCGGTGGAGAACCCACAATGCTGTTGGACTCCCTGTACAATGACAATAAAAGTCTATTCTATTAACCTGACCCATATCAGTCAAACATACTTTATTCATACTGGCTTTTTCCCCTTCCTGGCCTTCGTCTTCGTCATCATCATCATCTCGTTCTCGTTCGCTGTCACTGCTGCTGCCTGAGCCGTTGCTGGCAGATCTTGGTCTCTCTTGTTCCGAGTCTGAACCTGAGCCTGAACCCGACTCTGAAACACATCAAAACAAACATATTGTGAACGTGAGATCGCACGGTTGTACGACTCAGGCTCCCGCCACCTTCAGAAGTCGTCCGATGACTCTGCCGTCGTAGAAAACTCTGTGGACGGGTGTGAGCAAAACTATCTCCAGGTCAACATCAGAAAAACAAAGGAAGTAGTGGCGGACTTCATCTGGAAGTCCTGTCACTCCTACCTCCATACGGGGGGAGGAGGACAAATACTTGGCAGTGAACTTGGTTATACTGGATATGATAGACATCAACAGACTGGACAAATGAATCAGGAGGGCTGGTCCGGTTCTGGGTGAGGAGCTGGACCCTCTACACGCCCTAAACTCCTCTCTATCACCCCCTACACAGCGTGATTAATACATCAGAGAGAAAATCACTGCTAACTGTGTCTAAGAGGTTTCTCAGTCATCCAGGTTACGTTGTGAGAAGCTTATGTTACTGGGAGAACGTGTTACTCATCCATAAAAAAGAAAAGGAACTAAATTTTAAAATAGCACAAACACAATCGTTTCCACAGTAAAAAAAACCGCTGAAGTTACCGTTTAACGACTTAACACAGGTGATGAGTTCAGGCTCCACTTTTACCGAGCAGTGTTTCGATAAAGTGATTTTTTTCTGCTTTGCACCAGGAAATTTGTGGTGCTCTCAATAAACTAACCTCATAAACCACAAGACTTTTTACACTTTCAAGACATCGTTACCTCGCTGATCATTGTCGCTTTCTCCGTCACTGCCGAACAATTCATCCATGTCCGCCATTTCTTCCGAACTGTGGCGAGATGTGATCCGCCGGAAGTAGCTGAGCGCCGGTTTTACTTCCGAGGTCAAGATTAGTCCGCGTTAAAGATTAGGCAGTGAGTTAAACTGGCCGCAAGGTGGCGGTATATGCCACTGTAAAGCACTAAACAAATGGTGGTAAAACACTGCATAATGATGACATTTGGGGAGTTGAAGGAGTCTTTCAGCTCCTCAGATACTCGAAAACAACTTTATTAATCCCTGAAGGAAATTTTTTTTTGCCTTGTTACAGCCCATTTACAGTTCAAAAGAAGAGAAAAGAACCACATCCAGAAAAGAAAAGATTAGCAATATACCTGATTACCTGATAAAATAAGAATAAGAATAAGAATAAGAGAGCAGCATATGTACTCCGAAAGCTGAGGTTTGAAACTTCTGAGTAAATAAGTAAATATTTTTTAAGTGAGTTAGATTAAAAGTTTATCCTACATACAAATTTGAAACTTTATTAAAACTTCTTTTGACTGCCCATGTAGCTTTAAAGGTGCTCCAGGTGTCTCTAAACATTGTCTTAAAGTTTACAAGGAACAAGGAACAAGGAACAATCTCACAAGGCCTTTATCATCACTGCTAAATAAGCAGTTATGCATCAAGAAACAGCCTATCGTTTCCTTCAAAGTTTAGGAATATCTGTGTTTTTCCTCTTTATGGTGCAGAAAGGCTCAATCATTGGACATTTATTTCAACACCATCATAATTGTTTGTTTTTTTCTAAAATAGCTTATTAAAGCTTATGATTATTATTATTATCGTTTTGAAGTATTAAGACAAGGTGTTTAAAAAGCAATGTAATACATATAAACTGAAATATGCATCCAGAGTTTCAGCAAAGAGCAGGACAAATTTGTCATTTGCAACTTTTATAGCCTCTGACACAATTCTTTACTTTACTTTGCTTGGCAGACGCTTTTATTGAAAGCGACTTACAAGGAGCTAGCGCTGGGTGTCTGGCTCAAGAACACACCTGGTAGGGGATGGACTAGTAGTTAGACGAGATTTCGAATCTGCGACCCTCTGCATCCCAGTCTGACGCTTAACCCATTGAGCTACCAGGCTGCTATTATTCTATGTTTGTTTGTGTAAATGATAACACAACCATTTAAACCTGGTGACAACGTTCATAGAAATATGAACAAAGGCAATATTTCACTTATTCTAATGAGGTTACTTTAGAAAAAGTCATCAAGCTGGAAAACAATCATCTAGGGTCTTGACATGTTAAACAATGTCAAGGATTTTTTTCATCCATGAAGACAACACAAGACTTAAGAGTAGATCCTAGATGACTGGAGGACTACAGTGAAGCTCAGTATGCCTCTGTTGTCAGTCTCTCAAAGTAGGACTAAACCTGTTAATAAAGAATGAATGAGAAATGAATGAGAGAATGAGAAATGAAAATTTCACACATTCAGCAAAATAAAATTTTAAGTTGGTACTTAAAGCTTGCCATATGTGAGAAAATTTGTAATTGCATTCAGTACATCCTGCATCTGATGTGTGAAATAATCTTCTGTATCTTGACCCTAATAACAAGAGCTGCCATTTTTTGTGATGATTGGGTAGAAAATTGTAACATGTTGAAACAACTTATTATGTCGGATTAATATTAAAAAACCCAAAACTGTTAAATGTACTTTTAACAAACTAGCCAACCACTAAATATTCACATTTGAGAGAATAAATATAACAGTGCATTACTTAAATATAATTACTGTAATAGTTTTATGGGTTAACAACTGAAGACAAATTTGTATGTTTAGATTTTAAAAGGAATTAGAGGGTTGTCTTTCTGTCATTTCTTGGTGTGTTGTTAAATTTCCATTGGTCAGATCATGTCAGTGCAGTTAGGAGCCATCTGCCAAGATATGAGCTTAGAGGCTAATTATGTGTCACTTGGCAGCAGCTGAAACACTAGGTCTAATTTTCCTAAAGCCGTAGTAGACTAAACTATACAAGTTAATAATGTGACTATGCTCCCAAGTCCCCAAATCCCCTGACAACAACAAAAAACCAGAGTGAATGTCATTTCTCAGATAAGGTCCATTTAAAATCCTTTCATCTGAGATCTGTAACACTTCTTAAAGACCGGAGAAGATGTCCTGACAACACAGAAGATGCGAAATGCATTATGTGTTAAAAAAAGCGAGATCAGGATCACTACGTAGAGCCAGAAACACTATATAAACATTACATGCACCAGTCTGCTTTCATCAGTGGTATTTGGTTGCCATTGCTTTATTGCACCACGAAAATACTCCATAAATTCTTTGATTCTTAGGCATCCCTTAGGCATACTAATTACATTTAGCTTGAAACCTCTCCATTTATTACACTTACCCTTTACTTGGTGTAAGAATATTATATTTGTACGTGTGTCATTTCTTATCATTTTCTTCTTACTTTTTAATACAAAGTAATATACAAAGGGTCTTGTTGCCCCCCTGCATAACGTCTACATTATTATATTTGAATCAAATTAGATTAGATTAAATGTATTAGGAGTAAAAATATAATAATTCAGAACAAAGTAATTAGCACAAAATAAAATCGTTATTTTCGAACATTTGAAGAATACAGCTTTATTTTAGTGTAGTTTAGCGTCTCTCCTCTGATTGGTTCATTCACATAAAAAGGGCGTAATTATTAACGCCATTGGTTAAAAAGAATCAGACTCTCTTTCTATAGGTGCATCCAGACATCACTCGGGGAATGCGACTCTTCTCTTTTCCTGTGTTGCCGCCCTTGCTCCGAGTGAGAAATCAACTACTGAAGACATCGCATTTATTGGGTGGACCTGGCATTTCTGGTCCTTATCGAGGTCCCATTAGCCCGAGGTAAGACATTAAATACCTCGTATGTTTATATTAGGTGTGTTAATTTAGTCTAGGCGGTAGCTATAGTGTTTTGTGACATACTCTCACTAACATATGCGCTCTGTGGCCGCCTGCACTCACTAAACTGCTAGCAACTTCAGTGAACCGCTCAGGCTAGCGCATTAGCCGCTAGCTAACTAGTACATTTCGTCGGGTTGCTTCTCCCGGTGTGCGTTACTTCAACCAACCATCGTAAATAAGTTACCGAAGTGTATGTTCCACGGGCCACTCAGAAACCACTCGACCTGGCTGTAACCGTTCACGTTTGTTGTTTTAGCTTAGTTGTTTCGTCTTTTTGCTACGCGATGATCATCACGATAATCTTTGCTGTCACCCTGATAACGTCCATCATAAACATGTAAATAACGGGTTAGCTAACGCTGTTCTGTAGCACGATGCGTTTTCTCCAGGCGATGGGTAAGTGACAAACATCATTACACCTTTGCTATATGTCAACTAAAATAACTTCCAGATTAATGATAATAATTAATAGATGGCAGTCTTCTCCAGTGATTTTTCTATTTAAATGACTTTGATTTTAGATGCCCATCCATGTCAGTCTCATTAACCCAGCCCCAGGATGAATACTCCCCGTGTGTCTGTTTAACTAGTACAATCGTTTCTGCTGGTCCAAGGGCGTGCTTGTGGAGGGATGACTCAGGCCACGGTTAACGAAAGGCTATGACTCGTTTGTTAGGTGCACTGTCAGTGTACCTGAGTCAGTGACTACAGGTCAGTGGCTGATGTGAGGGAGTGTGTTCACAATAGTGATTTAACCAGCAGGGCTCAAACATGAATGAAGGGTGTGGTCCAAGTCTTGAGGAAGACGTGTAGTTAAGGAAGTGCAGTATAAAATATAAACACACAAGCACACAGCACATGGTCTTACTAAAGCTGTGAATGTGGCATTGTAATGTGTAATGTAGTGTTGACTGCTATTATGGGTTAATGTAATAATTCTGCTTTCGGAATCACTTCCTGCATTACATGGTTACAGATAAACAGCCTCCCGAGATAGTGTTTGTTTACCCTACATACCTTTCCCTGTTTTGTGAAACCTGGCTGGGAGTGCCTAGTTTCATCCTTGGTGTAATGAAGCCTCAGCAGTAAATGGTGACAGTCAGATACTTTTGTTGTTAACAAAGGTCTGAAAGTGGCAGCTTTTCTTGAATCTGCATTAGTTACACGGTAGCTACTATAAGGCCCTGCTGAATTGGAAGGAAAGGTATTCATTAAAATCTCTTCTTATTATATAACAATAGAGTGTGTCTGTAGTTTGGGTATATCAATCATATGTTTGAGAAACGCCCCACTTCCTGTCAAGTCCCTGCTATATCTGTATGAGTTCCAGAAGCAGAAGTATTTGTCTAATTGAAGTACATAAATGTTGACTGTTTCTTTTACTGACACATAATTTCATCAAATTAATGAACACCTACATTGGATATGGCTCTAATTGTCATACCCTTTTCAAGCACATGTTCCTCTCTTGATTATATGTTGTTGTTATTTTTATCTCTTTATTTGTCGCAGTGAATATGCTTCGGATAGCTTGACAGACCCTGTTTTGAGACGCCAGGGTAGAGAATAAAACAGCAGGAGAGAAGATGAGAGGAGAAAGTATACAGTTTTGTCCCATGGGCAACAGAGCTGGGTCATTCTAACTATAGTCGTATTCTGTGTTGTTGGGGCGGTGTGCTATAATAATGTAATAGCCAGCTAGTGTTTCCTGTTCATCTGCAAATTATATATTATTTCTCCAGCTTCTGCCTGTGAGATCTAAACTAGCAGAGGCCTGGTTATTGGTTGCAGGTATTATACCTAATAGAAATAAACATAGTATGTCACTTAGCTATGTGGGTTTAGAAGTCAGAGATGTATAGGTAGTAGTTTTTTGGTAAGATTTATTGGAGACGGTGATGACAAATGTCACACATGTTTTCCATTTCACTCCCCTGTTTTATATGGCTGGATTTTTTAATCAGCGTTCTGCCTATGAGAGGAGGAGGAACATATACTTAATGCAAGCCCATCCATAGTGCCTTTAATGTGTTTAGTATTTTAGTAGTGACATTTTATGTCAACCAGTGTAGCCAGCATTAGGATTTCAAAATCTGTTGCACAATTTAACACACTGCAAAGCTGCAACTTCAGGTGCAGTTTGTGCTACAGAACAAGAAAGTCGTGAACACAGGACCTTGCAGGCTTTATGTAAAACTTAAAAAGGAAGTAAAAAAACAACAAATGACGTGTGATGTGTGTTGACTAATACTACACCAGGAAATGAATTCTGTAAACTCGATAATCAGCTTTATAGGGCAAGACACCATACTCCTCAGCATTGTGAATAAAGCTGTATTTGAGACCCAAGTGAAGGTACTGAGTGTGTATCTCACACACACACTTCAACCAAACATACATTTGCATATGTTTCACTCTTAGTTAGCATTAAAATTGGTGTTTGAGAATAAACTGGCTTAGTTACGAACGCATACACTAGGTATAAATGTAATCATACATACAAGAGTCTCACTCAAATCACAGAAGGCTGATCACTTTTCCGTTTCAGACTAATTTGTTCTGTGTAAATAATAATAATAAGCACAAGCATTCAACCTGTCAGTTGAACTCAAGCAGTGATACGTCTATGTACCCAACAGTAGCCCGAATATACAAGTGACTGTAGTTGTGGCAGATTTGCAGTATTATTGGCTTTAAGCCATCTGTTGTTATCTTGAAGGATTAGCAGAGAGGAGAAGGAGAAAGGAATCAATCAGCGTGGACGAATAGCCTCTCAGTGTGTCCACTTTGAAATTAGTCCACTTATTGCCATAATTTTCCCTGTCTGCATGCTCCATTACTTCTGTCTACCCACTCAAAAGTATTGAGCCTCACTGTAAACTGTGGCTGCTGTTTTGAAGGTCTGTAATTAGAAATGTGAATTTAAAAGTGCTTTTGATAATACAGGATGATATGTTTACTAGTATTATCTTGAGTTAATCTTGTCATAAGTATTACGCGCATCATATCTCATTCTGTTTGACATAGCAAATTGAAGTTTACAGTCTTTAGACTCTGATCATAAATGCTATTGCCTCATTTAAACCAAAATAAGGTCATCTACTCTTATGATGCAGTCTTTGTGTATGCTCACATTAGCTTGGAAATAATGAAGCATGATGCTTTGTGATTGAAACGTGTCAAATATGTTTCCAGATTCTGTTCCCAGACATGTGAGCTACTGTAAAGTCTGTGTTCTAGGATCTGGCTAAACCACCGCCCAGATGATTAGGGGGAGATTATTATTGTAGGTCATTATATTCATGTGTTTGATCAAGGGCATTAGTGTTGACATTTTAGCCCAGATTTAACTGCTGACACTCAGGCTTTAAATCTCCCTGCTATGACTGGCTAAATGATTTCAGAGTGCCTGTTGGTATTTGTGGGGAAGTAATGGACAAGGCAAGGAAAACAATTAGATCCGGACATTGCTTGGTTTGTAAAGACAAGGAGCTGAACAGTATGAATGACAGACAAAAAAGTGTGGTGTATTTCTTGGGTGTCTACAAATAGCAGTTGCAGCAAGTACCCCAGCTCACTTATGGGCAAGCTACTAGTGCAATTAAGTACTTATTAACCTATTTTGTGTAGATACAAACACAGACATCAGACAGCTCTTACTTACTTGCCAGAGATGGTTTTGTCTGTAACTGGGACCAGTTGTGTGTACAGTTAATTGCGCGTGTGCGTGATTAGGACCATTAGGACCATATGTGCAGTCCTGCAGGGATGCTGGAAATCATGAGGTCATTCTGTATTTGGACTGTGGTGTGGGAGAGGGAACTGAAGGCTGAAGCCTCTTCATTTTGTTTGACAGGATACACACTCACTCCCTAAGCCATTCACTTATCTGAGCTTTATTTAATCTTAACTGTTGTTTGTGCTCTTGTGATTCCGCTTTAGTTTACTTGAGTATTTCCTGCCACTGTTGCCATTTATCTTTGTTTTAAGTCTCTTACAAGTCATGTACATACATGTATTTCCTTATCCAACTGGAAAATCATCTTCTCTTTCGTCTTTCAGGCTGATAATGTTTTCAAAACGTTTGCAAAGTTGGCTTTCGTAAAAAGCTGTTGGTGATCCTCATGGGAGTGGTCAGATGATTTGTCCAAGCCTGAGAAAGTACTTCCTTTGTTCCAGCTGTGTGTGTGTCTTGCATCACTGCAAGTCATTATCAAGACCAGCTGTGATTAACTGTTGTTTCACATGTTGAACTCTGTTTACAAGATAGAATTACAGTAGATTGTTCGAGTTTGTTTATTTGCATATCTTTGTTTGTTTCCAGGTAGCTTCTCGTTGGTCTTAAGGTGTGACCCCAAGAAGAAGCAGTGTGGCTGCAGTTTTGCTGTTTAGTATTGCTTAGAAAGCTATAGTCAGCACCATGGCTTTGTCATATAAAAAGGACCTGGACAAGTACAAGGATCTCGATGAAGATGAAATCCTCAACAAGCTGTCAGCGGAGGAGCTCAAGCAGCTGGAGTCAGCCCTTGAGGAGATGGACCCTGAGGTTGGTGAGGGTTGGAGGGAGTTCCTGTGGCAAGAAAAATAAAAAGACTTGATATATTATTTGCACTAATAGGACATCCTAAATTGTAATAATAATCCAGTTATAATAGATTTTACACAACTTCGACTGTTTTCACAAAAAATACAGGGAGTTTTGCTAAAAGCTTTATGCTAATGTAATTTTCTGGCTTGAAATCTAGAAAATTAACATGGTGGAGACTTTAGGATTAAGTTACTGGGAAATGTATTATACCACATCATCACAGTTAAACATCCTGGAATGTACTAAGCTTCAAATCTAGGTTTTAAGGAGGAATTTTCCTTTGGTAGCCTCCTGTCCTCAGCATCTATGATTGGGGAAACACATTTAATGGCGGAGACGGCAGCTTTGTCACCAGGCTGCCAAGACTAAAATGAAATCTGTCCCCGCTTCTAGGGTGTTTTATTTAAATTCCATTTAAGACGAGAGACATAAAAACACTAACTGGTGAAAATCAACAGCACCAAAAAATCCTCTTACCACTACTGTATAGAAAAAGTAGAATTTAGTGTGTTCACAGAAGCAGCTGCAGTGTGTTGCAGCATGAGGTTTGGATTGGTGTTTATCAAGTTAGACTGGTTCATATCAAAGGTGCTCTTTAGAGGAACCTGTAATTCATGTCTGTTTTCTATGCGAATCTTCCACATTTTAGCATTGATGTCAACTACTAATTTAACCTGGAGAACATACTGGCAATTTCTTGCAGCAGCAAATCTAACAGAAGTCTGTGAACATACCAGATATTTGGTTTTCAATCTCCACCTACTAATTAATTGTGAAACAGTCTGCTACATCCTGTAGTTCTTTAGCACGATACCACTTGAGGAATGTCCATACGGTTGCATTGATGCATTTTTGAAGATGAAGAATTAATCCAACAGTCCAGTGACATCAAATCAGTGTAACGAATTCCTCTCCTCAGAACGCTCTACTGCCAGCGGGTTTACGCCAGAAGGACCATACATCTAAGACAGATACAGGACCATTCAACAGGGAAGGACTCCTCAAATACCTGGAGAAGGAAGCCATGGAGTATAAAGACAGAGAGGATGTAGTGCCGTTCACTGGGGAGAAAAAAGGTGCATGTTTGTCTACAACTATTCACAATAAAGCAATATTGATTTTTACTCTTCAATGGAAATCAAGACGATATCAGTCAGACATGTCCAAAGTCCTCCCCTGTCAGATTTTATGCAGCACACAGCTTTAGTTTTCTAATGTTCTCTCATAAATCTGCTCAGGCATATTGGTCCTGACGAGGCCCACTTGGTTTGATCCCTCTCACATGTTTTAGGGGTTTGAGTAGATAATTTTGTTGGTTTTGTTCATTCCTTCAAATGTCTACAAATCACTACCCTAAGGCAGGGGTGCTCACTCCCGGTCCTCGAGAGCTACTATCCTGATTGTTTTCCAACCATCCCAGCATTATCAGCTTCTGATTGGCTGAACACACCTGAACCAGGTAATCAATAGAGGGTAGGGCAGGGAAAGCTGGAAAACAATCAG
>JAUMTR010000017.1:11638462-11681546 GCA_032270685.1 Microctenopoma stevenorrisi
GGACAGTAAAATCTGGTATATCCTCAGATTTGGATTATTAATTAATTAAATGCAAGATATTCTCAAATTACAGTGTGGAAAGCTGTTGAGTTGACATTTTAAATTGTGTTCTTCTGGACCAGAGTGTATGAATCAGTTTAAAGGTTAGGAAGGTTGCTGCGCAGTGTTGTGTTGTTTTTAAAAAATATTCAGAATGTATTGAAAAGGGTATTATGATGGTCATGCAGTTTTTAGCAGGCAGCTGAGCCTGTAGTATTTGCATTACAGGAGTGAAAAGTATCAAAGCCTTGAATTTGGAGTATATCGTCAAACAGCAGTCTCTCATATCTGCAAGTTGGTTGCAAACAGCCTTCAGGTGATAATGTCGCTTTAAGCTCCACTAACCTAGCCCTCTTTAGACTGTACGGGTTGAACAGAACAAGGCGTGATTGTGGCCATTTTTATCACTTTCTAGACAAGAGGAGAAAAAGGAGTTCTTTCTGTGTGACAGCATGATAGGGGTGGAAAAAGTGTGAGTGTCGAGCAGGAACATTCCTGGGCAGAAATTTATGTCAAGAGGTATTCCTTTTGTTAGGATCTCCAGAGATCTGAACACCACTCTCTTCCTCTGGAGGAAATATGGAACTGACATCTTCCCCCTGACCAAATCCTGGCCTCTTATAATTATACAGTGTGTGTGTGTGTGCGCGCGCACCTAATTACAGCATGGAAAACTCAAATCACTGGTGGTTCTGTGGAATGTAGCTGATTCTCTTCCCCTTGTTGTGCTCACCCCCTGCTGATAAATAATGTGGTCATGAGCGTATGTGTCTCCTTTGAGTAATGCTCAAACTTCATGGCAACCACTGCAGCTCTGTAGACACTTACATGGCTTTTTAATGGGTCAACCCTTCACACTACTTTTCTATAATCTGTCCTGTCTATTGTTCATACATTATGTCTGTCCATCTGATTTCCATCAGAGGTTTTCAATTAATATTTAGTGCACAGTTCGTGTAAACAAAATATATTTATTTGGTGATTACACTAATCGGAACATTCGGGGGCATCCTGTGACAAATACCACGGTTGTTGAGCTCACAGTAATGGGTGTGGTTGTTACCCTCAAGTGGTCAGTTGATTTTTCACAGTTAAAGACTTTGCTAAGTGAATGTAGCTAACTGTTTAAGAAGTAGCGCAGCAGGAAACTGTTGAAGGCGGGACATTTTTCACTGCTGCACTGTGTACCTGCCTTAGTGTACTGTGTAGTGTACTAGCAGACGATAAAGTTGAACATGATGACATAGAAGGACTTTGGCAACACAAGCAGTTTGCGGCTCAATCTTGTCCACAAACTGTGGAGTACCAGGAAAAGTATAATCTAAGATTGGCAGCCTCCACATCCTCCCGAAAAAACAATCAGCCGTCATTTGTAGACACGTTTGCTAGTGCTTAGGTTTATTGACAGTGTTATTGATTTAATGACAAATGAACAGATTTTGTAAACCACTCTGCACACAGATATTTAAGTTGTTTTTCAGGTGCTTGTCACAACATATGGTGAGAGCGTGCTCGTCTGTGCATGTGTTTGTGTGCTCATCGGGTTGCATGCAGAGGAAATGTCATCGAGTAAATAAGATAAATTACAGTAAGGCCTTTAGGTTAGTTTAATAAAAGGACATGTAGATGTGGACATGTGGGCCGGTTCTATAGGAAAGCTAACCTGAAACTTGAGCCAGACACCCAGCGCTAGCTCCCTGTAAGTCGTGTCTAAAAGCGTCTACCAAGCAAAGTAAAGAATTGAAATATAGAGTTTTTATAATACCGGCTAACATTATTTTATCATTTAACTGACCTATCTTATTTTCTGTAGTTGTATGCTCTCTTATTCTCTTATGATCACACACGGAATAATTTTTATATTAAAAATACAATTAATTTACTTGCATTGGGATCAGGGCCAAAATGAACTTGATCAGGTCTTCCATACTCTACTAATTAGTAAAGTTGTTTCATCATTTACAAAACTTTGAAAACAAGACCCAAGTTAATTTATTTCATTTCAAATGACAACACAAGTCATGTCAGGGCACTTTACAGTGTAATGTTTAAGACCTTACACAGTAAATTTAGAAAAGGAACTGCAGTTATTCTTTAGGTTTTATACTTTGATGTATCTCTGCTGAGATGTGTGTTTTCTTCAGAAAACCCTGAGATGCTCTAGTGGCATCACAAACTTGACAACATTCTGGGGCTGTCCGTTTCCTCTTTGTGCTTCTGTGAGGCTGAATGTAAGGACTGGCACAAGACACAGCCTGGTGACCATATTTACTTAGGCATACAGGAAGTGCAGAAACTCCCAGTAGGGACATGCAATCTGACTGACTTGACTGACTTGAAATAGGGACAGAGGGCAGGCCTGGTCCTGGTGTGTTTTTGTTTAAGGAGAGAGGCAGCGAATGGCACCCAGTGGATGCCCTCCCCGTGCAGTGCTCAAGTGTTTGTTGCCTCAGCAGTGTAATTTAGAGTAGGCTCAAGTCATTGTTCCATGACTTCCTTTGCTATTTCCGTTTCTTGGCTCAGATAGGTTACCATAGCAATACCATAGTTGTTAGACAATCATGAGTTCAGCCAGTCTGAAATACTGATGGTTGGGTACTGTTGTATACAACGACAGGAGGCCCATCCTTTCTGTTTGGTCTTCATCTTGTGTCAGAAACATTACCATCATTAGAAGCTGGCCTAACCAGGAATGTCATTTAACTTTCTACCAACATTCAATCAAAGGGGTCACTGAGTTTTTAACACTGGAACATATTGCGTAGTAAACAGGCCAAGAAACCCAGTGTGGGGGTGCACTGGAGTAACATAAATTGTGAGTGGCTTCTGATTCAGAATGCACTGATGTATATTTGTCTTAACCTGAAGGTCACACACTTGCTTAGGTGCTTAGGGAGTCGTGTGAGTGTAGAACAAGGAGAGAGTATAGGAATGGCTGTAGTACAACAATGAGTCACATTAACCAACAGTTTTATTAAATGTGAAATTGTGTAACATCTCATAAAACCTTCACTTAGCCTGTGTATGCATGTTTCTTTCCGAGGGTTTCCTGACAGTCCTCCCCTTCTTTCTCCATAGGTAAAGTCTTTGTTCCTAAGCAGAAACCAATAGAAACACGCCAGGAGGACATCACAACCCTTGATCCAGAATTAGAGGAAGCTCTGTCCAGCGCCACAGACACAGAACTGTGTGATCTAGCAGGTAAGAGTGAATTAATCTTTGAACCTGTCAGAGCGTAACTTTGTATGACGGCTTCTTTGAAAAGGAAAGTGTTGTAGTGGTGAGAAACATTCAGTCTGCCTTAGCCTAGTTTCTGCTGGGACAGTAACACAAGCTCCTTTCACTTACTGTCTTTCCCACAGCTCCGTCTTTTACTGTATGCGCTGATGGGGGAGTTAAAGAGCTCACTGAGCAAAACAACACCACTGCTATGTCTGCTATGACCTCTAAATTTGCTACGCTCTGACCTCTTCATTCACCAACCACCCAACATTTTTTAACCCAACAGATGCATCACTAGTGGTCGATCCGCTTATGCCTGCGTTCATACTGGCTGATAAATAAAATACGTCTTCAGAGTCATCTGCAGCTCGTAGTAGGAGCATTTCAGTAGCACATGAATGTGGAAACATATTCGGGTGCATCATTGTGAGTGACTCACCAGGATGTTTTTAATTAGCACTCGGGTGTGATTAGCGCATCTGTGAATATAGTGTCGGTGTTTGTGCCGTAGCCTCTCCTCTCTGTGTCAGCTGACAGGACAGGAAAAGGAGCTCCGGTGAAGAGATGCTGTTGGTTTGTGATTGTACTTCATTGTACTTGTTACTGTGAGAGTGATAAAAGCTGGTAACTAAAAAGCCAGTCAAGTAGTTCATCAAAACCCCTTTTAATCACAGACAAACTCTCAGAATAACAAACCTATCTTGTCATAAGTGGGCCCTCCGCAATGCTGGTGAGGCATTCAGGAGCAGTACTGAGTGTAGGGTATTCATGTTTATTTAATTTTTATACTTTAAATAATTAAAATATTCTTGTAATTCACAAAGAAAGTCAGTATATATTTGTCTAGTTTGTTATTAATTGTGTTATTATCTCATTAAATAGCTATATTTTACCAGACACAAAAGTGGAAAAAATTCAATATTGGCTTCAAAATCAGCCACTTGCCTCCCCGTTCTCTCAAGATCTGCCACTGGTCGACCACTACATACTGACTCCTCATCACAGCTACTGAGTCTGTGGTTTGCTTTTGTTTGCAGCAATCCTCGGTGTCCACACTCTGGTGACCAGTAGTCAGACATATGATGGGACTGGTACTAAAGAGGGTTACAACAGTACGTACAATATCACAGAATTTATCTCAGTCTTAATCAGTATCAAGACCAATAACTTGACCACTTCCTGTGTGTTTTCTAGATGTGATCAAAGGAGAGAAGATGAACCCAGTGTTCGATGAACCTCCCAATCCCACTAATGTAGAAGAAACTCTGCAGAGGATAAAAAGCAACGACAGCTCCTTGACAGAGGTCAACCTCAACAACATTAAGGTGCATAGAAAAACCAACTCTCCCAGTGTTTTAGTGCTTTCTGTCCACGCACCCATGGCAGCTTGTCATTGTTGGTTTTCAGAATATCCCAATTCCAACACTGAAGGACTTAGCCAAAGCCATGGAGAAGAACGCACACGTCAAGAAGTTCAGCCTCGCTGCAACACGGAGTAATGACCCAATAGCTGTGGTGAGATGTGGTGGAGTGTGGGCTTTAAATGGATTTGTTTACACCTGACAACTCTACACTGATATACTTCATTTCCTCGTCCTCCCCCCAGGCATTCAGCGAGATGCTGCGGGTCAACAAGACGTTGCGAAGTTTGAACTTGGAGTCCAACTTTATCACAGGGTCGGGGGTGCAGGCTTTGGTCGATGCACTGCGAGACAATGACACACTCACAGACATCAAGATAGACAACCAGGTACCAGAAGCTTTATATCTGCTCTAGTGCACTGGGGTTTGCATTATTCCAAGGCTCTAAGGGTCAGAAAGTCCAGGTAAAGAAGGAAAAATATGTGTTATGAGGTTGTTACATCACATCACGGCATCGTTATCATACAAGGCAACATGTACAACATACTGTTGCTGTGTGGAAAAAAGTATTCATACGCTGGAGTTTGACTTTTTAGTGAGGGTGAAAACTCAGTTGGATGTGAATGAGATTTTTGGAAGTTCTGGGTTCACCTCAGTTTCATCGTCTGTGTGAAAGAGCAGAGCGACGTAATGTGAGAATAACAAAACATATAGATCTAAACATATGTAAAGATTACTATTACATGTACTGCAACAACACTAATGAATGGAATGAAGTTTGACTTATCGCATGTGCTAATAAAAGAAATGAGCGTCTCAAACATCAATCGGGGCCACTGCAGGTGATTACAGGGAACTTAACAAAAGGTAATGAGGAAGTCATATTAACAGAGTGGTTCACATGGCCTAAAGTAGTAGAAAATGTTTGTGAAAATGCCAACCAACACAAACCACGGCCTTAAAACATGTAAAAGAGCAGTTGAGAGTTTCCAGTAGTGGAGAAGAGTTAACCCCTAATTTTATGGTCTGAGTCTTTTTTTTTTTTAGTTATAACTCAAGGTGAAGTTCTGACACACGGATCATGACCTCTGTGTATTTGTGTATTTGTGTTCCAGAGGCAGCAGCTGGGTACTACTGTAGAGATGGAAATAGCTAAAATGTTGGAGGAGAACACCAGCATAGTGAAGTTTGGCTACCACTTCACCCAGCAAGGACCTCGCTCCAGAGCAGCCGCAGCTATCACAAAGAACAACGACCTGGGTATGATGCACACAGAAATGTGTAATTAGCTTTAAAAGCTGGGTGAGACTTCACATTATGTCAGGACAAATTGTACTCAGACACCCAGCGACACCATCTCATCAGTCTATCTGGATCTACAGTCAGTCCTCCATGAGACTACAGTCCGCAGTGATGACCTCTGCTTTCTTATAGCCCCTGCTCCTGCTGTCAGAGCTGCGGTTACACAGGTCTGATGCATGGCTGTGACTCCGAGCGTGTCACTGCGTCAATGATAACAGATACCTCTCTCACGGTGTTTGATTGTAGCATTCACTGCATTAACAGTATGACGACTGACACGGTGTGATCTTACAGCTCGAGAGTGAAGACGCCTCACTTCTTGTTTTCAGTACACGCTGATACACGCTGGTGAAATAAGTGTCAACTTTGACTCACTGAGTGTTTTTTTCATAATAAACTAACCAGATTGTTTTATTCTGTACGTCAGTTGATTTGCAGGATATAAATGTTTGCTACATGTTCTTCTCTAGTTCGCAGGAAGCGAGTGGAAGGTGACCTGTAGGGATGGACTCCAGACGATCTCCCAGCCAATCCTCTTGTTTCATCTTACCATGTGGAATAATTTCAGCCAATGCCCTGGTTTCATCTCACTGTGTGGAAACTTTAGTCTTGTGCCAAACCGTGGGGCAAGGCGTGCTCAGCTAGAACATACATCTGAGAAGAAGGGAAATAACTGGAATTGCCCTCTCCAATATACATGTTCATACTTTTGTTTATTATGTTGTTATTGAAGGTGTAAATCTGATTTGTTTTGTCATTTCATTCCAGTTGCTCCTTTTTTCTGAGCACTCATACAGTCTGTCTAGAGTTTTTACTTGCTTTTCTTCCTTTTATACTGTCTTATCCGTGTTAAATATACATGAACATTACCAAGTAACTGAAACTAAAATAACAGTTGAGTATCTTTGAAGAGATCCATATCTACTCTACCATGCTTCCATGTTTGCTATTGAGGCCTAAGTGTCCCATGGAATTTCTGTATTGAACCGTCAGCGTTTGTCATTAGTGGGATGAGGATAGCTGTGAAGTCGACGGTTGTATCTGCATAGACTTTAACCTCAGAGACCAGTCTGTTAGAATTCAGCTTATTGGCGAGTCATACAGAAAGATTGCGTCTTAGACATGACTACTACTGCTGCCCTGTAGAGCATGTCTGACAGCCGCTAGCTTGTATTAATCAGCACCTTGAAGCAGTTATGATTCTCGGGTCTAATGTCGCTGAGCAGTGCTGAGTGGTACATTTCAGGAGCTGCTTTGCAGGTGTTGTTTATTGCAGTTGCCTTGTAAAGCCATGAATGCCATGCTGGTGCACGTAACGGTGAGTGTGCAAGATTTCTTTAGGTGGTGCTGGTCGTATACTGTAGACAGACTGTTAAAAGATAAGTGAAAGCCTGCTAAACACATGCCCAAGCTCCTGGTTCATACCCTCGTGTATGTAAAGTACTGCAGATACTGTACGAATCGGTGAATAATGGATTTTATTACAGTAAATGTGAGGCTGCTTATCCTGATTACATATGTCATGTAACATTACACTCAAGCTAAGTTTAGATATTTTGTAAAAGAAGAGTACATTAACCCCAGTCCGGACTGAAGGGGCTTCAAATGATACTAGAAATGATGATGTAAATAACTGCTCCACACGCTGAGCTTCTCGGATGCTTAACCATGCCAAAGACTAACACATGCAGTGCTTAAAGATGAGCCGCGATGTTTATTGGTTCAGGTTTTGGCTTCGTCTGCTACCGTCGCTTTCCCACAAGTCCGATCTGTGGAGAGATTCTGCTGATTAACGTTTATTTTACATCACAAACATGCTCTTACATTCGTTTCTTTGCTTTCTTTGGGCCAGTTATAGCATCATGTTCAGCGGGATGTGAGGAGGAGTTGGCAGACTGTGTGTGTAAAGCTTCCCAGGTTGCCACTGCTCATAAAGTGTTTCTGGGAGCTACGTCTTGAATAGAAAGCTGTGTACAGACTGCTCCGCTCCACCCACTTTTGCTTGCCTCTCAGCACTACTGTGTCATTCATCACATAATAGACAGGGACTCGCTTTGTGTGCCTAAAACGGAACGTCTATAGGTACATTGCTTGCGATGGGAATAACAGGACTAGTTCAAGCGTTACTTGAAAGTTGTATATACTGTGTGTAACAGGAACAATGTGCTGGCATGAGGTTATCACTTGTGAACATCATGTTTCTATCCACCAAAAATGTCTCATAACAGCATCACATTCCTAGACAAGAGTTGTGTGGCTTTGTCAGTACTTTGGATTTTATATCTGTGCACTTCCTCTCTTGTTTTGTTTCTTCTTTAACCCTTTTGTTTTTACCTCGCTGTGCTATGCTGGTGGACAGTCGGTGGAAACTGCTTCTTTACTTGGGCTTGTTAATAATTTTGTGTGATTCATAATACTGTATGTACAGTGTATTCATTGTAAAATGCCATCTCAAATTTAAAGTGCACGCACACATACACCCACACCCTCTCTCATGTGTGCACCACATATCTACGCAACTCACTGCTGAGATTTTTTTTTTGTACCTTAAATCAAAAATCCAGGTTTAGACTCGATATAAGAAATATGTTCTATTATAAAACCACAAGACTGGTAAAACGCACTGCTGAATATAAGTTCTTCTTAAGTAACGTCAACAATAAATGTTTCTACATACTTTGTCTACGTGCAGTGTTTTGTATTTCCTTTTTTTAAAGTAATACTCATTCATATTTGATAAACATCAACTTTTAGCCTCATCTGAAGGGTTTTTTCTACTCGTTGGCCATGTTTAGTTCAGAAAGGAGTGAAATGCATTCACTGATAAAGGTCACCAAATCTCCCACAGAAAAACTATGGATGTCATAGCTGTAGTGGCTTTGTGACTTTTCATGTAATCCAAAGCCTCTCCAATAGTTGTAGAGAAATATTGACGAAAACAAAACAAATACATCTGAACTATCGGTATATTTCTGCACTGAAGTTGTCGGCCAACAGCCCGGCCTTCCCTCGAGCTATGCTGTAGGGTAAAAACAACCTGGCTGATTCGGCCTGTCTAAAATATCAATTTAAAGTTGGCTGTGGCCAAATCTTAAGTTAAACAGCATTTGAATGACTCTTTGGTCTTTTGACTTGGGTGCTGTGCTACATATGCACCCTTTAATCAGATCCAGTTATTGAGATTGTTTGCACATGCCTGAGAGATGATGTAATGCATGTTACTCCATCGCTCTCTGGGCTTCCTGAGTGCTGCGGTGAGCTGCTGTCAGAGAAAGCTCTGCATGGCTGGCAGTGATCTGTGGTGCTTGTGGGGTTGGGTGGGGGAATTAATGATTCAAGTGTTTCCACTCTGTGCACACAGGGAGAACGAGAACAGCAGGTTCATGTCATGTCTGTTAATCAAAGCGAGGGCATAGATTCAAAGAAAAGATCCAAAGCACAAGAGTCTTACCAAAGTATAGAGGTGTGTGCTTATGTAAGTACAGTACAACTGTTACTCCAGATAAGCACTGCTCCTCCGCATGTGTAAAAAAATAGACTATAAATAACAGCTTTGTGTGAAGGTCTTCATTTGAGGTCCGGAGAGCACTGTATGTGATGTTTGGATTGAAATAAAATATTAATTCTGTGAGTTTATAAACATAAAATACTCGTGTTAACTACATAGCTCACATTCTTCCTACCACACTCCGGATTAGCTGTCAAATCAGCAAAACCTGGTGAAGCAAAAGCAACAATGCTTAATGATAAAACTGAACATGAAAGGATGATAGTCTCCGTTTGCCACAGACGAGCTGTGTTGTTAATGCAGCTGTCGGTCAGGAGGTTGGATTGGGTGTAGCCCACGCAGTGATGTTGACATGGATGAAACACCATTGAACTGGACTGACTCCAGCACCAAACTTGTCTCTACATGAACTGAACTGACGTAGAAAGACAGCAGATGTTTTACATTTACAGATAATATCCTCCTGACAATTATGTGACATAATGTAGCTGAGAATGCGTCTGTCTGTGAACCAGTCACCATTAAATTATGTTAAAGTTTCCCCGCTTCCCTACATCTGCCACCTTTCACACTGGGGCTTTGTTTGATGATTTTGCTTCACAATGAGGCGCAGTCTGTACATCATGACCTCATGCACTTGGTAAACAAAAGGTCATGGATTCCAAGGCAGATGAGATAATGGGACAGACACTCATGTTGTACACGAACACCTATGGTGTGAGACACCAGCTCAGTGAATAAAGAACTAAACCACAGTAATTATTATTTTAGACTAAAACAGATGACAAACTGAGCTTATGTCCCTTGTTAGGTAAAGAATTTCTGCAATATTCACCTGAATGCACTGTGGTAACTGAGCTCTGAGCATTTTCCCCTGTTCCCCTCAAAATGAGTTTTTTTTATGGTCCATAAAAGCAATGATGTATCCTCCACACTCTGCCTCATACCTAACTCAGTTATGTAATTGCCTGTGAAGTTTGAGAAAAAAATAGGCAACATCTGTGAGTGTGTTTGATCTAATCCTTCTAAGCCCGAGTCTGTGCAACTGTTCGGCTAAGTGTGATCTAATCATCAGGAAAAGCACAGATCGTTCTTTATATCAGATGTTATGATGGATTTTTTTTTACTCCAGAGAATAATGAGCCACTAATGGCTGTAATGAATAAAAGATGTGCCTTGTCCTAAATGTTGGAATAATGGGAATAGTCTTCTCCATTACAAGGCATTCAAAGCAGCAGTGCTGTATTCAATTTCCTTTCTTGTGATCAAAATGCTATGTTACCCTGGCCTCATAAAGTGAAACACATTCTGCCAGGTGAGACTGCCACTAAAATGCCTCCTTGACGTGGAAAAAAAGATTAGCTGTGCTTTAAAATTGTGGCAAATCAGAATCAGAAATATAATAAATTATATATATAATAATAAATTCCTATGGAAAATATGAACATGTGAATCTTCACCTTCACCATCATGTAGTATAAAGGAGGATGCCTTTATTTGTTGCTCAGTAAGTCTCTGTTAGTTAATTATTTCTGGTTAAACAATATTCCAAATCAAAGTCTCAGGTCAACCAACAACAATTTTCAAACATGGGAAAAGTTTTAAATGCTGAAATATTTCAGGACAGATATGTGAGAACTGTGTGGAAAAAGGGATGGGCTTCCTTTTTCAAAATACAAATAACAGGCACACTTTAGTTCCTTAATGCACAATTGACTGTCACCATCTGGCGGTTGGAAATAGGTCTGAAATGAAAAACTATGCAAAACTATCATCGACCTTTAGGGGGCAACATTTTAACTGTTCGACATTTGGAAACCTTTTCTGTAGGTGCCGCCATTTCCCCAACATTAACATTATGCAGATGCAACGTTAACACTTCAGGATTTACCATTTGTGAACTTGTGAAGTGGACTGTGTCTAACTGGACCCGTCTGATTCCCTGAGTCAGGTCTTACAGGCCACATCTGACTGACCCCTTAAAGATGGTGAACTGAGAGTGACAGTGATGGTGCACTGATTGCAGTATCATCTCCCCACAGACCTGTGGGAGCAGTCAGATTAGGAGGCAGCTAGAAAGATTGTTGTCATAGTAACGCCGTAACATTTGACTCACAGTGTTGTCGCTTCTCCTTCCCTTTTTATCCTGCTCTTCTAGTCTTTGTTTTTGCCTATAGAGAAATAGAGGGTGGGGAAATGAGAGTAAGGTAATTTGATACCTATTGTAGGAAAGTAGACCCTCTGTATGCATGTGCACTAGATAAGTCATAATAAAGATATGGAGCAAACACAACATGCAATAGCAGTTTGCACTTCAGTCTAAGGAGTGTCATCTCACATTGAGAACATCATGCATAATTGATGCATTGAGCTCCCTCCTGTTGCTCTGCCTTTGTACTCATACATTAATTTATTGACCTGACTTTCATTAGAAAATGCCAGAGAGTAAACAAAAAAAGGGCGCTGAGGTCATGAATCTGCTTGTTACTTCCCAGTGTTTGTTCCGTACTGAATTGGCACCACCTGTGCATTTTAAAGTAGCACCTGTTCCTGTTGACTGGCGTATTATTTAGCTTTCAACAACACTACATTAAAATTAAAAGTAGAATTTGCATGAATATTGGTTTCCGCTGCGAGCACTGTAATTATATAAATAAGTTCATGAAGGATTTGGGCACAATTGATATAGACGAGCATTAACAGTCCAATAATGAGTACATTATGGCCTTCAGTCTGACTAGCCCTTAATTTGGTTCTTTAACTTGGATTTGTTTTGCTAATTTATAGTCTTTCATTTGTAATTCTGTAATATTTAACTGCCCCCCCTGGATGCAGTTTTAAATCTGATGACAATAAAATATACACAAGGCTTTATCACACCAAGATGAAAAATGAAAAGAGATAATTGAGATTTTGAGGCATATCAAATTGTAGGAAAGTCATTTCTGTCTGCTATCTTCTGTCATTTTATTAGTTCCATACAATAAAAAGTAACCTTACTGAAAGGTTTATACTCACATTGTACCTATCTGAGCAACCAAACTGCTTAATTTACAGATTATAAATGTATATTCTATGTATATCCTATAAGAAATAACACTTACTCTTGACGTCTTTGAGTTGATGAGATTATGTGTTTTTTGTCTAAAAAATGTATTTTTTCTGTCTCATTCTTCTTTTCCATTCTAAAGTATATGTCTTATTCAACTGATCCTAATATAATTGCGAGTGGAGTGTGGAAAAAAGCTGTAAACATAAATGGTCCTCATTTGTCAGACTTTGTGGCACTGAATTCCCATCTTTTTATGGATTTGGATGTTGTGATTATCACACTATTTTTCCAACATGGTTTGTCATGAGACTGTTAACCAGGTTCCTCTCACAGATGGTATGACTTAAAAGATGTCACAGTAGTTAGTTGTCTCAGCGACCTGTTGAATGTTTCTACTTAATGTGAAAGATCTCTCCAGTGTTACGTAACTGGACTTCACTAACCTGTTACACAAGAAGCAAATTATCAGCCAGTTCTTTCAGCTTTTATTTTATCTATCTAACTATATTAGTGCTGGTTTGATTCAGCAGAATATTTAAATTATATTATATCCAAATGGACAAAACAATGTTTCTGGAAGACTGATAAGTCCAATGAGCTTTATGTTAAAAGAAAAGAAAACCACACCTACTATAAGACATTGAGGACGCTTGGTTTTGGGGTTGCTTTGCTGGAGATATAAAATCTGTACAAGACACAATGAAATTTCAATACTCCGAATCGTAGTTTGTTCTGTTTTTAAGGAAGTCTACCAACATATGCATCAAGGTATGTATATTAAAACAAAGGTTCTTAAAACTTTACTTAGTGCCCTTTACAAAAAGGAACCTCAAGATTAGGTAATAATGCATTTGTTGGTGGAGTCTGCTATTAAATAACCCCACATCCTTAAGGAAGCGTTTTATTAACACAATTACATTGGTGAATAAAAATTACAAAAAACAACAATTATCCTTTCTGGGGATTTTATAGAAACACAACAACACATTTTCCAACTGTAAGAAAAAGACCTTTAAAATATGGTTTTCTAAGAAATCTGCTAATATCATTTCAATTCCTTTTCAAAACCTCCAGTACCAAAAGATGCGTCACAGTTTCTGGATCATTCAGGATCACCTGCGAAGGTTTTCATTCATAGTATATTTTGAAAGTGTAACCGGAACCTGTATCATTTACGTTCTTCCGGTACGCTCGTGGCGTTCGAACGTCCTGTGCGTGTTTACGTCAGCGTACAGCTACATGACAAAAGCGGGCCGTGGGGTAGTGGTCCCCGAAACATGAATTGTCTCCCCTGGGTTGACGTGCTGAATGTGACCGGGCATGGGAATCTCCCTGCAGCCTGAATCTGAGATTCACTTCACTACAGCGGCTCGGTCGGAGCTTTAATTTAACACAAACGGAGGCAACCGGTCTCTTTATTTATTCAAGAGAAGATGGCGGAGTTCTCGCCCGTCCTGCCGATGCGGGATGGAGGAGGACGAATTGGCCAGCCCATCTTCCCTAGGTCCAGGTCCGGTTCCGAGTCAGAGAGCGAACTTTCCCAGAGCCTCGCCCGGACCAAGATCCGCTCGTACGGAAGCACAGCCAGCGTCACGGCCTCTCTAGGGGAGAAATACGTCGAGCATCGCGTTACCGACAGCGATACCCTGCAGGGCATTGCTCTGAAGTACGGAGTTACGGTAAGAAAGGGCAGTGAAATAGCTAAGGACGGATGAATGTGTTTACTGTCAGACAGCAGCATCAATAATTAAGGCCTGTGTAAGTGTGTGTGTGTTCACTGGTTTATCAGAACACGAAGGCTTGATTCCCCTTTCAGTTTAAGACCAATGTGGCAACTTCAGAAACTTTAGATGATATTGTTGCAGAACCTTACAAACATACTGGAAGCGGAGTGACCCAACACACCAAGACCATTTCTCAGTTGCACTTCGCCAGAAACGCCTTTGTTTGTATGTGACTATTCAACATATATCCACACTTCATTTTGATAAAAATCAAACTCTGAGGTGGGATGAATATTCTTTCACACCGGTCAAATGTCAAATGACGAATGAAGAGTTTGCATGTGTACTGCTACATCCAGGGATATATACCACATTAGACACTGCTCCCAGGTTTTCTTGAGCATCTTGCTAAAACAGGCCACCGACAGATCGACAGAAAATGTTCTAATGACGGTACTCTATTGCCTTATTCTTTTCCTAATAAAAATAGTGGCGTGAGTGATGGATTTCTTTTTGCTTGGTCCAGTTTCCACCCATAACAAAACCCACTAAAACAACCAAAACAAACACTAGCAGTTTCTTACTACTTGAAATGTAAAACAAAAGAGAGAGAGAAGTGGGACAGAAAAGCAGAAACGGCACTGATCACGGTTACAATCACAAACTGTTAACTCTTTCTCTGTCCTGTTTGCTGTCGGCCTGTGGTCCCAGATGGAGCAAATCAAGAGGGCCAATAAGTTGTTCAGCAACGACTGCATCTTCCTGAAGAACAGCCTCAACATCCCAGTGGTGTCAGAGAAACGCTACATATTTAACGGACTGTCTCTGGAGTCTCCCGATGGGGACGGTGAAGCAGCATGTCAGGAGGCAGATAAACCCTGTATTATGACACAAGATATTGAGGGACCTTCGCCACCCCCTTCCCCACCCGCCGAGGACTCCCAACTCCCTCCGCCTCAGTCCCAACCAGAGGAGCTCTCAGCCAAAGACTTCTTACACAGACTGGACTTGCAAATTAAACAATCAAAGCAGGCTGCACGCAGGCTGAAAGAAGAGGAAGTAAGGTGAGGTGCCAAAAAAAACTGCTGCTCCTTTTTTGTTGTGTGGTGATGACTCACTCTTTCACAGTGTGAGCGCTCAGTGCAAGTAATGATCTGTCCGCAGACCAGAGCTCCACTGATGTTCAAGTCAGACCTGGTTGTGCATTTCTGCAAATAAATTGCACCTAAACAAATGAGCAGAAACCGCTGCTGCAGTTTTTTGGTTTGTTATTGGTCACGTCAGTGTAGAGTTATATTTTCTCCATGCAGAACTGAGCCGTCTGCATGGTTTTAGGGTGAAATGATACATTTCATACATATTTCTATCTAAAGGCACGTGTCTTCAGAATTGCTTGGTTCAGACTTTGATTTTAGCTCAGACTTTCATCTCTGAGCTTTTTAGGTGTCAGCAGGAAAAGGGGAAAAACTAGGAATCTGATGGACTGAAAAGATTCCTGATTATTCATCAGCAGTTTTGGCCCAATCAGACCTGAAAAGGTGTCCCCCCCCCCCCCCCCCGGCATGTTGAGACAGAGAATGCTTTCATATCTGCTTATTTGCAGGTGCATGACACAAAACGAACCAGGTTATGTGGGGTTTTAGCCAGGACTGAGTCACATGCACAGTTTTTCCACCTTGTGTTTTCATACTTCCTGTAGCAGCGGTTATGTTACTTTCCTTCCTGCTGGCCTCAGGTTCACATCACCTGATTGTTTTAGCAGCTGCCCTGGCACCAACAGTTGATTATATCTCATTTCTGTTATCACTGGTGCTTGAGACCTTGTTGCAGAACAGAATAAGGCAGACCTTTCCTACGAAAAGTTCAGGCCATATCGCCATATGCTTAAGCTTACACCACATGTATAGTGTACTGTTATAAGCTTCGAATTACGCATTCAGGAACTAAGTTATAAGGTCATATTTCAAAGACTATATATATATATATAAACTATATTAATTGATTAAAATCCACTTTTTAATTGACTTGAAACGTCTTATATATGATAAACGGTGCCTTTGTGTTTTTCTCTACATGTGTTCACATACGACATGAATTGGAGCTGAGCTTTGCATTAAATCCCGTCTCTGAATCCAGTCACATCTAAAGACAGTTTGCTTAAACAAACAGAGGCGCGCTCTTTTGTGTACACAGAGCCCAGAGCAACCACAGGCTCCATGCCTGTTTGCTTTTCCCAAGATGACAGAAACCACAGAAGGCTTTTTATGACGGAATACTGTGCATTAGTGCTGTGTACGTTTAGATTGAAAGATATCGTAGTACTTAAATTAATTTAAACTATTCTATCTATCTGAAAAACAACTCGGACTCCTCGTAACGAATGGCAGATTAGTCGGAACACATTTATAGTTTAGTGTTTTATAGTAGTAGAACGAGTTATAATATAAAAGTCGTTGTTTCTTGGACCAAGGATTTCCACTGTGTAAATGTAGCTAAACCGTAAGTACAGAAAAAAGAAATATGGGAAAACATAATTTTCTTTAAAGCGGTTAAAACAGCTGAGTGATGTTGGGAAGAAAGCATCAGTTCTTTTCCATAAATGTCTTGTTGAAGACTAAAATGCACTTTACACATAATAAAATTACTTTCAAACGTTGGTCTTGCCCCTCCCCCCCCTCAGGATGTTGTACACTCTATAATAACTTTCTTTTTAGTGTTCCTTCCCGTGCTCTATTGATTTTGATTCGTCCATTTTTATCATCCAGTTAATAGTATTTTCCTGCAGCTACACTGCTCTCAGCTCTGTGAATAGTCCATAAGCTGCTTACATTTCTTTTAGTCGCTTTAAAGAAGTACATTTAAAGTTTTAATGAAGGATGCTGTGCTGGGCGCCTCCCGTTTAAGTGTTTTATCATACTGGAAACCTTCATTTAAAGGTTTTATGTCTTTTTTTTTCTTTTATTTACAGGAGCAAAGACAACTACACGACCCCCACAACATCATACCAGCAGTAATTGAGGCGCGACCTGTTTACATGAAGCCCTGTGATGGACACACTCATGCTTACATACACACCAACGCACCTCATTGCTTTTCTTTGCTTTTATCAAACCGACTGAACAAAAGTGTCATGTTTGCCTTTTATTTATTGATATGCAATTATTCCGATGTGTATGATTGTTATTGTTTTGTACAGTTTTACTGGGAGACTTAACAGTACAGAGGAACATTTCATCTACGTAGCATCGGCGCACACGTGCCCATCGCCCATTTCTGAAGCTGCTGTACAGAACCACCTGCTGCATACGGTCACACATACGCACTGGCACACTGAGCGTTAAGCAGTCCCAGGAGGATTAGCTTGTAAGACTTGCTAACTGCTTCTGATGCTCCAAATCCCCTCCTAGAATAGAATCATTTTAAAGTATATTCAGGCCTTTCTTATCAGTGTTTACCCTGTATGAGCACACCCCAGACACAATCGCTGGATGGACTCAAGCCTTTGAACATGTTCCGTTTGCCTCACAGAAGCCGTTTCTTGGGGAACAAAAGGGACTGCTCTATTTTTGAAGAGTGGATGCATTATTTATGTGTGTGGAGGACTGTGTGTGTGTAACAGCTGTTTTGTTGCGCTTTTAAATTATATTTGGTTTTATTTGGGATTTGTTTGGTAAGAATAAAGATGTATTTAAATCAGATGTGAATGATCTGTAGTGTGTTCATGATGAGGAGGATGTTATTGTATCAGAAAATCGTTTAGTGATGGTGTTTTTTTTTAGTGCTGCTTCCTTATTGTAGTTAAATACACAGATAGACAAAAGGCAATGTTTTAATTTACTTTTACATTTTAGGAAAAATCACAAATATTTACATTTAAAAATACTTCATCTTGAGTCTCTACAGAGATGGAAATGTTGAACTCACAGAGACATGCAGAGGACTTTTGATATGGACATCCCCCCCTAGTGGGTCTTAGAAAGATTACAGCAGAACGGAACAGGGGGCATGGGGGGCATGGGCATGATACACAACAAATATATTTCTGGTAAATAAAAAGCAAGGATACATTAAGGGTTTACACATACGTCAAAAAATCAAGATAATAGGCTGAGACGGGTTACACCTAATGAATACAGTCCGATATATGTGTACTTTGTGGCAAAAATTCTGACAAAGCTACAGCATCATTCTCATAACATTCATTTCTTCAAAAGAGTCAGGTTGGAGTAAATGCTAGCATTTAGTTGGATGTGTCAGTTTGTTACGTAAAATACTTCTCTGAACAATATTTTCATTATTACTTTGCAGTCGTGGGGTGCAAATATCATCAGTTAGGTAGCTGTAAGGAATCATTTTACTGTTGAATTATTACATCTTCCTGCTCTACCACCAGTTCCTCTAAGCAGGTCGTGTTGAATACACAGTATATATTGTATATACCACGCCAAGGGGACTAACTAAGTGGTCGGGATTTTGTTGTTGATCCTATTGTCAGATTCAGTCCTGTGTTTTAGGCCAGAGGTTGGTTGGAGGTTAGATGATGGTGTTACAGGCTGCTGTAGATCCTCTTGATGGTGTCGCCTTCGTCCTTGGCGATGATCCCTTTCTCTATGTAGGAGTCAACTTGCTGGTCCATGAAGTCCTTCAGCTTGGACAGATCATAATCTGGAAAGTCAAAAAACAACAAGTGAAGTGTTCTGTGTTCGGCAGTGGGAGGATAGATTAGATCATAGATCATCAGACTGTCTCCTTAAGACGGCACAGCCAAACAAGCTATGAACCGGCCCGGTAGTTATAATCAAGCAGGATTAAGGTCAGAGTGAGCATGTGTGTCTGGGGTTAGGAAGACATCAAAAACAAACATGAAGTAAGGCTGACAAAACACATGCGAGTGAAGGAAAAGCAGCTCTCCTCATTATTCCAGTCAAGGAAATTCAGTGTTTCAAGTGGCATCATTTGTATTCACCTTGCTAAAGACATTTTCATTTAACGCAGTGCCAGAAGGACACAGCGGGATGTGACTGTATTATCCATCAAGGTAACAAATGAGACTCAGAGTAGGCAAACAGCTGCTGCACCACTTGAATAAAGGACAAAAAAAAGAGAGAGGGCATCCACAAAGTCACACAACAACTCCAGCTTCTTCCTTATGACGTTTTATAGTAGCAGAGATTTATTTCTTCAAGATACAGTTGACTTGTTATTAACAAACATGACGTATGTGAGAGATTAACAGACTGTGATTAGGGACAACGCTGCTTCTCTCAGCCTTCACTGTGACGAGCCAAAAGCCAAAATCAGGATGTTGCCTTGTGTCCATCTGTTCCCCTGGCTAATCTGTGTGCGTGTGTGTGTGTGTGTGTGTGTGCGTGTACACCTACACGCACGCACACACACACGCACATTGAGCCTGCTAAAATTGCTCTAATGGCTGCTTCTGCTAGAGTAAACACAATAAATGGTCCATCGGCCACTCTGTTTCTATGACACTGTTTTTTGGTTGAAAAGGCCTTTGTTCACATCCAGCTGTGTTCCAGGTGAGAGAGATAACATATGGAGATTATGAGGTTGAAGAGAAACACAGAGAGCTTTGTAAAGTGGCACAAGGTGTTTGAAAAACGAGTTGCTATTATAGCTACTTCTTTAAAACCGGATCATTTTTGGAGGTTCTGGACTGTCCTGTATGTGCATTCAGTCTGTTCTCAATCTGCCTGTCGTCTCCGATCAGATCGTGGACAGGCAGGTGGGGAGGCCCCTGTTGTCCCAGACAACCACTCACCACACTAGAATGCTAATGGAGTGTCCTATACAGAGCCAGGTCAGAGACAGGCGACAAGAAGAAAAGACTTCCCTGCTGCTTCGGCCCCTCTGCTCCACGGTGCTTCTGCCTTTTTTTGTCTCGTTTTTCTGCTCGCTTCTAAAATGTGCACAAGAATCTGGGTCAAACTCTGTTTTTAATCTGTCATTTCTTTTTGTCTTCGTATTGTTTTTCCAACTCACTTGAGGCCGATTCACCTACTGATCGACTCAGATTAGATCAGGCCAGTGAGCATTACCAGTAAACATAAATCTCACCCAGCTAGAACTTTTGTTTTTCATCTATGACGTCCTACTGTGATGATCACCAGTGGATGGATGGCCTGAATAGTGAGAACTCATTAACATTTCATCTCCTCTGCTTAATTAAGCACCACTGGGTTTTGATTTTGCACTGCGGAGAGCCAGACAGCAGGCTCCTCCTGTTAGATGTGCACACTGTTGGGTGTGAAGCTATCCCAGTGTTCATAGCTCTGAAGACTGGCGCGGTTTCTGGGTCATATGCTGCTTCCCTACAAACGCTGACAGATAACGGACACTACAAACGCCATGCAGTACTGAAAACATGAGCAGCATGCAAAGACATAGATGTGATGATCTCTGTGTTGCTTTTTTTGTGTTGTTGCGATAGAAGTGCTAATTACACACCAGGTCTAGCATTTCACACGCTCAACTCACACAAACAAAATGCAGAGGAACAGGTACAAGCCAATGAATGAAAAGACTGTTGTAGCTGCTGTATCACAAGTAATTAGGACAGACTCATCAAGAATGATCCATATTCATGAGATTTGAAGTGAAGCATCTTTGTTGTTCTCCTCACACCAATTTCAATTGCAAATTGAGGCTAACAACAAAAGACGTTTGAGTTTTTTTTACTGAATCAACTCAGGCCTGTCTGTAACCCACTACACCCCATTGAGGAGACAAGTGTTTTATTGTTCCGGCTCTAAAAGCCCAGCAAAGACGGGAGAAGAGAGCAGTCTGGAGAGGTTGTCACTGTTCACAGTGCTCACTGAGTAGACGCGCACGATTCAGGCATGTGTTTGGTTTCTCTCATCTAGATTCTGGCAAAGAAACACGTGTCTCACCATCTTTTCCTTCATCTTTGTTGTGTTTCTTCAGCCACTCAATGTTCTTCCTGATGGCCTCCAGGTAAGTCTCTGACTTGCCAGGATGCTCTGAAGGTAGAAAAGGAAGAAATGGAGAAAAAATGATTAAATGCATCAGGAAAAGAAAATTATCTAAAAATTATTTACTTAAAGTCTGGTTCAAATTATATCCACTCGTTGTTTAAAAAGGAAGGTAGAGTGCTACTTTATTTACTTTACTTCACATTTCAAACTGCTTAAATTTAAATTGTTATTATCCTCCAATCAAGACTAAATTGTTGCTAAACAAATCAGATTTGGATTATAACACGTCCTAGTTTTTATTATTATTATTATTATATTTATTATATAATGCAAGTCAGTTATTACACAAATATCACAGAGTTAGTTTACATTAATCAGGATTTAACTCATTTCCTATTGAAACGAACACTGTAATCTGCTCCGTAATCTGTGTTTCATTTAGCTTTTTTTTTTTATTTGTGTCCGTGTATGTGTGCTTGTGTGGATTATACTGATAAGTGGGTACAGTACAGTGTACAAAGACAGAGAATAATAGCAGCTGTGACAAGCTCTTCTGTGAGTGTTATTGGACTGGCCTAGATCAGGGACAAGCAGGGACTTAGCTATGATTGGCTTGGGCTGGGCAATGTTGTTTATTTCCTGTCAGCCCTGTTGAGTGAAAACAAAAGGTCTGAAATAGTCTTGGCCCCAAAACATTGTAAGCTAATTTTGATGACTTTTTATTGGGCTGGTGGAGATGTTAGGCCTTACTGAACTGCTGTCGTGGGAAACTGCTGTATGTGAGAATTTTGCATTTATTTGACATATTTTAATATAAAAAACCAGACAAAAAAAGGTAATTAATTATTTGGAGAAATCATGAAATAACTAGCTATTCATGTTTCCTCTGCTCATCAGATTTGGGTAATGGACTGACTAGTCTCAGGTGATGGCTCCTCCTCCTTGGTTGAGTCTTTAAGGTTCTCATACTCCCTCTGCATCTTGGCAGCTTCAGCCTTGGTGTTGTCATCCTCATCCATGTTTTTCCCTATACAGAGAACAGAAACACACAGAGCTTTAAAAACAGTTGCTCAGTTGCTGGTAGAGATATGTTTAAGAAATATAATTATTTGCTACATGTGGATCCTGAATGCTTGAAACTGTCCAAGATCAACAGGACTCTAAGAGCCTTTATCAGGAATTAATTGGGGCTGTGACTCCTGAGGCCAACTTCAAGCCGATTGCACCATCAAGTGTGGATACACCAAGGAGATGCCCTGTCTCCACTGCTGTCCTACATAGGCCTAAACCCCCTCAGCCAGACCATCAACAACACTGGCTAAGGATACCGACTACGGAATGGGGCAAACATCAGCCACCTCCTTTACATGGATGATTGTATCCAGATGTATGCCAAGAGGGAACGACACATCGCTTCATTGATCCACAGCACCAGGAGCTCTTTGTCAATGCAGCTCCAGCGAGTCTAATCCGTTTAATTAAACGTGACAATGCAGAATGAAATACATTTTTTTCCTGGATGTGTCACACATTTGCAGGATAATCCATGAGATTACTTACCATTGGGTGCAGTGAAGTCAGGAAGTGCAAGAGATTTACCCAGCTTGTTCTTGGTCTGCATGGCTATCATAGCGTCGAGATTCTCTGTAGGAAGGTAAAACAGGTCAGACATTATTTTAGATTTAATTAATAAAAGCTCATAGGCTAAAAAGTCACAAATTATTCCAATATGACTCAGAGGATTATTACTGTTTTATATACAGTAATTGTGTCCAGATCTTAATGGAGCTTTATTTTACATTGAACATTAGACATCTGAAAATGAAGCAAAGCCTTTACTGATATAACTGAGCAATCAGGAGCTTTAGCATTTGCTCTCTCATCTACGTTCACTCCATCTCCAGCCTTCCTTTATTTCCACTATCTTACCATCTCATTTTTCTTTGTTCTTTTTCTGTGTGCTCGAGTTGCCTAATCCCACCTGTGGCACAGTGGAAGCCTATTATTTCATCCTGTCCCTCTGCCCACACACATACGCTCATCACACCATCGTTCTTCCTCCCCCATTCTCATCCTCTGCATCTCTCCAACTCTGTCTATCTTGAGGCCTGCATCAGATTACTATTGACTGACAGCTGTGTGTATTCAGTTGTGTATCTGGGTGACTCATCATCATCACGCTGTGTCTTAGGTGGAGGTGGGGAAAGGGGAATTAACATGTTGCTAGGTGATGGTGAAAGTCCATCCTATTATCTCCTTGCAACCTATATAAAGGGAAAGGGGTTGCCTAGGAAACCCACATCTTGTGTAATGTTATATGCCTGTTCTGTACTGTGTACTGTGTGTAATGTCAACAGTGGTCATTTGCTCTGCTGTGCAGCAAACAACAATGACCAGCTGCTGCTACTATTGATTAAACCATCTACAGACGCAGTTATAATATGTGAACAGTTGATGCCCTAAGGTTAATCCAATGTGAAGATTAGCTTTCGTTCTGTGTTTTGCGTCACTTTGAACTGGCTATATCTCCTTTATTTGGACTGTTAGATTGATAAAAAAGTTATTTTTATACATCACCTGGGAAGTGGAATGACCACTTTTCACAATTTAAAACATGAAACAATTGCACAATCCACAAAATAAATTGGCACATTAATCGGTATCAACAGTAATGACAATAAATAGCTCGTTTAGAAAGTGCAGCGCAGCATATACATATTCTTATTTACTACAAATACCCCATGGTCTCTAAATAACCAAAAACGAAGTTGGCGTCTTACCAAGATAGGAGACTCCCTCCTCTGGCGTGATGGTGCCATACTTTACCATCATCTTCACAAAGTCAATCAGCGTCTTCATGATGGTGATCAGAGTCTCTCGCTCCTGAGTGTCTTGATCTAAAACAACAAATCAGAGAACAAATTCTGAACCAGCATCAACATTTTGTTACCGGTAACAGCCATGATGCTACCGGCCTCCTGATAGTTAGGGGGTCATGGTAAAGGCAATGTAAATTATTAGGTATGTGTGTGTTTCATCAGCACTGTCTGTAGATGTGTTGTCAGAAAAATTAGCATTGACTCACACGTCATCATGACAACAACATCTTTCTAGTACAGTCTAGATCTAAAAAACTACTCTCCCTGGATGTTGAATGGTGTCATAGCCATTTCCATGGCTATGATCTAAAGTGAAGGAACAACAACGTCAGGCAGGGTGTATGTTACCTGAGTCGAGGCTTCTCAGCAGACGGTAGAAGTTTGGAAAGTACTGCAGGTCCTGGAGCCCGTCTTCAGGTCTCACGTCATTGCCCTCCTGAGTATCTTTGCTCCAGGTTTTTCCATCTGCATCACCCCTCTCTTCCTCTGCATCTCTGTCCACCTCTTCCTCTACTTCATCCTCATCTTCTTCTTCATCGTCCTCGTTGTCTTTGTAGCGGCGCCTGGGTGGTTCCCACGTGTCCTGGAAAAGCCAACATTTTTGCTGCTATTATCATCATCTTACTTGTTTTTCGTAACATCGCTTAGTTGCAGGTTCTACCGTGTTTGTGTCTGAACCCTGGTCGCCCTGCTCCTCCCTGGTTTCTTGGTCAATGCTCTCTATGTCTTCAATCTCGTTCTTTTTGGCGTTTTTGGTGATGAGATCCTGAAGTGCCTCGGCCACCTGGTACTCCAGAGTATCTGCTTGACTATCTGTGATCTGCAGAAAGACAGTAATACCAGAAACTAAAATACTGACAATAAACCTCCATGTGTCACTGTCACTCAAGGAAGCATGGGCACATCACTTATTGGGTGCCAAAAAAGTAATTTCTAACTCAAGTCATGGAACAATACACAATTCACACATCTCTTCTTCTCGTGGTGAGGGAACAGAGAGTACAGAAAGAGAGAGAGAGAGAGAGAGAGAGAGCGCTTCTGTTAAGAAAATGTCTTGTCACATGCTGTCATATCCAATTGCATACGAGAGAACAAGCAAACCACACACCAGCCCCAGCTTGAGCAGCTTGGAGACGATTCTGTCGAACACCCCTCTGTCGTCCTCCTCGTATATCTTGTTTGCAATTTTTTGGACAATGTCTTCTGCTGTCAGTGGAGTGCCGTCAACCTGACGGAAGCTTTCTGGATCATCTGAGTGGAGATAACACAACGTTATCAGTTGTAACCAGTTGAGTTCTGCTTTCTCTTGGTTACTATGTTCAATAAAAAATTTGAATCTGGACATAGAAATGGTCTTTTTTTTAATTAGGCAGGAAAAGATCAGTGATAAATGATTCATATTGTCCTCTCCACACATTTAACACATCAATATCTGCAACACGAAGTAAGAAATGTGCAATTGTTACAGCTTGAGTGTTACACAACAATCCCTGCTGTTTTCCAATATCCACACACAATAAAAATAAGCTGCGCCAAGATACATTTGGCTCTATTTGGGGGTTGAATCATCATTCATGTACTTTATCTTCAAATGCCGGAACCATTCCTGCCTCACTCTAGAAAATAAGAAACTAAATCCAGACTGCGCCTGCCAAATTTAGATATAGCGTAACCCGACGAGCTGCTTGTCATTGGCGGGCTGACGGCAGGAATCGATGAAGTGGAGCGCTCAGCACTTTGTGTCTGAGTCACCTCGCCTCTGAGACACTGTTTTATGCTGACAATTGGAGTGGATATCAAATTACGTCCATGTACAGGGAAACGTGTGCTGATCTTATGAAATCCACTGTGGGTAAAAAACAGCTTTATAGCTTTATTAATATATGCGTCAGAAGTAATTGAACAGTGGCATCTGGGCTGCATGTTTGTAGTTAGTCATAAATGCTGGCTGCCTGCATCTTTACTACAGAGGCCTGTAATTCTTCTATAAATAAAAACAGCTTTCCTACTGCGACAGCTTCTGAGAGAGAGGATGATCTTCCTCTCGTGCTGTCTGTGTGTCACTGCTTATCCCCATCACAAGCATGTGCTTTCTCTGCTTACTCTTTCTTAAAATGTCTGCCTGGTGGCCAGCCAGTGACAGGCAGAGGCTGTCCCAACATAGCCGTCAACCACTGCACCTTTCCTAACACTGCCTGGGTGGAGCCTGTCGTGGCAGGTGTGCCTACCCTGGTACTTGCCATAGTCCATCCCGTTCTTGGTGGAGTCGTAGTCTTCAACCAGACGTCGGCTCTTGGTGGAATCGGATTCATCAGGAACGTACTGGACGTCCTTTTTGGTTGTCGCCTCACTGTTCTCCTGTGTTTTCTGGCCATCAGCCAGTGACTTGAGCACAGTCAAATCGTCACTGTTCTGCTGTGACTCTGTGACCTTGGAGTTAGTGGGACGCTTGCTCTCTGAAATGCAGCAGAAGCCAAAAGATCAAACCACCAGTGAAGATGAACTCCTCCCAGTCTCCTAAGGGTTGGTATGTTTTACTGGAAAGTGCTGCAACATGAACCCACTCATCAGATGGAAATAAAGTCATTAATTGATTGGCAATAGAGTTTCCTCTTACCAGCTGACTGAACTGCAGCCTTCACGCTGTCCGCCTCTGCAATCTGGGGAAATGACGAGCATTAAACTGCATGGCTAACAACTAGGTTGTTTGAGAAGTAATCATGATGTGACAGATATTGGATGAGCCATTGAACAAGGAACAGAAATAGAGGCTTACCTGCTCTTGTAGTGGTCTTTCCTCTGTCAACTGTCTGTTGTACACAGTTTTATCTGTGTCTGGAAGTAAAAAATACGTGTAGTTATAATATATTCATTAAAACATTTACTATTAGTAAATACAAATTTTCTTTCAAATAAAATTACACATACAGGCTAAATAATACCATATTAAAAGAAATCTCTTACAGGAGAACTGCACTTCAGCTAATCTGTCATATTTTCAAAACTATGATTTCTGCAGCATTTTCTTTTTCTCTCTATTTGAAGCCTTTTGAGTTTTCAGACTGTCTGTGGTCGTTTCTGCTCTCCCAGCTCACCACAGCAGAGGCAGAGCTTAATCGGATTATCAAACAAAAGATTAACCTGCGGCGAAAAATAGAGCACAAGCGGCCAGGCCTGGTTAAAAACCCCGCCAGGCACCGCTGAGCTTTGAAGACAAAGACATTTCTTATGTTCTATTACTCAGCAGGTTTGTAGCACAGTTTACAAAGAAAACCAATAAAGTAAAAAAAGTACAAACATTGGAAGCTATAACTTTATTCCGTTTAAGGTGTACTGCACAAACTAACCCGATTGAACTTGCATGTATGCAGGATTCCTATATTTTTTATTGTCAACCATACAGAGCTGAAACCTGTAGTAGCTTCCTCTCTGCTTTTTCCTAACGCAGTTTTATGACCTTGTTGTCCCCGCTGTTATCACTGCACTTCTATAGTCATCCAAAAAAGCTGCAGGCTACGTTACAACACCGACACTTTCCCATACTCTCAGAGGCTGTGGCCAACTCACCATCCGCTGATGCTGTCGGTTTGGGGAAGGCGTGTGTCTGGGTCACTACATTCAGGGAGAAAATGTGGAGCAGCACGAGAAGACCGACATGTTTCCACGCCATCCTGATAAAGGTTGTGTCCAGGAGGAGAAGATCTCCCGACTGTCTTGTCGTAGTTGGTCTGGTGGGCTCCTGCAGAAGAACAGCGCTGAATGAGCGGACAGCTCCGCTGCGCTGTAGCCGCGTGCTGGTGCTGAAACTGCCGAGGAAGCCGCGCGCCGGGAACCCGCAACGTCACACGCACCGGGCGGGGAAGCGTTGGCTAAAGGTTCGCCTCTGAAACCAGGTCACCGCTCTGTAACTCTAATCAGATAAGTTAGGAGGCTCTTCAAGCCCCGAGTGAGCTACAGCATCACCTGCCAAGGGAGTAATAGAGCTGTACAATAAGCCCCGCCCCTTCTGTGTTTTCAGAGGAGGAGGAGAGGGGAGATGAAGGGGAGAAGAACACTGCAAAAAGTGTCCAAGACTAAAACAGCCCAGCTGCTAATGGCTTAACCTTTTTTGAGATGACCATGACCTGGACGCAGTGGCGCTGCAAGGGTCTCTTGGGGACCCAGGCAAAAAATGTCAAACTAGGTTTCATGATATGTGGCCTATAGCATCCAACACTGACACTGACAACACTGTGATCATGTTTTAAAATTATGTGAAGAACGATAAAGAACAGCAAAGAACAAATCATTTGTATTCATGAAATATTTATTTCTAACAAAAAGATCCAATAAAAAAGCTTATTTCAACATAGAAAATTAAAACAAAAATAATATTTTAGTTTTTGTGTAATAAAACTTACAAATGTGAAAAAGTTTTTTTTTGCTATGATCCATTCATGTTCAGGGTCTCAGAGAGCTGATGTTTATCTCCAGCAGTCACCAGGTGAGAGGCGGAAGTAACCACATCTTTTACCAGTCTCACTACCGTTGTTGTGATGTGGTTCAAATTATTTTTGTCCTCTAGCGCTTCACAGATATGTCCAAGACAACTTTTTAAAACTGTCAATCAGGAGAGACTGAACAAGAAAACAATGTTTCCACAAAGTCAGTGTCAAACTAATTATGAATAATAACAACAACAACAACAACAACAATACTACTACTACTATTAATAATGTAATTCAGAATCTCTTTCTATAGTAATGAACATTTTTATCAATCATCATTCGGAATAATTTATGCATACAAATATGAAACATACTAATTTAATCTAGATGTACATTATAATCGTTTATTGTATATGCCAGCACATATTCAAAGCAGAGGAAGCATAATGAAGAGCTGCTTTGATTTTTTCCAGTGTTTGAGCTGAGAGCCCGCCCATTTCGTGCGTCACACAAAACGTGCGTCATGTAGGTCTTCGACTTCCCGGTCAATAGCAGCCGTTATTAAAACGGCAAATACGGCGCGCGCACACACACACGCGCACACACACACACAAAGGCTTGGATATGTTAGACCCGTTTTATGACCACTTTGCTTTAATAACCTCCCGTGTATTTCTAATTAGATGGTGAGTCACGTCTCGTATTCGCGGTTCTGCAGATGTTTGAGGATGGCTACAGGAGAGAACACACATCTAAATAAAAAAAAAACAGCGTGGATGCATCCACAGCATCTCAGCAGGCTGTCTGCAAGTCATTAGTAGCATTATGGCTTATGATTTGGATGATGTTGCATGTCAGTGTTAATCCTCTGGTTTATTTCTCAGATTATAAAGTAAATCCTGCAGTTATTGGACACTTATTCTCACTGATGACTTATTTCACTTCACACCAGGTCGTTTTTTTATTATGACAAATGGTAAACTGAAATGAACATGCCACCTCAGCACATTTCAGAAAATATGGGATTTATTGTTGGTTTTTTTACACATACTGCTTAAAATTAATTACATTGTCCGGTACAACAGCATCGTGTGACCTCAGAAAGTATAACCTAATACGTTAATGTTTCAAATGTTTTATTCAAAACCATAATATTGTTTTGTACAAATGTGTTGGACATTGCATTATTGGTATTTTGCCCCATTTGTTAGAACTTAATGCTAATTATGGAAGAAACCAACCAAGAACAGGATTTGATTTAAGATTTTCATTAAAAGTCGAAGACACCAGAACAGACAACTTACATATAACATGTGATAAGGGAAAACAAAACAAACATAAATATATGTACATGCAACATACTTTACATAATGCAGATGCTAAGACTGTAGAATTCTCCTTCATCACTCCAGCCTGTGCAAGACAGGGTGGGATGTCTGTACTTCTTGTCCTCTGCCTGCTTCAGCAGAACAGGAGCGCTGCCAAAAGGAGTCCTGTTAGATACTCAGTCTAGTAAGATTTCCAAAGAACCAATCCAAGCCGTAATCAGATGTGATATTCACTAAATGAATAAGAGGACATCCTGATGATGTGCAGCAGCATATATGTATAAATGAAACTATAATTATTACCAATATCCCATGCTTGTTAGGTGTCTCTGATCTTTGTCCCCCTCAGTTCAGGCTGTCGTTATTGTAACCTTAGTTGGTGTTGATAAAAGAAGAAGTAGTTCAACAACAGGAATTGTAGCCCGCTTAACACCCACAGCCCAGAGACCTTACACTATGTGCAGAATGTACTAAGATACTGACATCTTGTGTTTACTAGCTGTTATTACACTCACTCCCCTTATTTATTTCCCTAACAAATCAAGTATATCTGGCAGCAGAAAACAGAACGACAATGATTGGGTCAGATGACCTATAGCATATCTGGAATTGGCACCATTACTCTCCGGATCTAAAAGGAGCAATATAATTGTCATTTATTTTTTTTTATCTTTAACATATTTTTCGAAAACAATATGGTTTACATAATGAAATATGCGGACAAAAATCATAGCATTCTGTGTGATGTTAAATGACCACCAGCACACGCAGAACGCTTCAGTTTTTTTGTAAAATGAAGGCTTTTGAATTAGTACACTTATAGACTCTTATAAGAGCTGGAACGTTTCCAGAATCTGAAAAAAATGTGAGTGGGGTTCATAAAATCTAACATAAACATAAAAACACTTTTGTTTTTGCTCACATTTGTCATGAGCTCAAAGGTTAGAAACATGTAGTGATTGAGATGTGTGTGTGTGTCTGTCTATGTCTGTGTGTGTCTTTGTGTGTGTGTGCGTGTGTGTCTGTGTCTGTGTCAGTCAGTGAGTCTGTGTCTCTACACAAATAGAAATGCTGAGACATGGTTAGGAACATGTAGTGATCGAGATGTGTCTATGTGTGTGTGTGTGTTTCTGTATTGGTGTATGCGTTTCTGTATTTATCTGTGTGTGCCTATGTGCGTATGGTTGTGTCTCTGTGTCTTTCTGTGTGTATCTCAGTGTCTCTGTGTGTTTGTGTGTGTGTATCTCTGTTTGTTTTTGTGTGTGTATCTGTGTATTTGTGTGTGGCCTGGTAGCTCAATGGGTTAAGCATCAGACTGGGATGTATGAGGTCGCAGGTTCGAATCCCATCTGACTCCTAATCTGTCCACTACCAGACAAGTCGCTTGTAAGTCGCTTTGGATAAAAGCGTCTGCTAAGCAAAGTAAAGTGTGTGCGTGCGTGCGTGCGTGCAGTCCATTATGTCCATCTGTCGAGTCCATTCCAGGGATGGCTGTGGTCCACTGAGGTCCTTCGCTGTCCTCCTGCCCTCGGTCCACCACTTGGAAGGAAAATCTATGCAAATCTATGTGCAATGTAATGTCCAGAACATACAGAACTTACAGTCATACTACTACAGAACATACCAATCTTCTTTAAGTATTCAAAACCCCCCCCCCCACTCATCCATATATAGATTGTAGCCCGCTATATATCTATATATATAGATATATATATATATATAGATATATATAGATATAGATGCTTTAGCATGTCTTTGTAATCAGGTTGCTCAGGCCGTTGTAGCTGCAAAAATAGCTGCCTCTGTTTATTTCCCACATTGCATAAACACATGCTTTATTGTTTGCCCTATAGTAGAGAGGTAGGCGTTCAAACCGTGGTGACCAATTATAATCCAGCTCAGTATAATCTCGTCTCTCCTATAGGACAATCTGCTTCTCCTAACCTGTATTTTGTATTACTTCCAGACCAGTTCAGGTGTGCTTACCAGTCACTCCACGTTCTAGAGACATGACCTCCACACCAAAATGTGAACTAAATGTCTGTTATTCCATTTCACCATGCAATCTTATCATAAGGATAAGTATTCTGTAGCTGTATAAACTGTATTCATAATTTGATAACATATGTATTGGCATCACGAACATCACTCACTCACTAACTTATTCAGTTTAAAGCTTCTCACATCAAGCCACAGTGTCCTTGTGATCACTCTGCCTGTTGTACATTTATCGTCCACTTGATGGCGCAGATGAAACGCTTCATGAGGCTTCATCACTGCAAATACCTGGATTTGAGTTTACGTTAATCTCCTGGGTCAACTGCTGGCAAAATTTACAAAGTAACAAGGACTCCACGGGGTTTATAAACCTGCTACTCACGCCAGTCAGTCAGACTTGAGAAAGCCCGTCAAGAAACCTTAAAAGTTTCTGTGAATAAAATTTTCTTGAGATAAACACTCAACAGGACTGAGAATGAGGCTATAAAGAGTAATTTATGTTTGCATTCAAAATACAAAACATTACATAAAACCTGAATTAGACAGAAGTGAAATTACACTCCTGAGCGGAGCTTACTTCATACAGAAAATAGTTGAAATTAAGAAGATTCTGTCAACTTGCATGGAAGTAAAAGTACATTTGACTTCATGTAAAATCTTCTCTATCTAGTTATTTTGAGCATTCAGGTTTTCAGTAAGGTAGATTCATAATAAACATCAGCAGCTTCTCAAGAGACAAATATAAAGTAAATTCATGGTCCACACAATTACATTTTCGTGAATCTCTGTGGTAATTTCTGTCACCTGAGGTTTGTCCCGATGGCAGCTACTCCAACACCGTCTCTGGTCATCCGAACTGCAAAGTGCACTAGAGCAGTTGTTGAAAGGCTCCACTTGGCACGACAGCGTGTGTGCCAACTGTGTCAACCTCAAATCAAGAGGTAAGGTCACCACATAAGATGTTCATCCATGTTTTTTCATGTTTTTTAGCTACATATCAATACTCATGGAGAGTAGAAACTTTTCATTATTTAAATCCCAAAACTATTGTTTTTGAGAGGAGGTTTTGTTATTGACTCAACATACAAACACTGTAAGGGACAATTAAAACTTGCTACAGTGCATCATTTTCATCCCTATCCTCCTTCTATATTCAGCACAAACAGCTCAAAGATGGAAAATAAGGAGGGAAACCAGCTCTGTAGTCCATGCAGTTTGGAGTATTTCAAGTGTTCATACTATGTATTCATGTGCAGTTTCAACATGTAGTCAGAGCAACAACAGCCCTGCTTCATGCCAATCAAACAATCTTATCTCGCTTCTTATCATTTTGTTGTCAATTCCTTTTTTTGCTCACCATCAAATGAACGTCAGGCAGTCGCATCAGATTGTGCACAAGCTACATGATGGCAACAATTATACAGAAACTTCAGCACTTGACCTCTCGGCTCTTCACAAACAAAGATAAATGCTTGTGTTGCCTCTGCCACAGTGAGTCAGATCCGACAGCTTCCAGAAATACTGAGGAAAGTAGGAGCAGACCACGTTGGCTCTAGGCTGCACAACAACCTGCAGATAATGGATTCTAGTCTGACTGGTTTGCCCCCTGGGGAACAAGGTGGATGGTTAGTGCAAACGGTTTCAACACTTTTGTTCCAACCGTAGTGAACATGCATTGTTAGTACAAGTCTCAGACTTGAGAAAGCCCAGTCCAGTTGCTTTGGATAAAAACAACTTAACCATGGCCTGAATGACTGATAAACTTCACAAATACAAGTAGTAGTAGTTGAAAGAAGAGTACTGTAAGAGCACTATACTGCTGTTGCAAAGGAATGTCTATCTTGCTGCACAACTGCCCCTAGAGACAAAGCACCTACAAATGTAGAAGCACCACTCTGCAAATTGGATAGCCCCTACAAATGTTTAATGAAAAACCTTTAGAATAAGTGTGTCATAAAAGATGGGCTAATTTCATCATACATGCAGAATGAGAGCCGGTGGGCACTGATGACACTTAGAGGCCGGAAGTGGTGTCTGACGTGGCACAGAGAGGTCAGAGAGAACAGACCGATGACGTTATGTGTATACACACATACTAACTAAAAAACAAAGTAGAAAATAATCAATAAAAGAACACATCAAACTATACATGTGTTGATTAAACTGTGTCTCAATGTCTCAATTCCTCTGTTTATTGTAAGTTGGTGAAAGAAATTGGAGTTTCCACTTTTGCAAGTCAATTTACAGATGTGCTCTTACCACATATCACACTGGAAAAAGCTGCATTTTATTGACTGATGCGCTTCTATATAATGGGATAATGAGATAATCTGCGGATATGGTTTGACCCAATTCTTGTACTAAAAAATATGATTTTATTTGTTATATTTTGAAATATATTTTTAGTTTTAAGTATTAAGTATAGTTGACATCTGTTTGTAGACGTGCAGCTACCTTTACAGGCCGGCTACTACATTTGGCCGGCTGTGGCTCAGGAGGTAGAGCAGTCGCCTGTCAAACAAAAGATCTGTGGTTCAATTTCCTGCCTCCTCCACCGATACGGGCAAGACACTAAACTCCAAGTTGCCCCCGGTGTGTCAGGTCACCCGCATAGCAGCTCTGCCATCACTGTGTGTGTGTGAGTGGTGCTGTGCTTGTGTGTGTGAATGGGTGAATACAAAGCAGTGTAAAGTGTTTTGAGTACCTGTCTAGGTAGAAAAGCGCTATTTAAGTGCAGAGCATTTACATACAATTAATTTGCTTCCGGTCTTTTGTGGCTCTTCTAGGACAGTACAGACATTGACAATAACAACAACAAAAAAATAGGTTACAGAAATCAGTAAGTTATAGGTAATACATTTTAACACAGTGTGTGTGTGTGTGTGTGTGTGTGTGTGTGTTTGTGTTTGAGCAGATATAGTGAACAATGTTCACAGTGGGTGCAGTTTCATCAGGTGCAGTGTTTTGATTGTAGCGTGTAATTTATGTTCTTATAGCAGCAACAACTAGTTGTTGATCGGTGTTACAGGCTGTGATAGAGGAGCAGAGAATGGACTCAATGACAGCAGAGTAGAACTGGATCAACAGCTCCTGAGGAAGGTTAAGCTGCTTCAGCTGCCGTAGGATGCAGATACAATTAGGCAAGTCTGCCTTTTTTAAATGCAAAACTTGTCATGTAGTAGGTAAGAGCAGCATTGTCACTTGTGTTTAGGACTAAATTTTTGTTGTCAAGCATTTGAAAGAAAGAAAGCTAGATAGTAAGGAGCAGTCTCATGGTATTTTCTTGTCTTCTCTGATCTGTTTGGGGAGGTCTAAACAGAGACAGTCTCCAGAGACCAAGACAGAGAACATTAATTCGCTCTGCTATTCAGACCCAGGGGCAAACTGTTGATAGGACTTCAAAGACTGGAGTGGCGACTTAAGGATTTATTTCAGAGGGAATTTAGAGTGGCGAAACATTTGATATGTCAGCTATTAACAGATTTTTCAAATAACATGCAGGAGATACTTCGTTTGTTCATTTGATGTTTTCTATGAAACCCTCTGGTCATTTGGAACAATCAGCCATTGTGTGGACACACTGATTCATTCTTTTATTTAGATTGTTATCTGTGGTCACCAGGCTCGTATAAATAGGTCCAGTCTGAAGTGCTTTCTTTCTTCCATTGTAACGACTGTTTGGCTGTGGTAACCACAATTCAGTCCCCTCTTATAACATTGATGTGAGTGTATTTCTACACTGGGTGCTGTGACTGACATCTGACAACTCGAAAGCATCTCACTCTGTAAGATTTCAGTGTTCACCACTAGGGGTCAATAGCTTATTCAGAAACAGTGGAAAACATGTAGTCGGTAGAGAAAAGGTGAACGAGTACATACTGGACAAAAAAACAAACATATCATCTTGTTTTCTTTGTTCAAATCAGTTCAAGGTAAGTGAATTATATAAATAGAAAATGTCACTGCACATTTGTCACATTGCCAAATGCTGGTTTATAATTACCTTTTAGTTCATTAGTATATTTTTGACCAGCTGTACCACCCTCAGGCTGTTGTGGTGAATGATCCACTAGTTCGTTGTGTTACTCAAGGACATGTCCTGCAGTAGAGATCAAACATGTGACCCACATGTAATACCAGCTGACATTATATGATGCTGCTTCAGACATCCTCGTCATCATCATATGTCCTGTGGGAGTCAGGTCGAGGGTCTAGTCCCCAAGGATTGGAAACCAGTTGTAAAGTATAAATGGGTTTAAGGAAATTCACTAGCTTCATTGTGAGAATTGTAGTATGTGGTGTGCTTGACATTAGGAACTACAAGTCATCATGTTTTGACCTATTAATGTCATGCATCCATGACCTTGTAGCTAAGAGGTAAATTCATGAATCTCACCCTGTGTAAGTGTATAAATGATTTCCTTGTATCATCTTTTTAAATTCAAATCAACATCAGAACACATCTATATGTACCTGTGTGGTGTTTTCTACAGGGAACAACCCTCTAATTAGACTTATCAACATTAGGTATATGTCTCCTGTCCAGATCATCTGATTAATGATGCTGAAATCAGCTGAAGCCAAAAATGACATAAGGAGCTAATTATGTACATGCACGAATAATGTCTGAATGTACAATATAATTAAAGTAGACTGGGGGGGTGGGTCTTTGTGTTTTGAGTTAGTGCAAGGAGATGGAGACATGACTAGGGCTTCTTCTCTGGCTGCCAAATAATTCAGCTGGAGTCATACCAAACCACCAGTAATATATTTCCTGGACTGGAGAGCAGATTAGACCAGAGGGCATCTAATGCACCAGTAATTACATATCACAGACCTCCCTGCTCATTTCTCAGGAAAGGAGTTACTTAATGCACCATTTGTAGGTAATTTTACATTCTGGATAGCAGAGTCACATTGCTGTGGTATTGTCTTTAATACAAAGACAAGTGTTGCACCCTTGTACAGAAGATTGACACAGATACAAAACGCACATGTCACTGCTGATCTTACAGTGACTCCAAAAATATTTAGACCTCTTTGTTTGTGATTTATTTTAAATGGATATATGGCAGTTTTGCCCCTAAACCTACATTCAATAACCTATAACGACAAACATGTTTTTAGAATTTTTTGCAAATTCATAAAAAAAAGCAAAAATTGAAATCTCACGTTTCTAAATGTTATCACACCCTTGGTTCAGTAATACAAACTTTAAGTCTTCCTGGGTACATCTTTTCACACTTGATGTTCTCTCTTCCTACTTTTCTGTGATTTGACATCTTCATGTCTTTCCACAGATGATCTGTAGGCTTCTAACTATTAGAGTTGGGTCACAAGTTAGCAGTCATCCTCCCTTCAGTTGTGACCAGACCAACTATCTGTGCCTCTGTGGAACATCCCTACAGATCTTTTCTCTCATGTTCTCAGATACTCCATGTGGGCTCTCACATGCCTTTTCCCAAAGTGGCGTCTGTAAACCACTCTACCACTGAGAGCTGATTGATGGACTGGTACTGAGATGGTTTCACTTTTGCAAGTTGTGTTTGTTCCATGTCTGCTGATGATTTCTAAACTTGGAGTGACTTGAAAAGAGCTGTTCAATTATGATCCCCGTGCAAGCTTACAGACCCTGAACAGTTTTTCAATAGAAGAATAGTCGAATTTGGCATTGTAAAGCTGATTGAAAACTATCCATACAAGCTTTAGCTTTAGCTTGTATACGAGCTTTAGCTTGTATGGATAGTTTCTGCTAGGCGTGCATCTACTAACTTTTTAGTCTTTTACTTTACTTAGCAGATGCTTTTATCCAAAACGACTTACAAGGAGCTAGCGTTGAGTGTTTTGCTCAAGGACACACCTGGTAGAGGATGGACTAGGAGTCAGACGGGGTTTCGAACCTGCGACCTTCTGCATCCCAGCCTGATGCTTAACCTATTGAGGTACAAGGCCAACTTTTGCTTTGAAGGGGGTGAATAGTTCATCAGTCACTTAAATATCTGCTTTATTGTTTTTATTAACATTTTATTAACAGCATTTTATTGACATGAGAAAATTATATAATATCATTTTTTGAATTTTTTTTATGAAATCTGCACATTCCATTGAAGGTACAAACACATTGCTCAAGAGAATCCCATACAAACACAATTGCACACAAAGAGCGAGAGAGACAGAGAGAGAAAGAAGGAGAGAGAGTAATCATTATTTCTGATTATCTTCCATTTTCAAACATACCCGATGTACGGTTTTTGGCCATTGGTACAGTACACTTTTGCACACAGAGGGGTTGACTTGGAATGCTATATTGGACAAAACATGAAACAGACAGTCCCAATGTGCAGCAATGATCCACTGAGTGGAACAGTCCAAAAAAATTCCCTCATTGAACCACAGCAGCAGGATGTTACAACTAGCTCCGTGGGAATGGATGTAGAAGAAACAGGAAGACAAAAGCGAAAAGGATAAGGTGTGTGACTGAGTCAGCAAATGAAAAAGGATAGGGAGGAGGCAGGAGAGACAAGAGGAGACAGAGCTAGATGTAACAAAGGTCAAGGTGTGAGAGGTTAAAGCGTTCCTTCATCCAGCAGTTTGTTGATGCCATTGCAGATCTTCCTCAGAGAGAGTCTGTACTCCTCTCCATCCCCGTACAGCTCGGCCAGGTACTCCCCGTGGGCAAAATGATTGAAAACATGATCGATGCGTGCATGTGAGCGTGCTGTCAGGTGCTGCTCGACCAGTGTGTGAAGCAGGTCCCTGCATTCCAGTAGGAGCTCTGATAGAATATTCCTGTCAAAGGTGTACTCCACCTCGTAGAATGACACTGCTGTCATGGCCGCCTGGTTCATCTTCTTCTTGAAGCGCTCTACTGTGTCCAGCTCGTCTGGGCTGAACTGGTGGTTACGGTATAAGATACCTATCTTAAGAGCAATCTTGATGACATCCTTGATGATTTTGTGGGCCTCTTTCTTGCTCTTAGTGAACTCCCGGCTTGTCTTGTAGAGCTCATCCAAGATCTCACTGCTGGTGTCATCTGTCAGCATGTTAGCCACCACCATGGTTGCCATCTTACTCAAAATCTTCTTCTGGGCCTGCAGTGCCAGGGAGCGAGAATTAAAGCTCTCCTGTCCTGAGGAGAGAGAAACAGGAAATTGTTTAAAGTTAGAAATCACTCTGATGAACTGAACTTTTGTGTGCTGAATAATTAAAACATTGGAATAATGATTTTCCTGAAGTATGTCATGCACTTATACATTAAAGCAGCATCAATAGATTGCTTTGGACACACAAAACATGACACTAACAAGCTATCGTTGTAAAAGCAGACACATCTGGCAGACACGGTTCGATCAGTCCAGAAAGTGTGCTGTTTAACTGGGATACTAAATTTGTGAAACTGTTGACCGTTTGTAGTAACGATATGGGTTCTTCCTTTCTAAAGTTTTGTCCTTGCAACCTTAAAATCTGATTATTAGGTAAATGTTATTTGGTTATTTAAAGGAAATGGCACTTAGCTTCAGATAATTTAGTTTTCTTGTATTAATAAAGGCTAAATGCAATCAATTCCAACTGTGCATAAGAGGAGCAGCAAGTTTATTTCACTACAACAATATTATACTTTTGAAAATGGATGAAAAAGAACTAAAAATACAGAGTCTGAATAAGCAACAACTGAAGAATACATGATATGTAGTGAAGCCACATTCTAAGTCAGGGCGGCGTCCTTCCTGGAGTTGGAAATAGTGTGGGCTGACTATAGGAGGAATGACTCCTCTGGATAACATCAAACAGCTGTACACCGATAAGAACCTCTTTGCACACTGTTACAGTTTCATGCTTTTTCTGCTGCAGTTACAATTTATCATAGAGGAGAACATCAAAGACTTCCTCATACAGTGACACCAGAAGCCTAACATGTGTGTGTATAAAGGTGAAGGGTGGGAGGATGGAAAGGGGTTTTATTTAGTTGTCACCCAGTCACAAAGTGGAACGCCTGCTCTGTTGTCATTTTAACGTCATTAACACAAACAGCTATGTGACCATGCAGAATTCACACTATCTACATGTGTGTTGTTTAAATTCAAACTTACAATGAGGTTCCACAACAATATGTTGAAACTCAATGCAAGGCATTATATTTGAATGTGCAGAAGTGACATTTCACGTTTCAGTCTGATGCTCAATGACATTTCATTTCATGTAAATTAGCCGAGCATAACATTTAAGAACTAATAAAGTATTAGTCTTTGTTACTTCTTTGTACAAAAGATCTGATGTTCCTTTTTTTACCACTCTTTTGTTCAGCTTCATTGAGTGGGGGTGAGACCTATTGTGTGTTAGACAAAAGTGAAGTGGGTGAGTGTGGATATGTAGAAAGAAAGTTTTCTAAAAACTTCTAAAAAAAAGGCTAAAAAATAGTAAGGGTCAATACCAGCTTGACTGGACACTCAGTTTACAGTAATTGTTATTCTGTTTGCTCTCTACAGGTCAAGGAAAAACTTCTGACTGTAATAATTACACTCACCTACATATGTCTTTCCATTTCCTCTAAAGTTCTCAGTACATTTTTAAAGAATGCTTTATCTAAATCTAATGAGGAAAATAAGTTAAAAGAAAAACTGACTGTGAATAGATAAATAACAAAACAACAAAACAAACCAATTACACTAATAGAAATAATATGATTTATGCTCTTGGTCTGTATTTGAGTGCTACAGACACAAATATGCACTTCATTTTGGCCACTTTGGGCTAAAAAACCAAACACACAAATATTGATATTCTTGACTGATACAGAGCAGACATGCATAAATATTATCATACATTCGGACATATTTGGAGTTGCTGTTTTTTTGCTTAATGCACGTCCAATATTCACTCTAACCTTTAGTTATTTTTGGTTTTGAGGGAGAGATGGCCAGAAAAATGAGGATGGTCAAAACTGTACAGGAGCAATACAGCAATTTCCTCTAAAATTTGAATAGCCCCACCAGGATATATAACTGTGGTTTTCATTAGGCAGATCTGTGCCTCTCATCAACAGGCACTGTCATTTCCTGTTTCTATGAAGCAGCTCTTTGTTCCACTGAGTCTCTGATATTTAGAAACTCAACTAGATAGATTTCTGAAACCCTGTTTGTTGTGTGCAGGGAACTGATTGGACCTTTTCTGTTTTTAGTACAGAGCTAAAAGTAGACTAATTATTTTTTTGCCATCCCTAACCACACAGCCTGGAGCATGTTTCTGAGGACCAGCAGGTGCCATATCGACTCATTTCCCTTGACCCCTGTCTCATGTGTGTTTGCACATCTCAGAGTGACAAAAATGTAAGCAGAACTGAAGAAGTGTGTGTGTGTGTGTGTGTGTGTGTGTGTGGGGGGGGGGCTGTGAAGAATGGACGTGATGGGGCTGCTTGAGGTGTGAGTCAGAATGGTGGGGAAGGAGGTGGGTGATTCACAGTCTGGCTGGAGATTTTAGCACAGCGAGGGTAGATGATTATAAGGGTCCACATGGAGACACTGACAACTCCAGCTCTGCAACACACTCACATACACCCTGTCACCCAGAGGCTGAAATGAGTGACATGCAGAAGTCAGAACGTCAGAAGGAGTTAGTGGAGAGACTAAGCTGTCAGGGGAGAGACGGACAGAAAACTGTCTATCCTGTTTCTTTTCTCTCTTCTACTCTCTCTCTCCTGCCTGCTCGTTATTTTCTCGTCATCGCTTGTGCAAGTGTAAAGTTTTCACAATATAAAGTGGGCATTCCGTAAAGCGTGTGGAACTGAGGTGCTGAAAACAAACCAACAAACAGGAGCTAAGTCTTCCACCTACGTGGGACAGTTGTGTAAGTCATCTGCCCATCACAGTGGTTACATAAGAGTGTTTTGGGAATTAGTGAAGTTTACTTTCAACATCAGGATTAGTAAGGTGCTTGCTGCTCTTTGGCCTCGGCTGTGGACTAGACAGTCTCTCTTTGTGCGGCCTGATGTTTTTAGAGAGCTGAGTCAACAGTTTCTGCTGTGCTGCATCAGAACATACATCTAGTCTGGAACATGGAGAACAGCCAAACTTGCCCTGCTAAAAAAGGCTAGCTGCAAAAAAATATGCATCTGATTTCTCGTTTTAAAGCAGGAAAATGAAGAATATCAAGGAACACAACTATCTTCACCACACAGCTAGAAATGAATCTGTGTAGTAACCAACCTAATGCAGTAAAATCAGTCCTTAAAAAACAGTTGGACATTTTGGTGTAAGTGCTTTCTGTGGCTTTATGGATAAGACTTAAGGTCAGCGTATGATTTCCATTGTCTGTCTGTGTAACATCAATTCTGTCTTCTGCCCATGTCTGAGATGTTTCTGTGCATGTGCAGCCGAATGACCAAGCTCTCTAATATAACACACAATATATGGAAGTATGAACTGAACCATGAATGGATGTCGATGATACCATTAACAACTGGAGTCTCAGAAAAATGTGCTGGTAAACAGATTTATCCTTTGGACACAGCCAGGTTAGCTCTTTCCCCTTGTTTCCAGTCTCGGTCTGTGTTAAGATAATCTCTCTAGCTGCTGATTTCATGCTTATGTAATTGGCATTGCTAGCTCTCTACTTAAAAAAAAAAAAAAAGTGTGCAAAAATGTCTTACTTTTATACACACATACACAACATGAATGTCTCGTTAATGAACGTTAATTAAACAATACCCAAACTAGAGTTGTTTGCTGAAGACACACGTGTATCTTATTGGACCTATAGCCAGGTAGTAAACGGCTCATTGGCTGCATTATTGTGCTCCTAGTTAATGACAAGAATGTTTTTATACCATTTGATAAACTCTTTGTATACTTTAGATCATTCCAGAATCACCTAAGCAACTCCTGCTCCTTATCAGCATTAAGTTATAAAACTCAACCCCTAACATGATGTTGTCTGCAGTGTGCTGTGTGGCTGAGCTGTGAGACAAAGTCCTGAGGCTTGTTTTGGTCTCGTTCCAGAATAACCGGAGGAATGAGCCATTAGCAGGAGCAGCAGTTAGCACTGCGAGGGCCGACCGACCTTTATTGAGTCAATGCTGGAGGCACTTTTGAGCTTATCAGCGGAAAGAGTGTAAAAAATACCCACATTAACTGGGTAAGAGTGTGTGTGTGTGTGGTGTTTTAATGTTTACTGGGCTTCATGTCTCAGCAGCAGAAAAACAAATACTAAAGATAAATGGTCCTGCCTGATCCCTGTGAATAAGAAGCCACGTCCCAGTGTCTTAAACGACTACAGGCCAGTGGCTCTGACCTCA
>JAUMTR010000017.1:11681646-11732824 GCA_032270685.1 Microctenopoma stevenorrisi
GCGGCTGTATTCATGGCAAACAATTTCCCTCTGGGATTAATAAAGTGTTTTGAATCTTGAATCTTGAATCTTGAAATAGGATAACTGTGCCTTATATAACAATAAGGTACCAAAACCTGCACGTCATACATTCATTATTATTATTATATTGGATATTTGGGAGTTTGTTTGACCATTTTATGAAGGGGTAGTGATGTCTATTTATATCATACAGTACGGTTGTTAAATCCTGATTTCTGTTCTTTTATAATCATTTTTAAAAATTTGCTTATCAATGAATTACGTTAATCTGAAATAAATAAAACCCGTCAAACATAAAATAGATGAAAAAGACAAATATAGTATTGTAGGTAAGCTTCTATATTTCTTAGTTGTTTGTTTTTCTTTTGCCCGGTGAGCTCTCCGTCTTTTACATGTCACTGATATATCATGATGTTTTTGTTCTGAGCATCTGCAGGGCTTTAACATCCTGATCATATAACATGTCTTAAGCAGACACACACACACACACACACACACACACACCCACAGCCATACACAAAGCTTGTTGGTGCCTCCCTGTTTGGAGTTGCTAATGACAACATGCTCATGTTTAGTATTAGACAAAACCAGGTCACACTCTTAGCACAGGTGCACAGGTGCACAGAATGATTTTTTTAATTCTTCTACATAGACATGCATTCATAACCACTCACACAACAGAAACGACTGTTTAGACCTTTAATAGAATCGATGAACACCTGTTTTGTATATTGCAGTATTACTAAATGAACGCACAAAAACAGAATTATATAGAAAATGAAAAAGTATTTGCTTGACTGCTTAGCAGCTGTCACTTTTTCCTCTAAACATTATTGGTTCAAACAGTATAGGTTGCTGACAGACAACTCCAAAAAGTAGGAGAGGTGTGTTATGGCGAATGACAAACAAAATAACTATTGAACCTTTTCCCTTGTACTGCAGCCTAGTTGTAGTCATTATGTAGTCAAAATGTCCTGCTGTACTGTACATTCACTTTCCATCTGCAACCTATTTCCATTCAAAAGCAATAATGAGTGCATGCCTCTCTGAAATGAGTGGGTGCCAAGCGTTTCTCTTCAGCGCTTAAACAGCAATAATTTTCCAGACCTTCCTTTTCAGATTTTTTCTTTAGCAGCATAGCTGTACTGTGCTAATCACCCCTTGCATATTTACTTAAACACTGAACTTCTGCAGTAGTTGCATACATTCCTTTTGTAGCAACAAGTCTAGGAAAAGCCTTTGGCTATAGGGTCTGTCATCCTCATCTGTGGTACCGGACTATAATGTAAGAGACCAAGACAAGTTCTACCACTAGGAGATGCAACAGCTTGACTTCTACTCCTTCCTCCTTTACTTTTTAGTTTGCACTTGGTTTCCAATAAGGAGTTGCTGCGGAATCTCTGGCTGCATTCACCGGGTTTCAGGAAAACAATGGAGTTGGTCATTCAGCGAGAGTAAAGGGGTTTTTAAAAGCCCACAGTGTTAAATGAACCTGCGAGGCCAGTGGACTGGAGTGTGGAGCAGAGGTATGTCAGGTCAGGTGGTGCCAGCATTCAACGAGTGGAGCTGGGGGAAAGACATGAGTAATTATCAGTAGATCTTGTTGATCTAATCTGTTTGATGTTTGTCGACTCATGTCTACATGTGAACATATACTGTAGTAAACAGAGTGTGCAGGGCTTCATGCGCAAGGAATGAACTGCAGAAATATCCAGTCGGCGGAAGAAATCAAAGCTTTTTTTGTCATTTCACGTCTCTCCTCCAGTCACTCTGGACCTGCAAAGGAGCTGCACTGGCGTATTTTTGACTCCCACATCTCAAATCAGAAGATGACTCAAACATACCGCCCCTGCACACGCTGTGTCTGTTCTAATACATATGTGGATTTGTATCTAGATGAAAGCAACTGGGGATGTAAAGGACTGAGAATTATATGGTTTGTACTGGTGGGAAAGAAAGTGACAGTACAGCGTGTGCTGGTTTGCACTGCTCTTAACATGTACAATCTAAACCCGTTTCCAAAGGGCACTGTCATGGTGAAAAAGGTCATTCACCGTGCAGCAGCTGCTCCGGATTGAGAGGAGGCTTCAGATCTCTGGGGTTAATAAACAACTCACTTTTAATACCTTAATGGCTTTCGTTTGTGTGACCTAGGACTACAGTGTGTAAAGGTTATTCCCATTTGTCGATGTGGATCACGGTGTCTCTGGCTGAAATTGGGTTACGGCTCAGCTTAGGTTGACCTGAAAGAATGTTCAATATCAGAACGTAAGAGGCATGAAGGGAAACTAAAAGAAATCACATGACAACACACATAGTTGCCACCAGACAATAACACAACATACAAGGAAGATAAAGGAGACATAATAGGTCTTGACTCTGTGAGGTGCTTTTTTATTTCAGCCCCACCGCAGGGATTCTCAGCTGCATACGTCTGTTGGTCCAGTAATAACTCAGTATGACAATGGAAATTGATTTATGCTAATTGAACTGTAATACAGAGGTCTGCATACTGTTTGAGACAGTGTTAGAATCTACTAAGTGTGTTTATCCTTGGTCTGGCCTAAGCGTCTCTCCTGTGACTAAGAGAGAGACGAGCACTTATGAGCCCATTTGAGACAGGAGAGACACATGAACAGATTGCCTTTGGCTGCCGCGCGGCTTTGTTTAATGCTTCATCCCTCATCTTTTACTTTGCCAGTCTTAGTTTTAATGGCCACGTCCCTGTGGGGCTGAACCATAGGACTGAGGCAAAGCGAGGCTGTAGCAGGAGATGTCTGACTGATCGTTGTGCCACGGGCTTGATCGCCTGTCTCGAGGAACAGGAGGAGGGAAATAGTGGAGAGTGCGATCAGTGATTTGACCTCCAGCTTTAGTTCTGCTCTTGGCTTTCAGTACAGTCACTTGTTGTTATGATGTCTCTGATGTCACCAGAGAAGCGGCCGGTCCTCACAGGATGAGCAGTGGTACACAGGCCTTTCAGCTAGCAGACAGTGTGGATTGCAGGGCCCTGTGAGATCTGTGTAAGGCTAATGTATTCTGCAGCTGTGGTTTGCTGATGTCTGCCACTGTCTAGTTAAGGAGCCAGACCGCAGTTACCTGCTTATCCATGCATGGGCGATGCCTCTGATACTGCCCAGTGATAATTACAGATTAGCATCTGTTGTGTGGCAGCCAGTCACAGCAGTTCCTCACTCAGTGTGTTGTTTCTGTGCTTTTTGTTTTATATTCCCCTAACTTGCGTGCTTTTCTGAGGTGATGGCCAGGACTAAAGTTACTGGTACCTTTCTGATCTTCATCAGGAGGAGGAATGGAAACAGCTAGCCTGCTATTAGCCTTATAAAACACCGGGCAGATCCAAAAGGAGAGACCTGGAATCCACCGGGAGCTGATGAGGGGTGGTGGAGCAGAGGAGAAGTCCCACTGCTCTTGGTCTCCAACACTTTCAGCATCCAACAGTATACTCACTAACCACCTCAAGCAATATCATATTCATAAAATAGCAGTATTTATAGAAAACTGGTGCAAATATGTGGGTGTGTGTGTTTGTATGTGAACTATAATGACAGAGTGTGAGACTGAGACATATATATATAAAATAGAGGGGGATCAAATATACCTTACTTTATCTGGCCTAGAACCCAGACAGAAAGTTCCCTAAGCTTTTTTCCATCCGAAATGAAAAAATCAAATCTATTTACGGAGAGAATGAGGGCGAGGGTGGGCAGAGCTGGCAAAACGTACATTTTCATTTCACACCGTTCAGTCAAGATTAATAGGAGTGAGCTGAAGAAAGCAGAAGGAAAGAAACGAAAGGTTTGTTTGCTTTAAAAAAAATCCTAAAATATGTTTACAATGGTAGCAATACTAAACCTCTGCGGTTATGTCCCTTCATTTTAAGGAATGAGGAATGAGGACAGGAGGAATGAAGGGAAGAAGGCGAGAGCAGTGTTAAAACAAAGAGGTGAAATCATACGTCCATATTTCAGTTGTCTATTCCCTTTCAAATTCTAGCAGTCACGGACTCACAAAAACATCTTCTCATCCTCTTTCACATAATCTACAGCTGTATTAAGCACTGACCGTGGTGTGTGTGTGTCTTTGTCTCACATTCATGATGCTCTTGTCTCTTTTTGTCTGTCTCTTCCTCTCTTTCCATTTCTCACCACATCGACAACACTGGGTTGAGTCTGAACGAAGTGTTTTCCGGCCCCCGGGTGAGTTGCTCCTCTCATAGACCACAGCCAAGTCTCAGCATGCCGTGGCATCGTTCACAAAGAGACACACACACAAATCCCCACATGCACAATATTCCAACCCTCGCCAGCTTCCCCCTATAACTTTGACCTCCTGGTTTGTTTACTAGTTCGCCCACTTGAAATAGTTTAAGTGACTGAGGTGTGACTGAAGCTCACATCACATCATTTAGAAAGGTTCAGTCTGTCATTTCCAACGCATAGAGCTGAACTCGAGCCCTCTGCCCTCTCTCTCCTCTCAACCACAGCTGAACACAAGTCAGTGTGTTGCTGCCACAAAACACTGAAACAGGCTTCCCAGTTTATTATTCTGGTTCCATGGACATTTACTGTGACGGACAAAGATAAAACAATGATGTTTTAGCAGCTGACATCTGCAGTTTCCATGTGGCTTTGACAGCATGCCAGTGGCTAATGGGACACTCAAGAGATCACAGTAACATTTGTAATAATGCTAATTACAAAATACGTTGCCCACATAATTTTCCTCTAAATCTCAGTTGACTTCAAACCAATGTCCATTAAAACATTAAAACAACTACAGTGTTAAATGTTGCATATTTTCCAGAAGACAAGATAAAATGAAACCTCAATGAGAAAATACCATTGAAATATAATGAGAGCAGAGGTTAAAGGGGAAGAGCAGCTGTGTGTTACCTCAATTAGAAGGCTGCTCCTGCTTTGACTGGGGTGATAAAATTGGATATACTTTAAACTTTGGCCTTGGAGGCCTTCAGCGTGCATGACACTCTGCAGCGTAAAGCCAAAGTGCTGCTTCGCTCCTTGCTGCCAACCCACCACTAACTAATGACCAGGAAATAACTGTGGTTACACACACACACACACACACACACATTTGTAGATTTGTCTCTAACTTTAGTGACTACATTCCTTTATTCAACTTAACCCCCTCAACTACCAGCTGAAACGTAATCTTTTCCTGTGTCAATGAAAACCCCAGCCTTTAAGAACACCAGAGAGTTACAGGTAGCTTTGTTGCTATTATTACATATGCAGTGTCTAAACCCACAAAATGTCTGTTCTGCTACTTTCAGCTTATTAAAAAAGCTACACACGTTGTTGTGATATAATAGGCTCAATATGGGTACTCTACCTTTTTCCTAGTTTTATAATCAGCACTGTTAGATCAGTTGTGCTGGAGTTAAGTGTGAAAAGCTTTGTGTGTATTTGCCTCCCACTCCTACTTGTTCCCTGTTGATATTTTGCTGCTATTAAGTGTAAGTGGGAGAGGACAAGTCTCCGTTTAACTTATTGTAAGATGGTAGATAAGATAAGCCCAGACCGCACTGGCTTCCACGAACACACCAGACTCATCACTGGCATCAGTGGTAAAACCCATAAAGTGATTTTGAAGTTGCTGTTAGTTACAAGCACAAGTGAGGACTTATAAGACTTATAAGAACTGCATTGCAGCTCAGTACAACATTCACAGATCTAAGGTAGATACCTGTAAAGACCTTCCCTGAAACTGCTCGCCCCTCAAACCAGGCGCCACTAGTGACTGTTTGCTTTGCTTCGACTGGCCCTCCAGTGAAACCACAGCCTTCTACTCCTCCAGCGTGTTGCTATGAGGCCCTGTCAAAATGCCTCTGTGGTCTAATTTTACATTTTAGTAATGGCTCAGTTGTGCTGAAGCGATTCTTTCTCCAAATGTCCTACAAACACTATGAAATGCCTTCGCATTCATTTGTCATTGGATGCAACAGAAAAACTCAGGCACTGGTCACGAACCTGGGACTTTTAAAACACTTTCTCCTGAGTCTTCTTTTCCACTTACAGCTTCTCTTCTATTTTCTTTTTTCATGTTGCAATTTTCCAGAACCAACTTCTGGTGTCCCATGTCTGTCTAGAGGGCTGGTGTGCACTGAGCACTCTCCATCTGTGGGCCAGATTAAAGGCGTAGGAAAAAAAAAACCAAGGATACATGTGTTAGGAGAACACAAGACCAAGGGAATGAGCAGGAGGAGCTGGCACATTTAGTGTGTGTGTGCGTGTGTGTGCGTTTGCCGGTGTGTATGCACAGTTGGCCCACTCTACATATCATGTGTAAAGCATGTGGCCTGTCTGCCAACATGGCAATCATGACTCTGAGGCGTGTGATTGCTGGGTGCTCTCAGCCGGGGCTAATGCAGCCGTGACTTTTTTTTTCCTGACGGTGCTGCGGTTGGCAAAGTGTGTATTAGTGGCAATTAAAAAAGGACAATAAAGCAGTTAGTATGTACATGTGTCAATACTGAAGAGGACCGGGCCAAACATTAAACTTCAGTTGTATCACCAACAACATCTGCAGTTTTTTTGTTTATATTAGAAGCACGGCAACAGCCCTCATGTATCTCACAGCTGTTATTACAACAACAAAACAGCTTCTGTTTTAAACAAGTCGGCTTTCCATAGAAAATCTGAAGTAAATACAAATGTCTTGAAATAGCTTTGAACATGGAAGATGGGGTTGTGGTGTTACAGTGAGTTGCACCGGCATAACGAATCAGTCAAAGTAGACTGGGCTGATTAACTGCTCTCCTCCAACAGAAAGTCAGCCTAATATAACATACTATATAATACTATATAAATTATAACATGCATTATGTAAAGAGAATGGTAGAGTATTCGCTATGCACAGCGAACTCCAGCAGCACCCTAACGGACCAGTGTGTTGACAGCCATTCTTGATGTGATGCACAGTTGGGTGTGATCATCTGTACTCCACGAGCGAAAGGTAAGAGAGGAGCGCTGGTTGAGTCAGTCTGTGGGTATTGGTATGGTTAGCATCCAGCTTATTGCATTTCTGGATGACTGTATGGTTATGGGAAAAAATGTGAACCCTGAAGGTCTGAAGGGTGTTTCATTTCATTTCAGCAGTTGCAGAGTGATGCACTGTAGCGGGTCTTTGTGTTTTAACATAAAGTGCACAGAGAAGATTGAATTAAAACTCTTTTATTATAATATATTATTAGAAATAATTCTAAATTGAAAGCCTGTCACAGCAGCAACAATTACAATTTGCTGTCAGCTCTACATAATACAAGTGTTGTATGTCGTGAAAAGGGATTTACTGAAAAGAGGAAATCATAATCGTCATTCAAAAGAACTCATTTAACACACTTTTTTTTGTGGACACACAGGATTTCATGCTATGTTCGTGACTTCCTTCTTCACGGCATGAAAACAAAATGCAAAGCATGCCCACACTAACCAGTATTTTTTATTTCCTTTTAACCCATGCTGGTTTAGCATGCAGGGGCGACCAAACCAGTTTATCTATCCAGCCATCTATCATCACCCTGAAACCAACCTCCACATGACTTAAAATGCGAGCCATAATGTTCTTTCCTCATTTGTTAAGTTCAAAATACAACCTCACGTGTTTCACTTGAAAGGAACGTCACCTGTGGCTGAAACCACCAAGGTCAGGTGTGTTGTCTGGGTTTTCTCAAATGGCTCACAACTGAATGCAAAGAAGGCAAGGTAGTATCAATAAAAGTTGGTGCAACACAAGGACTGCACCAGAGCTGATTTGCAGCAAAAGCATTTTTAGAGTGAATATAGAGGAGCAAGGATTCTGAGATGTCAGAGGCCAGAGACGAAGGCTGAAGGGTCGAAGCCAACTGAAACACAATACCTCAATATTTACACCACTGAAGATTTGTGCCAGCATGCATATTTAAAGCGTAGTTCAATCACACATCCCACATCCACTCATCCAGGAGTAAGGGTCATGTTTGTGTACAGCGAGACTTTCAAAATATGCCTGTTTTCAAAATATATTTGCTCGGGTTTCATTGGAGCGTTTGACCTTATGAAGGGAGACGTACCATTTATTTTCACTGACAGTAGAACCAAGAGTAAAAACTGCGAGAAAGCACCATCTATTTTGAGTCTGACTCAGTCTGCACCTCATGACTATAAAAAGTATTATTCTGCTTGAGCAGTGGGGGGTGGGCGGATCGAGCCAGATATCAATAGTATGAATGCCAACGATTGGAAGTGAATCAATACTAGCAAGACGGGTTTGATACTTTGCTTTAGTTGGACTGTTCCATTAGAGAGTCGACATGCCTGTAAATATTTGGCTCCCTCACTTCTACTGACACACATAGGCAACCCCCACCCTCCCCACCCCTCCCCAGAGACCGACTTCTGTGCTGGGCTGCCCCACGTTATTAGTCTTGGATCGGTATCAGTGATACTGGGCCTGTATTCACTTGGCAATTCACTTGGGATGAGATCCATACTAAAACTTTTCAATATCGCACATCACTATGGTGCAGCACAATGTTATGCTGAGCTGCGCTTTGCTTTACAACTCATTTAACAAACGATTTTTTTCTTTTAAATTAATTCACTTTAGATCACTGGTAGCTTAAATAGATCAAAGCATGAGTAGAGAAATGATTGTATGATTTACTATGATTTACTTCTGGCCCAGTCCCTGGAAAACAGTGTTCATCACTTCACATGAAAGTGAAATGGATAAAGCCTCCGTCTCTGCTTGACCGTGGCGCACCAACTCTACCTTCATGTGAGAATCCTCGTCATTCTGTTTGAAATAATCAGATCATACAGATATGTCACGGAGGACAGGCAGACATTGGCCAGATGGACTGACAGATGGTTAGAGTTCACCAGAGCTTTATTAACGTACAAAAGCTATATGGCGTAAACAGACAGTATATCACATCGCCATCAACATTGTCAAGCAATCACTAACTAGAGCAACAACCTGTCCTGATGCATTTAACCAGGAACATACATGCACACACATAGACTACTTATTAGTTACCGTTCTAGTGTGCTGCTACACTGTGTTGTGAAAAACCTCCTGAAGACATATTTGATCATTGAACCCCGGCTGTTTCATATCACGGCTTGAATTTTCCACACGATCACAGTTCAATAAATCGCCCACACTCTTAGCACGCTGCGCGATCTCCAGCGAGAGGAATTCAACTTTAAGACACAGTAACTACCAACGCTTCAATAAATGTGTGCACTTTGCTCTGCACTCATCAAAACATTTCCAAAATCAAACAACCTCAAACAGCTATCAGTAATCTGAGAACTAAACATTTCCATGCTCCCCGAGTGTGACCTGCACCACAGAGATGATGGTTTTAGTGCTCGGGGAGGCTGTGCTCTCTCTGTAGCTGGATGTGTTGATGAACAAACTGGCTGCACGTGTTGGAGCTCGTCTGTTCCTGGTGCCGACTGAGCCCCGAGCTTTCACCAGTCTCTGCCAGTCACCAGCATCAGTGAACATACTGTACATCAGAGCTCGCGGCAGCAGCGGCTTTACAGCTTCAACACACCGCGGGAGTGATCAACAGATAGTGGATGAAGTGGGAAAGTTCTGATTAGGAGCACAGACAAATGCTGGAAGTACAGGTACAGTCTGGTCAGAAGCGCATGGTGTGGTTGGAGTAGTGGATGTAATCAGGCTTACCTGGAGAGATGTCTCCATCACTCTGTTCTCCGGAGTCTGAATCCATCTTCCCCTGCAGGACACTCGGAGGCTACAGAAGCTCTCTGATTCCTCTTTCTCCTTGTTCCCTTTCCTTTTCAGGGAGACTTCAGGGAAAAACTGGAGATGTAAGTTTTTGTATTTTATTTTCTCCTGGAGTGGGAAACGTCTCCTCTCAGCCTGGATCACTGCAGCTGTTGGAGAAATGCTACTGTTCAGTTCTTTGCTCTCTTTTACGTTTGCTCTCCTCTGTTCTCCTGACTCTCTCAGTTTTCGTTTTCTCCTTCTCTCTCTCATCTACTTTCTCCTTTTCTCGTGCTCCCTCCCCTTGCTCACTCTCAGTCCGTCCTCCTCTCAGTTTCACCCTCCCTTGTATCGGTCCCTCCTCCTCCTCCTCCTCCTCCTCCTCCTCTCATTCGGTGCTGTCACACTCAGTCTCCTCACGCTCGCTCCACTCAAACTCTTTCTCTACCTCTTTCTGTATGCTGGAAGTGCCGTCTCTTCCCCTCTCTCTCTCCTCCTCTGTCCCTCCCTCTCCCTGTTTCTGTGTGAGAGTGCTGCCTGTGTTTTAGCAGGGCAGAGGGAAAGACTTATTTAAGGCAACTTGAAATTCATCTCCATCAGTAAAATCGTCTTGTTACTGCCTGTAATAAATTCAGGCAGTATGGTGGTCATATAAAATCAAGCCAGGTTAGTGTTTTATTATTCACAATAATCACTGAAAGACTTGAAAGGTTGTGTGTTCTTTAAATGTAAGAGGGAAGTGGTTTTCGAATATCAGATGATTATTCAAATTTACAAGACAAATCCAGCCGAACTCGCAGAACCGGTTAGATTTTCAGTCCTGCCACATGTTACGTGCTATTACTGGCAGGACTATAAGTTCCAATTCTACAGTTTCTTTCTAAATCTGGAAAACTGGATCACACTACCCTTCTAGCTGTTACTTTCCGAACCATGTCCCTGTTTGGACGCTTCTCTATCAACTCTCTTTCTTACCTGTCCATTAAACATTTTGTTCCATCCTGTGTGTCACCAGAGTTAGCAGGCTTCATGCTCACTCCTCCTGCCATGTTTTCATGGTGGAGAGGAGGTCGTGTGAGTCTGATAGCACCGTCTGGAAGTTGTTTGATGTCCCCTCGATGATAACTCTTCATACAATGTTCTCACCCTGATTGCCCGTAATGTAAATCTATTAGCTATTCTGTTCAGTCGCCATCTACTGCATGTTCTGCTCTTCCTGAACTTTCTTCCAATGTGTTTCTCCTTTCAGTTTAAGACTGATGATAGAACATTCACTACATGATGAATATATGTCAGTGTTGTGTTTACAGCTTTTTTATGATGTCCCCAAGTGACTCAGACACATTTGTTTTACATAAATGTAGTTATTGTAAGATTTCTTCCATAGGTAACTGGCAAAGCACCAGATATACTTTGAGGTGTTTTCAGCACAGCTGCATGCAAAGACAAATTTCAGGTTTTGGCATCAGACAGCGACAGCTTGAGAGACTTTTACTTTAACAGTTTCTTACACCCACTGAATGTTTTAAAGGTTGAGACTTTTACTGGAAATCTATTTTGTCCACAGCGGAGAACAAGAAACAAATAGAAGCACTCTGGAAAATACTTTGCTGGAAAACAGGTGGTCAAAAATAGCTCGAAGACTCTGATAAGTGAGGGGGCAGGTGGGAGTGCAGTTGGGGGTCTGACAACAGTTGCAGGCTATATAATCTCCCAGGTGTGGACCTGATTGTTGCTCAGCATGAACACTGGAAACCAGATGGCATTAGCCCGCCTGCCCACTGCCCAAGGCTCACTAATCTTCAACACTGTGTGCACTTCAGTGTGTGTGCATGTGTGCTATGTTCTGTAACTATGTTCTGTAACAATATTACCACTAATCAAAAGTTGAGCTTCTTTTATCAAAGCAATAATGCTGTGTACTCCTGACCTGATGAAGAAATGTTTGTCCAGGCCGTGTGAGCGCCCAAGAAGAAGCCAACATAACATTCAAACACAGTTTGGTGCCTCTGGCCTTTTCATGTGCACATCAGTAATTCAGTTTCTGTTGCAATTACCATCATCAGCATCTCGAATACTGTGCCCCCAGTAATAGCAAGGCCATTTCATTACAAGTTATTTTGGTTGTGTAACTACAAGCTACTGTCGGATATACTGAGTCTCTGCTGGACAGGACAAACATCACAAAAGATGTGCGCTGGATTTAATTTAAACTGAAAATCCCACGTTTAAAGTGTTACTTCAAAATAATGGTGTCATTTCAGAGTTGAGTTATTTTGTCATTATTTCTGATGATTCTGTGTGTAGGTAAGAACATTACCGTTCAGTGTCACACACGTCAGGAGTCTTCCCCAGCTCACAGTAGTTTATAAACTCTCCTGACGGATCACCAGTTTGTCACAAGGCTGACACACACACACACACACACGCACGCACACACACACACACACACACACACACACACACACACACACACACACAACCACTCACACTTACAGTCACACTTTCAGGCATTTTTACCTAGCCAGCATGTCTGTGGACAGTAGGGAGAAACAACACACATTTTATAGCTATAGTATAATTATAATGGCTGAAAATAGAATATATGGTTTGATGTGTATAAATACCGGTGTATAAGTGTTAAGAAGTATAACTGAGCAACATAAAGAGCGTTATGACTCTAGTGTAAGTGTTAAAATTCAATGAAATGTTTTTTTAACAGGTTTTATTTATAGACCCTGGGAGAGGACACAGTTGAGTTGTGAGTTATATGTAGGTTCTTATGTTATGTTATAAACAACACTAGTTGCTTCACCACCGCTACATTATTTTTAGGGTATTACAAGTCTGCGTGTTCGTCTGTGCATGACATAATGAACAACACTGATACCATTTCCATCTTACTTGAGCAGAGCAAAATGCTTTCTCCATATTTTTTCTTCAGCTGATTCCAAATTGGCACTGAGAGGCAAATGGAGAGACACCATCTATGCCGTGTCAAACTTTACAGCCTCAAACTGAAATCTCAGGGGACTAAAAGAACAAGACAAAGCAAATGATCCGTCATGATGCATGCCACCACGCTCCTCTGATGTTCAGTAACAAACAAACGAGGTGACTTTGTGAAACTAAATGAAAAGGCTGCATAGTAGGAGTTCTTTGATCCAGTGTCTCTCTCTGCCAAAGAGCTTTTCAGTCTGGGCCTCTTCAGACAGACTGTCCTGATGAAAAATGTGCTTCCACTATGCCACCGAGAAACATTCAGACAAGCATCATGAAAAACAGTGTTATTGCTAACTATCGGAGGAACAATTCACCTTGACAATACACTGATATTGCGGAGAGATGAGTATATTGCTTGCCTACCCTTTCTGGTAGCTGTTTCTATGGCAACCATGGCTCTTTTTTTTAATAAGGCAAATAAGGCAGTAATCCAGCAAGGGACTGAAAGAGAGAGGCAACATGGCCACTGACATTAAGATTTTTAGCACAACATAATGTGTGTATACTGTAAATTCACTTTTACATAACCGTGATGAGAAGAACGTGATGTTTCAGGTTTGCTTAAGGGACTGAGGAATGCATTATCACTCATGAGGGACATGTCTCTGAGTGTCCTCACAAAGACAGAGGTTTGTGCATGTGTTCGCGTGGGCGGTAAACAACACATAATCAATCTTTTTGTCAATCAGAGCATCAAGCAGGACAGGCTAAATGTTGTGTTGCACGACCTCCATCAGAAACATTGTTTTAAAAGCTGTCTGGCATTCTGCCTCAGCAAGTCATCATGCAGCAATAAAAATAAATGGGATGATGGAAGCACGTCTGAACAACCATTGCCCTCTAAAGTAAAACAACTTAAATAATTCAGAGAAATCAGATTTTGCAAAGCAAGCTGTAATAATACAGTGAAACTGTAAAGTTTTTTCACTTTGGCTCAATTCTCAAATGAGAAAAACATTAATTCATTCAAAACATTAAGCTCAAATCGGATTTGTTTGCTCTGTTTTGCTGTATTGTTTTGGAACAGGTGTCATATAGATGTTGCTAGCACAATGCAGCGGCATAGATTTCCAATACATCTGTGTATATTTAACAATCTCTAACAAAAATCTTGTTGAAACGTGATGGTAAGAAGCACATTTCAAAGTATGTTACCGCCAACTTAAAAAACACTATGAAAGTGCAGTTACAGTGACAGACTCATAGACAGCATTCATGTGAAAAGCAGCCTAGGCTGACACAGTTTTAAACCAAAGAATTATTCAATTACCCTGTAAAAATATTTCCTAAACTGCGCACTAACACAGACCATAGTTAAATAGTCCACAGTAGACTAGAAGTCAAAAAATCTTTTTAGCAGATGCCCAATATCCCCTAATTTGGAGCCAGAAGTGAGGACTGTACTCTGCACAGGAGCGCTCCACATTTTCGGGTAGCTCAGTGGTTAAGGCAGAGGGCTGGGATGCAGAGACAGCAGGATCGATTCCCAGCTGAGTCACCCAGCCCATCCCCCATACCAGGTGTGTCCCTAAGCGAGACGCCCAGCGCCAGCTCCCCGAGCGCTGCCTTCAGTCACATGTCTTATTCTTTGATGAGGATTGTTGAGCAAACCCTGAGAAATACCCCGTTTATCAGTCTGCAGTTACGTTGTGACAAGTTATATGTCAGCTTTTGTGCATGTTGAGTTCTAAACTACTGCTCTAAAAATGTTTTGTACTTAAAAATCTGGCACTGCTTATAAATCCTAACGTTGAGATTTGTACGCTTCATGCTCCTCATAGAATTCAACCTTATGTCTGCCTCTATAGGGGTTCTGTCATTTAGCTTAAGTGCAAGCAGTCTATCAGGGCACATTAATTATTCAGCTTTTATTTCCCACTATTTCTCTGTTTGTATTCATTTTTTATGAAGTAAATCTCTATTAATGCTCATTAGAGGCTTCAAGCTACAAGACGCTGATCTGTCAAAGTGGAGTTAGAGCCACTGTAGTGTGCGTGGTGCAGCGTACGTGAGATGATTTTCATCCACATGATAGGAATGAGGCTGAGGTTAATGAGAATACAGTGATTCAGTCACTAAATTGTCAAACACCTGCGAGCAAGAGCCTCTGACAACAAACACACACTGGAATATATTCACTAGCACAAACAATACGTCGATGCACATGGCAAATACTTTAAACTGGAGATAAAAATGTCCCAAGCTTTAGACTCAATTCAAACACACACACATGCAGAAGATAAACACGTTGCTGTGGTGGTAAACGGTCAGCTGCTGATCTGCCTACCAAGCACTGGTGTTTTAATTTCCTGACAAACCCTCCTCATTTCACTGTAAAAAGCACATGCAGCTCCCAAGTGGCCGTGTCAGTGAAATTGAGAGCCTTTTATTTTTGATTTCATTCTGTGGCACTGCTGATAGGGTCTCGCAGGCTGAGGGGGGCTCTCTGGGGGAAGTGCAGTTCTCTCTCATGTTGTCTGTTTGGAGTGTGGAAGCAGAACAAACTGAGGCTCCTCCGTGGGAATGTATTTTTCCCATCTCAACTCTAGAGGCAGCACAACAGAATGAAGAAGATCATTTGCTAAGGCTGTGCTGATGCCTACAGTGCCACCATGTTGATAATGTTATGGTAATGCTGGCTTTACCTGTGAGTCACAAAACAATCATATTTGATTCTTGAAACTGTGGTGTAAAGTGGTTTAGTGTACTTAGTGATGATATGCTCCTGAAGTAATTCAGTTACAGCTGTTAACAACCATGTGGTTAATTGTCACTCAGTCACGTTGTGTTAATTGTGGAGATGGCGCCACTTTGTGGTAAACATTAGCTGTGCATCTGTTTCTGGAGTTGGGCAAATGGTTCAGCTGCTCACTCTGCAGCAGAAGATTGGCAGCTGAGGTGATTTGCTTGACAGTTTTCAGATGATCAGCAGGTGAAGAGTCGGTCAGCATGACTTAATCTCAGCTTTCTTTTAATTAAGATTAGGAAATATTATACACATCAAAGTCTGAGGATGTTCTCTCATATGCTTCTAAGTATAAAGTGAGACAACGTCCTCCCCTTTAAATGTCTGTGTTCAGCTCTCTACACTATAGTTTGTCAGAAGAAGGGATTTTATTTATCCAAGGCTCAGATTACTCAAAGACTCAACTAGTTTTACCCACAAATAAAAAGTCAAGTCCATGGAAAGTGATAAAGTCCTGAAGGACAAAAGTTTATTTGCAATCAATTAACTGTATAATTATAATTTTGTGAAAGTAGAATTAAATGCAGAGCTGATGTATTAGATTGTACCACAAGATAAACGTAGTGAAGAAACTGAAGTGAGTATCTATAATGTTTCAAATATAAGTAGTGCAAAAAAGGAATGAAGACATCATTTGAAAAGAACGTATCCAAAAGAGGAGGAGATCAAAAGAATAAACAGTGAAGAAAAAAATGGCAAGAAATTTTAAAGGAAAAGTTTTTACACTAAAGAAAATTTTCTTACTTTTAGTCTCAAGATTTGTGAAAAAAAAAGACAAGCACACACACACATACACATCACAATATTTTATATTTAATTCAGTATTAGGAAGCTGATAACTGCATCTATTACACATAATATTTAAAGTAGACATCTAGTATTAATCATTACAAAATATAAAACTAGTCTTTAACACATCAATAGGTCAGAGTCTCAGAGCGTCAGCCTCTTTCTGGGCAACAACCTCATGCTGAGATGTTCAGCCTCTTGCTGATGCTCCACGGGCTGCTGGGAGAGGTTATTGGTTTGTGGAAGGCAGTCCAGGGTCAAACCTTTATGGAAGCAGACAGAGTACTGGGAGAGTAATGTCACCAAGATGGATTTCATCATTACCATGGCAATGTGTTTGCCCACGCAAGATCGAGGGCCTGAGCCGAACGGCTGGAAGTAACGTCGAGGAGCCTGGTGGGAGACAGATAGAAGACATAGTTAAAGTCAGTTTAACATACGTATTTATGTCTCACAGGGTATAAACACAGCTAGTGCAACTAAGAAGTTAGTGCCTTCATCAGAACAGAAGAATTTCACAATACGTTTTTAAAATCAACTTACATTTTTTTCGAAATTTTCCAGACTGAATTCGTTTGGTTTGAGGAAAAACTCTGTCCGGTGCATGTGGCCAGTGTTGAGAATAATATTTGTGCCCTTCGGTACCCTGTAGCCATCTATGATGTCATCAGATAGTGCTCGACGCATGGTGAAGTCCACCACGGGGTGGAAACGCAGGCTTTCATTGATGAAGCACTCCAGCATCTGCAACTTCTGAAGGTCCCCGTTTTGAAGCTTTTTATCCCCTGTAAAGAGACAGTGGCATGCACTCAACTGTTTAGGAACACATAGCTAAACCTAATGAATATCGTCCTCCGAGCTCCTTACCTACAACCGTGTCTATCTCCTGTAGCAGCTGCAGCTCCACATCTGGATACTGTTTGAGGAGGAGCAGCATGAAGAAAAGGCTGATGGACAGAGTGTCTGGTGCTGCGATCACCATCTCCAACACGCACTGCCTGACATCCTCAGCAGACAGCTCGCCGCGGTTCTGGAGACACACATAAACGTGAACACGCTTTTTACGGCCTTGGAGGATTAAAAAAATGAATTAACGTGACAGCAGTTTAACGGTCAGACTCACTTGTTCAAATATAAGTTCCGCAGTGAAGTTGATGTTGTCCAGTTTATCTGCCTGTTCCACATCCCTCCTCTTAATTTCTATAAGACTTTCAATGGCGTCTTGCAGTTCCTGGCTGTGTGATATCAGATCAGAGGTGCACATAACACATAAGACATTTAGGATCTAATGGTACAATTGATTATTAAGAAGACAATAATTCTAATGGATAAAGAGTGACTCACGCTGCTGCCTTGTGTCTCCGGTGAATCCAGTCAAACTTAAAGTAGATGTCTGGCTTGATCAGCACATTCTGCCATGTCTCAAAATACTTATGAATCTTCAGCAGAAGCTCTTTCTCTGTAGTGAAAATACCACATGCTGCTTCGTTATGTCTCTATTAGGGTTTCCAGCTTTCTATACTTGTCCATCCATTTCTCAACCTACTCACCATCGACAGGTACGCCCAGGAAGAGTCTGTTGGAGATGTCGACCACTGTGCAGCGCAGCAAACTGATGGCATCCACGTGACTCAAACTGTCCAGGTTGTCCAGGTGAGTCTGCGTGGAGGAGATGCAAACTTCCAGTGTCTGCTGCAGCCCTGGACCCGTGAGTGCTGACAGAGGGAATAAAATAGTTCCTCTTGGTTGAGTTTAGTCAAATGTTTTAAATCTGAACAACAGTCAGCACGTATTGTTCTGTGTTGCTTAAAATGTTAAAATATTACCTTTAGAGAAATAGTTGCGCATCTTTTTCCACAGAGAAACATTGCTGTTGAATATGATGCCTCTCTCATTCATGCCGATGCAGCTGAGTCCCTGCTTGCTTCCAAAGCGCGAAGTATAATTGTCATTTTTCAGCACGTGGTGCACCGCTGAAGATCTTCAAACAAACACATCAAGATCAGTTTGCACTTGGATTTACTGTCTGGTAACTTTATTCTTTGGAGTTAATAGTGATGACCAACCGGCTAATTATAAGCGTCTCCTCTCCATTGATCCAGACTCTGACAATGTCTCCATACTTGTTGTTGTAGTAGTTGCTGGCTGTACCTATACCAGTCCAGATGAATCTCACGTATGACACGAGTGGCCCCAAACCCAGACAGAAGGAAGGCCCTGTTGTTGCAGAATGACGATAAATACACATCAAATTCAGTGGGTACATTAAGACACTCACAGAGCTGGCATCAATGATAAGAAAGAGACTGCAAAGTGTCCAAGCTGGACAAACTGAACCCACCTGGTACATTTTTCTTCTCCTTGCAGCTCCAGGTGACCAGCAGCAGACAGACAAGCAGCATCAGGGTTCTGGTTGCCACAGAGCATCTCGGTGCTCCCACTGCTGTGGCATTCAGAGACCGGGAGACCAGATCTGCCACCACAGCGTCCAGCCCTACTGGACATTCACAGGCAGAAATCAGGTCCATAGGAAGCATTGAAATAATCTGCAACAACTTCACAAATCTAGTGAGAGGTCCAAGTGAGGAGAGCTGCCTCAGCTGTTGGGGCTTTCTCTTTATAGGCAGTCGGAGCTGGTTACAGGCCAGGTCAGGGTAATGCAAAAGTCACAACATGGGAGGGAAATGGTAAACAATACACTTGTAACCTTGAGAGGTTGGATTTATGCCTGCGCCCTTGACAGAATAAGACCACTACTGCGGTGCTGTCCAGCGTTAGTACAAGCTTCTATTTTGGGTCTATTTGACATTTTGGCAAAGAGAAGCAAATATGAACATCAAAGACTCTGGTTGGAAATCTCACCAAAAAAAAAACGAACCACGAGATCAAGGAAAAATCTGTGTTGTTAATTTAGTATCACTGCTTTATCTGACTCACAAAATTAAATTCTTTCATCTACACTTCACGTTTCCTTCACGCTTTTTCTATAAAAAGAAGGAAATTAAATAACTGATTACATCATACATTTCAAGTTGAATGATAATGTAACATTTATCAGACTACCAGTAGATGGAGGCACATTGAGATTTACCCTTGTAGGAGCTCTTGTGTCTCAGTCTCTGTGAACAGTACCTTTGAAGCCAGGAAAAGTCAAAGTCTTGTCGGGAAAGTGGGCCTGAAGTGCAGCTGCAGAAATCTCTGTAGCTTCTAAAAAAACTGTGTTGTGAAGATCAGACTTTGATGGTGAAGACTGAGATTTTTCTTCCTTATATAGACTCACACCTTATTGTGATGAAATTTGCTATGAAGTGAACTGATTATATGTGTATGTTCATGTACTTCACAAACAAATATTTATGATAACAATAAGAATAAAATATTTAATAGTTGTATTTTTGGCCCATCTGTTTTAGCAGGTGTGCTTCGTGCACTTCTAGGTCTCGGATGACAGTCCGATCATGTTTAGTTTGTACTCTTACTTTCTTTCATAACATACTGCTCCTGTAGAACTTGTTTTGTCAAACACACAACATTTGATGCCAAACTCGACACTAATGTGTGTAAAGAAAGTGAAATATTAAAATTATAAAAACATGTATATTTATGATGTAATGTTAACCGTTTCTTCTATGAGGTGTTCAAACGGCCTCCTACCCTTCCGTACTTTCAGAATAATTTTATTGGCAACACACCCCCCTCTGTTTGACTCTGCCTTTGTTCTGTTTACTCATTCTCTATGAAAGACTGTGGATTTACTCACCGCCCACATTTGAGTACAAGAATGTGCATTGGTCAAATGGCTGACTGTGTGCTATGACCTGGCTCAAGAATAATGTTCTGTATGACGGCTTTAGACCCAGATTGTTCTGCATGATTAAGCAGACACAGCCTCCGTTTCTTCCAAAACCTTGTCTCTAAGCGCTGTGTGTCTTTATGGTCATTTCTTTCTTTTTAATTCTTATATTTACATCTATTACCCTGTAAAAATCTTGGTTACTTATAGAAATGCAATTTTATTAATTTATTTTTGAATTTTTCTTGGTAGTAATGCAGAAACTATGATACATAAGAAACATATGACAGACTCAAATACATGCCGGACATGCAGCAATAGTGAGAAGGTGTGAATTGAGACCATGCACTTATTATGACCTGTTATCTCTCATAATTCAGCTTTAGACATTGCAAACCTGTCCATTAGATTTGATAGTAGCTTAGTCTCCTCTCACACAGAACACTGGGAGCTACATACTGTCAAGACATGAAACTTTCCTCTGTCGCATCTGTTTCCCATTCCATTTATTTTGAATACAGGCGCAAACACTACTTTTTTAGATAGATGTTTATTAAATTAGTTATTTTTAATGACTGTATTTCTTGTCTTTCTTTGATTTTCCCTGGCATTGAATTTTCTCTTGCTTTGACTTTGGAGAACTGAGTGGTCAAACTAGTCATGCGTCTTGAACTCTCACAGTGTGAGAGAGAAAAATGTTTCTTTAATGGAGGAACTGTGGTGGGAGGTAAAGTTTGTGGAAAGACTAGTCAGGCATCATTTGGCTGTCCTTGCCCCTGAGCAGCAGGACAGATGTGAACCTCTCAGCACTGTGATAAGACGAGAGAAAGGGCTGCATTCCAAGCAGCTGCATCCTTTGAAGGAGGAACTTGAATCAGAAAAAGGACATTCTCAGTTTATCTGAATATTTATCAGCTTTTGTCCAAATGCAAAGTCATCTTTGAGTTCTCACTTTTAGCAATAAACAATTGTTTTTTGGGTTCCATGTGAGAAATTAATGAAGTTTTAAAAGAAATTGATTGTTTGAAGATTTGAGTTTTTGGATTTGTCCCATTTGTTAGAAAAATATTATGTGTTGAGTTGACCGCGACCTGAAGATAATGGGTGGATGGATGGAGTTGTCCACCCCCTTATAAAACCTGTTGTTCATCACTTTGTGAAGCCCTCTCATCTCATGACTGTCTCCTATCATCCTCATCTCCACAACCTGCCTCTATCTATCTATCATCACAGGAAGGCAAAGACAGAGGTCCTCTGTGTCCTAAATGTTGTCCAGGCTTGTATGTTCCCTCCCGACAAGTTACATCCTTTTTATTGTTGTATTTGTTGTTGTAGTATATTATGAAAAAGACTTTAAAATAATCAAATGACTGTTAGTAATAAAGAAATGCATGAGCATGTATCTGCACACAAAACTTATATGGGGAATCACACAGCTGAAGGGGCATTTAGGTCGGGTCTACATGAATCCAGCACTGCTCTATGTCACCACATGATCCAATTTACTGACTTCTAGCGAACGCAATGTATTGTTATTGAAGTAACCATTTGGGAAATAACAGAAAACACCTACAGCTCCACTTAAGTCAGAAGGTGTCGTACCTGCCACCTTTCACAGTGAGGACGTCTCCGTTACCTGGAGATGACTTCTTTTCTGGCCCTAATGAAAAGCAATAGAAATGGGTCATTGTTGGAGCTGGTGGATGGAGGCTGCGAGGATATGACAAGGACCAACTCCAGCGGGAGAAATGAGGGAAGACTACAGGAGCTGGAGAAGAGGGAACATGAAATTCAGTGGAACATAAAATGATGTTAATGCATTTTGACGTATTTTCATGTAATAATAATTAAATAATAGTAATAATGTCTCTCTAGACTGTATATATACATCAACGGCCAGCCAGTTTGTCTGGTGTACTGCATGCTTTCATGTGTTATGAATGTGAGTGTTTTCATGAGTACATCATACATGTGTGCATGCATTTGTGTGTGATGTCAGTCTGCCCACGGCAGTGCAGTAGAATGAGATGTGCTGAATATAAATCAGGTGACTGAACAGGCTGGGGTTTCTTCCTAGACAAGCCCAGAAGATTGTGTAATGCCCACTCCTTCATTGCTGGTTGGCAGGCGCACGCACACACAGACACACACACACACACACACACACACACACACACACTCACACACGACCCATTCTCCACTTGGTGAACAATACAAGAAGCCCAGTATTTACCAGTCTGCCTTCAGATAGACCACCCGGGTGGAGCACAGACGTTGAAGCTGATTAGAATCTTCAGAAAATCAAAACAGGAGCTTGAGTTTTGGATGAGAACTTCCTTCATGTTGGTTGGTTTTAGCTGGTTCGATCAGATTTTTGGTGGCACCACCTTGGAATACTAGATCCTAAGGGTTGGACTTTCTCTGCGCTGTTGAGTCTGTCTTTCCACATTCACTCCTGTACTGGGACTTCATCCTCTTGCTAATGCAAAGCTTTGTAGGAAAACCAAAAGACAGGGGAGGTGAAGTGGTGACCATGTGGATCCCGACACCCAGCATGACTCTCCCTCAGCGGATGGTACTCTATGGAACATGTATTGTAGCACTGATGAACTCTGTGGGCCTTCTGGTGCTTTTGGTCAGGCAGAATCAACAACATGCCTGGCTGGCGAAAACAGAAGCAAGACTAGCGGAGGTGGAGCAAAGCTCAGTGGTAGAGTTCCTCCAGGAGGTGCCCAGAGGAGCAGCAGAGAAGCAAGCGAGCAAGGGGGAACATCCATACCAGTACCAGTACTCTAGGAACAAAAGGAGCGAAGAGCTGGGGAAGGAGCTCCAGGAGCTTGACCGGGAGAGCAGACGGGAGCACCGTGAGCAGGAGGTCAACCAGGAGCTGGGAGAAGAAACAGAAAAGAAGCTGAAGAATGAGCTAAAGCATAAGCACCGACACAGCCAGAGTTACCACAAGGCACATGTGCAGGATGACATGATGATGATGATGACTTACTCCATGGTCCCGGTGAGCTGACACAGCTGTACGCAGACTTTATATGACAGAGAGACGAGGAAGAAGAACGAGAATAACCTGTAGATTATGAAAACGTTTTGTACACATATCATTCCGTGACCACAAGGAAGGCTGGGAGGTGCAGGTGTTGGGTGCATATCACCATAAATAGATATTACAGCTTTAGTTACTACAAAAAAATATTTAGTGTTCAATATAGTACAGTAAATCTTGAACACAGACAATCTGAGGCAGCAATATTTTTACTGTTTTACTACTAGATTTTACTTATAATATCCTACTTACACGTCTACTTATATATTCTCTTTCTCTTCAGATCAAATTGTTAATCGACATTTGCAATAGCACCAAGGGAGTCTGTATATCTGGTACGTCTGACTCAAACTTTAGACTGCCTAGTAATTTTTCATTCACTTTTATTCTCTAACATCCCCAAAACCTTCTCTTGCAGGACCTCCAGGACCGCCTGGTAAGTAGACCCTTGATTCAGTTCCTAAATTTAAAACGCGTGCCTCCTTTGCAGTTCAGTGACCCATATTCTCGCAGGATATGTCGCTTTCCATTTGGCACATTGTAAAGATTTTTTGTGTTATTGGAGGTTTGCCTGGTGAGGATGGTATGCCTGGCCACAATGGGACTGATGGCATCCCGGGACTGAATGGACTGCCTGGGGCTGATGGGAAAAGAGGAAAACGAGGTAAGGAGAAAGTGAGGCTCTTCTCTGCGTGTACTGACCATCCATTTTTATGAAGGCCTCCGGCAGCTTGGCCATGTAAGTAAAGCACAACTCATGAAGTGTGACAGTAAAAGACTGAGTGTGACCTGAGGATAAAAACCCTAAAATCAAAGCCACTACTGGCCGTGGGTTCTGCCTGTGATTCATAAATGACTGATGAGGCTGAAACAGCGGCTTTTCTCTCCAATTCTCCGCTAATATTATTCAACTCTGTGGTTTTGGGCTTCAGCTGAATAAACCCGCCACAGTGGATAACGTGAATCATTCATTCATGGCTTTAATAATAGTGTATTGAGGTTATACACTATTATAGTTTTGGAACTATTTTGCATAATGTCCTCCACAGGTGACAAAGGGGAACCAGGTGAAAAAGGAGAGCGAGGAGAGCCTGGTCCAGCTGGAGAGAATGGACAGCCAACTAATGATGTCATCATTGAGGGCAAGTAGAGCTTTATAAGTTAATCCATTTTAAGTTCAACACTTTAAACAAAAAACATGGAGGAGCAGCGACTCTACTCTGAGTCTCACCCTATCTCTAAGGGAGAGTCCAGCCACCTTTTTACTGGATACTTTTATATCCAGAATGCCTTATTATTGTCTGCTCATTTTTTACAGGCCCACCAGGACCTCCCGGCCCTCCTGGTCTACCAGGATCTCCAGGGCCCATGGGCCCTCCTGGCCCTCAAGGGCCTCCTAGAACAAGACACCACAGAGCAAACCTTCAGGCTACTCAGACCTTAGGTAAGATGTCTTTTTTTGCTGAACACTCCCAAACTTCAACAAAGTATAACTAACTTTCTCATCTAACAGGGCTTTTACACGCAAATCCAAACGATGACACTGCTCCTGTGAAAGAGGCCGCAACAGAACACGAGAAGCCTGCTAAGAAGAATGGTGCGTTTCCACAGAAGTGTGTCTACCTTATGTGTACAGTATGTTCTCCGTGTAGAGAAGGAGCATCTAAGCGTGCTCTCTGTTTTTTCTGCAGAGTGCCTCATTAAGTCTCTGATCAACCCCAGAGATGTAACTAAGATGCAGAGCACATTCGGCACATGGATGAAAGACACAGCTCAGCTGAGCGATGAGCGGATTTGGGTGGCAGAACATTTTTCCGGTAGGTTGGTTCAGGACCTTAGAATACTGACTGATCTGGGTTTAGGCGATTATAGATTATTAACTGCTTTAGTGTGAGACTATGTAATTTCTAATAAGTTCAACATATTTTTTAGGCAGTTAGCAGTGAACATTTTGCTGCTTATTCCTCGACAGGTCGTGTGTTGAAAGAATATCAAAGCATTGCCTCTTTCCAGCAAAACAGCAGTGATATCGTGGATGTTAGAAAGTTCTACCAAGGCTGTGGCCACACAGTCCACAATGGTTCCTTCTACTACCACATTGCTGGTACTTCCAGCATTGCCCGGTGAGGGAATTATGTGACGATGGAATGCTTTGCTTATGTTTCCACTCGCTTCACTTGCCTCCATTTAACAACTTGCTGCTTCTTTGTTCGCAGGTTTGACCTTCGCACCAAGAGGCTTCACACACTCTCTGTGGACAACGCGTTGTACCACGATCTTGCTTACCTGCTCCACAACTCCAAGACCTACTTCAAAGTCTTAGCAGATGAAAATGGGTTGTGGCTGATTTTTGCATCCAGTGTGGATGAGAGCATCATGGTGGCCCAGCTGGACCAGAAGACCTTCTCCATCACGTCCTACATAAACACCACCTACCCTCGCACCAAGGCCGGCAATGCCTTCATCGCCTGCGGCGTCCTGTATGTCAGTGACACCAAAGACACCAGAATCACTTTTGCTTTTGACCTGCTGAAGGGAAAGCCAGTCAATGTGACCTTTGACCTGAGGTCTCCAGGTGGTGTGCTGGCAATGCTCGCCTACAGCCCAAAGGACAGACATCTGTACGTGTGGGACAACAGCTACGTCATGCTGTATGTCGTCCACTTCATCTCTGACGAGTGAGAAAAGGGCTGAACATGAGAGACAACATGCAAACATGACTGAACAAAACATCTACAGATTCCTGGTCACTTTGGAAATTGATCATATTGATGCTTTTGAGAGACGTATATGTAAAAGTCAACCGTACCTTCCTGTATTCCTGTCCACTGACATTGTTGTGGGTTGTTATGAAATCACCAAATCACCATAGGTCAACAATGATCATAAAATTGTCAGATAAATACTGCTGTGTTTACCTCTGTTTTGCAATGTGAATGGAGTTCTAACTAAAAGACTGAACTTACAACTCATTCCATGCTCATATTATGTGATGTGCTTGCATGATCATAATTTATATAGATGCACATAATTTCCACTAAACCTCTGTGAATACCGATGGCCCACCTGTCCTTGTAGCTACGCACCATTGTCTGTGGTTGCTTATTCCTGTTAAAAAGAAAACTGCGAATCACAACAAACTTCAAATCACTGATGAAATAAAAAGCATTTATTCTCTTTACAAAGGTAAAACTCTGACCATGACCTGTTCTCTCACACGCCTCCAGGCTCAAGTGCACAATAAGTGTCTACCTAGGATATTGGCGTCTTTTGCATTTTTACATGCATACACACACGCACGCACACACACGCACACACACACACGCACGCACACACACACCAGTGGGACCATAGGTAAAACACATAAGATACATACAGTACACATAGTGGGCAGAAAGAGAGAAACACAAATCTCTTTAATAAATACCATACATACACTTAACAAAAGTTGCAACTAATCCAGCTGGTATGATACAAACCAAAAATAAAGAAAATGCTTTCATGTTTGTACAAGCTGTCGTGATATTTCATATTTATATATTTATATAATTTATATATTAAAACTATTTCAAACGTTTTACTACTAGGCCAAATGAAGCCAGACATTCATTTCTATAGAGCAGTTTCTTCTTCAATAACCTCTTTATTTCAAATAAACTTTTAGTGTCTCCAGCATTTGAGTGCAAATATCTATTTCTTATGGATGACAGTAAAAACTAGGAAGGTAACACACACTTACAAACGGTAGACTGTTGCACATCTCCCAGTCAGATACAGTACAACCTCTTACATTCCTAAATAAAAGGCAATAAGTTAGATTAGGTGAACAAAGGAATGGCCAACCAAACACACGTATAAATAATGTAGGTCATACAATTAAATTAAAAACTAATCCAAGAATATCTTGCACAAAACCGGACATGGACGTTTGTGTTTCTTGCTCTGGGTGAGTAATTTGTGGTTTTGGTTTGGACCAGACAGATGGAAACATTGAAATCACAGTTACGAAAGTAAAACACGTCATCTTCCAGACAGGAATGTTCAAGCAGGCATTTGAGGGCAGGGGGGTGGGCAGGTGTACACAGCAGAGTGAACACACACACACACACACACACACACACACTCAACCAAACCAGGAGAAGCCAGTCTGAGTGAGGGGCAGCCAACGAAACAGGGAGTGTGTGTGTGTGGGGGGGGGGGTTACTATTGGAGCAATGCACCATCAGCTCCTCCACAGAGCTGGGAAAAGCCAGGCAAAAAACGAAACGCAGATTCCAACAACTTGATTCACACTGGAAACCACTGACTTAATAACAAACCACAGTGCTGGTTACAGTAGATGCTAAGAGATTTCAGCTGTGGGCACAAAATGACGACAGTTACACACTTTTAAAATTTTTGCTTGAGCACTTTTACAGAGCACTATCAATAGACCTGTGATTGCACCGCGTAACGAGAACAGGACATGCATAGCTTCCCTATGGACACACTCTAAGAGTAGAGATTCAATAAAATTACAATAAATCTAGCTTTAAAATCAAGTATGATAACTTTTGCTTGTAACGTTGCTTTCAGCCTTTGGGGAAAAACGTATTTGTATCTCCGTCTTGTAGATTTGTCATTGTGGATATGATATACATCATCAGTAAACACTGCACACTCCAAAAGACACCAGCAGCGTGGTGATCTTCAGACTAACTCTTCCCCATCAATTATGCTATTAATGCCTAGCGGTTGTTACATAAGCTTTTTATGTTTTTTTCTTTCTGTCTCTTTCCTCTTTGAAGCCTCAGAAGTGAGAGTCGATGTTACAAGATGTCAACCAAGCTGCTGGGGATATTGTAACGGTCAGGGAGGACCCTCATCTTCAGGGTGCCGTCTGCTCCGCACGTGAAGATGCGATTATTGGGCTGGGTCTCCACCTGCATGACCCCGGCACCGATGTTGCGGAAGATTGACTGCTTGGCATGCTCGTTGCTGAAAGAGTGCATGAGCCCGTGGCCAGTTAACTTCCACACCTGGAGACAGAGGAAGCATCAGAGGAGAAAGATTAAGTAGAAGTTTGGAGAAGGTGGAGCAGGTATAAAAGTGGCCGAGTCATTTTAAAGCACATGTACCAAATATTCTCTTGTAGCAGTTGCTGAGATGTGAAATGAAACGTAAAGCTACTCAACAGCATGGGTTTGAAATGGGAACTTAAATAGTGTATTTTCACAGTCTACTTAGCTAATGAATACTTTGAAACCCTCCTAGAGCAATGGATGCACCTGCAGTCCACCTTGGAAAGTGCTACTTTAAATGCAAACATGAGGGATGGTGTAAATGACATTTGAAGTGAGAAAGTAATGGGACCACGTGGCACCTTCATGTTGCCCTCTGCAGAACCAGTGACGAAGAAGTCTTCATAGGCATCCAGTGCGAGGGCCTTGATGGCTGAGTCATGAGCCTGGAAAGTGTGGAGCAACTGCCTCTGACGGATGTCAAACATGCACACAAAGCCCTTTCTGCCTCCAGTGATTAGCAGCTGCTGTTTAGGAGCGTACTGCAGCACAGTGGCCCCATTCTCATGGCAGGGGAAGGCTGTGGAAGTGTGGGAAGGAATAGAAAAGTGAACCACAAAGCCACTTGATGTCGAGGGAAAACCTGTAAAACGAGCTCACTGGAGCAGTTCTTACCATGGACCATGGTATTGCTTGGTGAAATCAGAGTATCCCAAAGGCAAACATTTCTGTGGACAATGTAAACCGAGGATTAAATTAGATGGTCAACAGACTGATGTCGTGTTGGTTTAATGGTGGCGTTCCTCAGAGCAGATGCTGACCTGTTATCATTGGACTGTCCTGCAGTGGCAATGAGGCTGGAGGATGTAATGAAGGCAAAATCCCCGCAGGTCTTGGTGTGGCACTGCCAACTCTGTCAGAAACAAAAGAATAGATATTCATTTAAATAGTTATATTCAAATATATTGTCTATAAATGTGTGTGTTTGCTCACCAGGTAGGGTTTGGGGTTGGAGGATGTCTGGTTGACCTGCCAGAGACTCAGGAAGCCCTCTCCATCAGCAACTCCACACTACAAGACGAACACAAAGCAATGAGAACCATCACACCAAAACACAGCGTGAGTGAGTGAGTGAGCGAGCGAGCGAGCACCTTATTGCCTTGGGAGTTGAAATAGAGCCGAGTGACTCTAGCATTGCCTGCTTGTCTGAAACAAATGAGCTGTTGAGGTCTGTTCCACTCAAACATTCTCACGCTGCCGTCCTGAGCCCCCGTCATGTCTTACACACAAATATAACGAAATGAAGAGACGGACAGAAAGAGAGAGAGAAACAGAAACAGATTCATTAAATTAAGCTTTATTTATATAGTTTTACTCACAACATAAGTCATCTCAAGGCACCTGGAAGGTTTAAGACCTTACACATCATATAAATATATACAGAACAATGCAGTCCCACTGATTCCATGTGCAGTATGTGCGACAGAAACTCAGTGTGCACATGTGAGCGTAGCTACTTACAATACTGATATATGGGGTGCGATGTCATTCTCTTCACATTATTCAGATTTCTCTTCATAATCTGAAATGCACATAAAAAACCATATTGAAATGTGACTTGATTTTTAATACATCCACTGGTTTAATGTCATTTAGATCATTTCTGCAGTTACACCTGAACTGATCCATTCAGTGAATCCAGCTACATCCCTATACATTTCACTTTCACGGGTTATTTACAGTGTTTACACCTGCATATTTCATTACTTCAGCTCACTTTGGGAAATGCATGCTCACCGTTTTTGACTTGTTAATGTTAATAATCGGCAGTAGAAGATGGAAGATGTCTTTACATTGACGCTAGACTAAAGAGACCAGCCATCTTGGCAAATTAAAAACATTTGACAATCATGTCCGCAAATACACCTTTGTTCTCAAAAGTGTACAAGTAATGTCAAATAAATTGAATTTCCAGGTTGTCCTGTAGACTGTTGGTGGAACACACCATGCTGCACATGACCAGATGAGCATGTAGTGACTATCAGCTGAGACAAAATGCTAACTAAGCAGACCCCACCGCAAACGCAAGAAGCCCCCTTTCATAACTCGCTGAACCTTTTTGACACCCACAGTCCTGTTTCTCTTAGCGTATCACACTCATTTATCAACATGGCTGGGACATGGAGAACCCTGTCTTCAAATGCGCGTGACGCAAATCTGTACCTTGGATAGACGGCTGTGAGAGCTGCTGCTATCTGTGCTTGTACACATGCATCTCTGTGATGCAAACACACCTCCTCTCTGTATCAGCCTCCATAGACTCAGCAGGCTAGCCTGTTTAGTCGTCATGGCTTGGTTTGTCTCAACAAAGATAAGAATTAATACACTTTTTCTCAAAATGTGCTGGGGCTACAGACCGCAGAACAAAATGTGAGTTGTCTGATGCCTTCATACTTATAAATCAGATCCTTATTTCCCATTTTGAACTACTAACTTGGTGTTAGAAATATAGGAATAATATAACAATGTGGAGTGCACAGCTTTCAGGAAATGAAAAGACTGCAGAGTCATGTCACAGTCTGTGCTGCACAGGAGCACCAAAGCAGAGCAAAGCTTCCCCCTGCTGGAAATGACTAATAACTGCATACCCATTACTTCCTGCACTGGTTATGCATATGTGTACGTCTGATTATTTTAAAGAAGCTCATACCACACTTGCGCCCATGCTGGTCTGCCCACTGCCGAGCCAAGGCATGGATGCAGAGACTGGCATCTGTGGAGGTGCAAAGGGGACGGAGCTAGACTGTGCAATGTTGGTATGGGAGGAGCGATGGTCTATGTCATCAGAGCTGTAAAACAAAGCATAATCATAAGAGAGATGAGGAATGAGTTTGACGGAAAAAGGATCTTTGCGGCGGTGAAAGCGTCATCGTTTCGCTGTCGTGAATCTGACCTGCGCGACTCTTTATCGAAGTCGTCACCTATCCAGGTGTAGGGCTGAACAGCCACTAGAGTCGACACGTCCACCTCCTGGACATCGTGAGTGGAGGCCAACACTATCTCGTTGGAGTTAGCCTGGGAAACCATGGAAAGATATATATTCTGAAAATGACCTTATATGAATTTGTCATTTCAAATGAATACCTAAAAAACAACGGAGTTATACAATTCATTTAGGTCTCAGGCAAACACACATTTATTACACACACCTTATTGATGGCAAACGCCATGATTATATCAGACTCCTTGTGAACGATTTTAGCCTTTCCTCCCGGGTAGCCTAGATCTGCCTCTACCTGGAAAAGACAAACCGACACACCACAGTTAAATCTGTCGTGTTCTGGGCTTCTGTAGAAACCTGCTCCTCACTCATATTTAATGTTCATTTTCTTTGTGCTGGTGGAGGGCAGAAAAAAACGTGTCCGTTCAAGCAATCAAGGCCATCGAGTTGATCCACAAATTATTCCCGCTTCACATGAAAGTAGCAAAAAGTACAGCCGCACATACACGTGCTGACAACAGTTTCCCCAGTGACAGCCAGCAAGCCTCACACAGCCCTGAGAGTGAGCATGCAAGTTAGTAGGTTTACTGTATGTGCCAATGCTCTTAACAGGAGCTGTTTGTGCTTTTAGGCCCAGCAGAATCAGTCCAGCTAGAGAGGAGAAAAAGAGTGAGAAAACGCAGGGAGACGTGTAATTGGTAGGAACTGGAAGTGACATTTTGGATGTGAAAGTGATCCAGTGAGAGGAAAAGGTTAGATGTTAGATCTAAGATTTTAATAGATTTTATGCCAAAAATCTGCCAGAGAAGTCACTTTCAGAGCTGAGCTGGAGAGGAGACATCCAAACGTTCATCCAGTTTGGTGCTACCTGTGACCTAAACCCTGCGCACCTGGTGCACAGTAAATGTGTGGAACCTAAATATACTTGCTCCTTCAAGCTTGGCCTTGCAGTGACTGTCCCAGACAGAAAGAAATAGAGTGCCGGGGCCTGAACTGGTACATTAGATCATAATACCTTGTAAGGACTGCTAGCTCCTGCTATGCAGTTTTGGCTTATACGGTCCATATGGTTCTCTATAGACTACACAACACACACAGGCAATACAGACACAGAACACACAACACAGGATGGCACAACACACAGGCACACACAGGGAAAAATAAAACATGGAATGGAAAGAAAATGAAACGTGTTGATAGGATATTTGACAATAAATCAGTCTACCTGTTTACCATGGAACTAATGCCATGTATCAAGATGAATGGAGATCTGAACCGTACCGTTAACTATGGGTTAATCTGGTGGCCCAAATCATTAAAGTAATAATAAGAAACTAAACATCTTTGATCATATGCTGGGTTTTTTTTCACGGCAGCTACAGTATCAGACTCTTATGAAAGTATTTACATAATAATGAATATTCCCAGACATCACTAAAGGCAGTGAACTGTCCTGTACTTGACTGAAGATGCCTAAGAGGTCCAAGCAATGATTATGAGAATAGTAAATATCAACAACAGAGATACATAGCCAGAGAGCACTTGTGAGAGCTGTGTATTACAATGAATTAATTTTAAAAATGTCATTTTAATATCTGGATAATAATAAGTGTGTAGTGATCCTCACACTGATTCTAATATTAAACAAAGATAACCCTAAGTAAATACAAAATGTAGATGTTAAATGATGATTTCATCTATAAGGGAAAAAAGTTGTCACAACCTGCCAGGCCCTATGTGAGAACAGTAGTGCTGTAGGTCTATAAGAGGTCTATAACATGGTGTCCGAAGGATTTTAACAGTAAAAGGTAGTAAGTTACATAAGAAAAAGTAAGGCCATTAAAATGTATTAAAAGGTATTCATGGTCATTTTATTTGGTATTAAATTTTCGCGTAACTTTATATAACATGGGTTTAAACTCGTTTCGAGCAGTATTCACTCTTCAGGCAGAGGCACTTAGAGGAATCCTTGTATTCACGTGTTTATGTTATTAATCAACACTCGCTCTCCGAGCGCCTGTGTGCGAACGGTCGCGACACTGATCAGAGTACTTTACAGAGAATATTGTTGATGACTGTAAAAAGACAGAAATGACATAAGATAATAACATGAGGCTGTTTAGTTTAGTAAAAGAACAGGACATAGACCTGCTGTAAATGGAAGGAGATCTGGGAGATTTTAAATGAGACATACAGTATTTACAATATAAATAAAAAGATAACATGAATTTGATTTAACGAGTAGTAACGCTTGCAGTGTCTTTTTCCTCTACAGTTGATCTGAGTATTGAGTGATGTTCATTCTAGCCCTAGTCTGTTTTCGGTCTTGGTCTCGCCTTAGTGGTCTTGGTACCCTAAAGACTCGGCGGTGTCTTGGTCTTGATACCCTCCGGTCTTGGCAACGTCTTGGTCTTGGTTTGGGCGCTCTTGACTACAACACTAGAAAAAAGTAACTGCTGAATAAACTTCATAACTGGTTGTGTCATCCTTGAGAGCAACAATTGGAATCCTGCATTTGCAATAAATCTGACATGTGCCATCGCATTGGAGGGCATGAACGGCCTGTTTCAGTTCATGCCACAGAATCCGAATCAGATTCAAGTCCACATTTTGACTAAGCTGCTCCATTCACGGATGGACATGTTGGACCATTGTACTGTTGCATAGTTCACAAACCAACGGCTGGACATTCTTGTTTAGGATTTTCTGTTAGCAAGCAGAATTTATTGTTGCATTCATTTTGGCAAGTCGTCGCTCTATAACACATCACGATCTCTTGTCACTTTACACAATGCACCTGATATATTGTTTGTATTGTTTTATATTGATTTGTTCTGCATACAATAGCTAGTGTATTTTCTTATTTCATCTTTATTTTATCTGTACCTTTATCTTATTTTGTTTTACACTCTTTGTTACCTGTACGGAGCTGTGGTAACACACAATGTCCCCACTGTGGGATCAACTGTCTTATCCTATTTACTTCACATTACTTTTTTCCACATAGGGCCGGGCAGGTTCGGACAGCTTTTTACCTATACCTATACCTATAAATATAAAAAACTGCATATTGTATTTACTTAGAATAGAATACCTTTGTACAGCACATTCATTTTTTTGGACGAAGTGGAAATAAAAACATCCCGGTGAAAGTCCAGGCTTTATCATCTCATAAATATTGCGCAAGGGAAAAAACATGCAGATTTATTTAAGCATGAGGGCTGCTGACCTCACACTGCTTCCTTTTCTTAGTAAAGATGTAACGAATCAAAGTCTCCTGAAGAATCTCCTGCTTGACCAGGAAATGCCAAAGGCGTCGGGCTGGAAAAGACTGGTGGTTCTTTGTCCTAGAAGAGAGCATTTAGTTTAGATCTTAGAGTGCAAAAACCAAAGATCTAGATTCACGCCATTCGATGTTGGCAGCGTTTCTGTGATTCTTGGACACAGTATAAATATGTATATTTGTTTGGTTTTGTAATGTATGCATGATGTGTTCTGCTTCTGGGTGCATCTGCATATATGATTATTTTTTGTACTCACTTGAAAGGTGTGTTGTCTGGCTCCAGCATGGCCTTGTGTCGGAGGATGGCAGGCCCACCTCCGGCACTAAGGTCAGTGGGATAAGTGTTGATGTAACTTGGTGGTGGGCCATCAAACTTATTTATTCGCTCAAGCAGAAGCTGCTCCCAGTTCTCTAAAGTCTTTAACACAGCATTGCCGAGAGGGGAAGTGACTGGCAGTTCTGTCACACACACACAGACACACACACACACACACATCAATTAGTCCTGTATGTGTCTCTGTTAAAGACCTATAAACATGCTATATACGTATTTGATTAAGGGAGCTGCTCAGGATTAAAGACGAGGCGAGTGTGTACCTGTGAAGTCAAGACCAGCAAGAGGGAGGAAGTTCTTGACATTGTGAAGACCCAGTTTCACAATAACCAGGCGGATCAGAGCCCAGCTATACAGCACGGAGACAGACGGGCAGAAACACATGCACAAGGATTACAATCTGACGCACAGGCTGCAGAACTGGACAACACCAAAGCAGCTGGGCCCTACCTGTAAGAGTTAGGGTCAGAGTGCTCCGTCATCTGTCTGTCAGAAAGGAAGGCGTCGTCATCATCTTCGTCGTCTTCAGCGCCGCTTTCGTCTGAGTCATACAGAGCATTGCTGTCCGACAGTGGCAGGAAGGGCTGAGAGGGAGGAATAAATGATCAGGAAGGTAAGAGATGATGAAAGGCAGACAGGGCGAGAGAGATTGAGGGGAAACTTTAATAGCCTGAGGACGATGAATCACACAGCCTATTAGTCCATTCCACATATATAGAATTCAGCTCATTACTTTGGCCACAAAGTAGTCCCACATGCTTAGCTCTGGAGGAATGAACTTCTCCCTGTATGCGGGTCTCTCTGCGGGCACAGGCGGTGGAGTGGCAGGTGTCTCTTTCACAGGGCGCCCAGGAACAAGCATCCTCATATTAAACCTGCGTCTGTATCGGTCCACATCCTCTGCTGGCTGAGGGGGAGCCACTGGGGGAGGTGAACAACGAGGAAAATGGTCAGTGTGTCTACAAGTAATAGCCAACGTTCTCAAGTAAGCTGATTTATTAACAGTAAATGGGGAAACCTGGTGTCGGCAATCTGAATAAAGTCCAACCGTGTCGAAACCAACACGACTTCGCTTAAGTAAGTTTTCACAATGAACTTATAATAACCTATAATAATACAGACACAGTTAGTACTGTGGGAGAACCACTCACAACGCTTATTTTACAGCAGAGTCAGTAATACACAAAAAAATGAAGGAAATCATCTCCTCTCTCTTTACTTTTAAAATCTGAGAACTTAAATAAGCTCACGTTGGGGGAGAAATCAGATTATTTGCTGCCTGTATTTGCAGTAACCTGGTTACATGTAAGCACAGTCAGTTAACTCAATTTAGAATTTGTACAAATGCTTCAGAAGAGATTAAAATGTGGTTTCTGTCTGCTTTGAGTTTGACAATTTGAGTCACGGCAAATCAATACAACTTGGAAACGAGGAACACAAATGCACAAACACAATCAGGACACAGGGCAAGACACACTCAACTGTGCACAAACCTGCACCATTATCCTGGGTGACTAACTCTGACATCACATCAGACGGGAAAAAAAAAATACAGAAACAAAAATACACAGTGCAGTTAGATACACAGAACATACCCAGCTGATTCCATAGATGAAAACACATCAAAGAACAGAGGCGAATTCATGGAGCGGCGTACTAAGCTGTTCATTTTGTTTAGAGCAAACTGTGTTACATACAACACGTTGGGGAGGCAACAATGTGCAACACTGACAGTGTGTTATCAACGTTTAAGAGTTTAAACATTAGGCAAAGTGATTTCTATCAACGGGCTGGAGAGTCTAAACACCAGTACGTATCCGACTCCCACACAAAAACTGTTTGACCACAGATCACCTAATCTGATCTGGATGAACATAGAAGAACTCGGTCAAGTTTAGTTACAGCACAGCGACTAAAAAGAAATGATTAGGTTCTACAAATGTAAATAATTACCAACAAATAATCTCAGTCTATGTTGCATTTAGTCTAATCTATTAAACACACGCTACAAAATGGACACAGAACTAGTTACACGCTTGCATCTCTACAGGATTATTTAATTAGCATGACAACCCCTCAGCGTGTACCTGGTTTAGTCTCAGACTGAGAGTTAGACTGAGAGGGCTGCTCAGCCTTGGCCGCTGAACACTCCTTGCTAGGCTCAGCTGTTGCTTCAGTGACACAATGGGGATGACAATGAGATGAACACAGAGGCCGTCAAAACATATAAATGAAAGACAGTACACACAGGCAGCACAAAGACACACAGCTGTTGTTTGTTTGTTTTTAATAATCATAGCACTACCGGACTTTGGTATGTGTAATAGGCCTTTGGTAGGATTTGCAAGAGAGAGGGGGGGCAAGTCAAGCATCTGCAACAAAGCAATCCTCAACAATTACCATGCACTGCAATCCAGCAAACTAGCACTGCAATCCACCAGCCCAGTTACTCACAGCTGGCCTGAGTTGCTGGTGACTTAATGCCCGACTCCTCCCCCCTTGAAATGGGAGGAGGGGGTCGTTTGGGTTTCTGGGTTTCAGTGGGGATAGGAGTGGGGTTTGGGGTGAGGCTGCTCTGCTCAAGTCTTCCTGTCTCTTCTTGAGACTCCTCTGGCCTGGCTGCATCAAAATCAGCTGACACTGGGACACAGGGCAGAGGGCACACTCACACATGGCACTACAGTATCACCGTCTTAGGAGCATCAACACCGGGACAGGTGAATATCTACAGCATGTAATAAGATGGATAGACCCAGAGGGAGGAAACACTGCCCCAGATGCATCCAATCAGAGATAAGTGAGGATCAGGAAGCCAACAGGTGGTGAAAAAGACAAGAAAGAAGAAGCAGTTTTACCTGGTGGGGCTTCAGGCCTCTTTGGCTTAATAACGACTTTGGCCCCTCCTCCAAAGACAGCAGCCCACATGCGATTGTTAAGTGGATGCGCAGCCAGGCGGAAAAGTTCATTGCCGCTATGAGTGCCCAGGCCATGAATGAGCAGTGCGAGATACACAGCCACAACAGCTTCGCACAGCAGCACGTTGAGCCTCGGCTGGTCCTCCTCCCTGGCAGACGTCAACAGAGAAATCAGGGACGACACACCTGCAGAGGGAGGACACACACACACACACATACCATGGTATGAAACGTCATTTATAAAAAATGACTTTCCTTCCAAACTAAAACACTATCTGTGCAAAACAGAGAAGCCATTTATGAAACATTCTCCTGATGCCGAGATCAGTCTTTGTCTTTCCATTTTTTTCCCCAGAGGCCATGAAGCTCCTTTTATAGAACACCATCTGGCTGTCTGCATAAACACAGGCTGCCTGCTTTCCTCTGCTCATCCTCATTCTCTCTCAATTATGTCGTTGATGCTCGCACTGACTGTGTGCAGTTTTTCCTTTCTATGTATTCTGTAAGAACTCTGGAATATGATCTAACAAATTGAGTCTCTTTAAAAATAAAGGTACGAAAACAATTACGGCCAGATAGAAAATATTTCTTTTCTAATTTTCCCCAACCTCTTTCTTACCTGGCCACTGTGCAGGAGCAGAGTTAGGAGTTATATGTTCTTCGATGCTTTCTGTGCGAAGTCGTTTCCTCTCACTGAGCAACAGCCCCTGGTACACCATCCCCGTGAACTGGTTGGCCTCTGTCTGACTGCTGCCAAACCAGTAACAGAAAGGTTTAACTGCGAGTCAAAACCGTACAGAACATACATACACTCGTTGCGTTTCTTTCCTTTTCCATGGTTTGAGTCCACTCTGGGGCTAGAGAAGTGAAACCAACACACATCTATGTAGAGATAAATAGTGGCACAGGAACGGGAAAGACGCTTACCTGTAGCTGTGGCTGTCACACAGTGCTTGATAGACGCAGGCAGACAGAGATGCAGCTAGTGTATGCAGAGCTGTCACCTGAGGGTAGAAAACATCCAAATGAGTCATTTTAGATACTTGCTGCTGATTTAATATGAGGTACACGCAAAGTTGGCTTCGTATCTGAGCTCTGACCTTATCGTCTACGATGTCGGGATGTGGTGGGGTATCCATTAGGGTGATGGTGTGGAGGATGTCGTGAATGTGGTTGCCGAGGTGAAGAACAGGATTAGCTATGACTGTCTTTGTGGGCGCGATACAAGCCGACAGTAGAGGCAGCGTAGTAGGCAGAGGCAGAGGAGACTGCAGCTGCTTCACTGTGGTCTCCTACAGAAAGATGGAGATTTGCGTTTGAAGATATTGTTTCAGACATCACGTTGCAACGCGTAAACCACCAACACGTCTCTCAGGTCCCCTCCTCTCTAGACCTGTAGCGTACCTGCTGGCTCTCCTGCAGAAGGAACAGAAGTTCCATACGGACAGAGGTGAGGCCCCCTCCTTTGGCTCCATGGAGGCTGCAGTAGGACAGGAACACCCTCAGCAGGGCCTGGTTCTTCCTCAGCCACGCCTTTCGCCTCTCAGAGTGCTGCTGCTTAGCCTGAAGGCGACGTCTCTCCAGCTGGTGACGCTCATAGGCCCCAGCATCTATACGCTCCAGGGCCTCGTCCGATATGTCCACGGAACCTGTGCGCTCTTCCCAGTGCTCCACCTGGGAATCTTCCTCCTTCCCCTCCACCTTTGTGTTAACAATATTTAACGTCAACATCCACAGTCAACCAAGAGGAAAGAAAGACCTCTGCTTATACCCTACAGCACGAATGAATATAAAGTTGCACACGCCGCATGAAACAATATCTTCCTGTACCTTGTAGTTGCAGATCTTATGCATAGCTGCTATTTCCTTCTCCAGCCAACTGTAGAGCTGAAAGCGGAGCTTCCCTCCATCCACCTCGAAGCCGGTGGCAAGCGTACGCAGCTCTGTCATCAGGATCTTCAGACAGGCCCGGAACTTCAGCTGCTCCGCTATCACATCCACCTCTGACTCGCCCTGAGATGACAACATGAGAGCAAGTTAGGGGGAAAGCCCAGACCCCCCTATTAGAGTTTAGGGCTGCACAAATAAACAATTTACAAGTCTACAAACATTCCAGTGAGTAAATGTATTACTCCTACCTGTGAGTCTTCTCTCTGAAGTTTGGACCCACCAGTATCTGAGCTCCCATCGTCTTTGTTCTCTGGTTTCTTCATAGTCAGGCCATCATCGTCATCATCATCCTCCTCCTCATCATCTTCCTTGTCCACTCCCCAGTCCAGCTTCAGTTCATCTTCCTCCACTTTGATCACAGGCTGGCTCCAATCCAACCCACCCACACTCTCACTTCCTCCCCAGGCATGGGCAGACGCTGTTGGGGAGCCCCAGTCCACACCTCTCTGAGTGCCATTTTCCAAAGGCTGGCTTGAGTATAAGTTGGCCTTGGATGAGGCTTTGCTAAGTGGTGAGGAGCCAGATTTCTTGGCAACTTTGGGAATCTTTGAGAGCACTTCCAGAGCCAGAACTGGGCAGCCCACCTACAGAATAATCAGATATGATTAGAACCATGAGGAAAAACTTGCGAAATACATGACGTTTGCATGTTCAGGTTTGTTATTAACATTTTATTCATAATACAACTTTAACAAGAGATTCAGAGAAAAGATCCTGACTTTAGGAGAAGAAGGTTGCACTGGAGATGCTGCCCACACTACTGACAAACCCACCTTGAAGTGTGCATTGGCAGTAGTGAAGAACAGCTTGCGCTCTATGAGGTTGATCTCATCGGCGCCGCTCATTTCAGCAGTGAGACCCACAGTTACTGCTGTGCTCTCCGAATTGGCAAAGTGCCGGCGGATGATCAGAGGATGCGTTCTCAGATAGTTATAGAAACTAAAAACCACAGGGTTGCAAGATTTCACCGTCACGTCTAACATTGAGGAACAAAGAAAGGGAGAGGAAATGCAAACAATGGAAAAGTGAAAAGGTTTAAAATGGATGTTTTTAGTCATCAGAATTACTAACTAAACTGTCGGCAAACAACTGACCAGGATTCTCATCATCCTCTTTGGGGATGCGCTCCAAAAGTGTGTCCAGGGCTCGGGTGTAATCCTTCATGATCCAGTAGGCTATGCTGCGGAGGAACGGGTCAGGGTGCAGTCTGGAGCAGTGGTAACCACTTCCGTCTCTGTTGCAGCCCAGGACTTTCTCATTAAGGAGGCCTTGGCAAGTGGCTGAATTCTCAAAGTCAGCCTCATACAGTCTTGCTACTATCATGGCCAACTGAATATCCTCCATCTTCTCCATCAACACCTACACAGCATGTGACAGCAGAAGAGGAGACGTGAGACAGGTGCGAAACTCTATCTGAAGTAAGTAAGTAAGTGCAGAACAACAAGTTACAATGAACCGACACGTGCAAAGCCTCCATTTCCTTTTTGGGTTATCTGCATATTTTGACTGTGCCTTATAGAAACCCTTGAGCAAGGAAAGCTATGCATGCTTATGCTGCATCTTATCAGTGTAATTTAGACGTCCCTCATGTGATTCAAGTTTACAAAATACCCTGTTCTGCCAGCAACACGATCACACTCTATACTGTATTTCCACAAAACAAAGTTGTGCCGGATATCCAGCGTGAGGGAAATGAGAGGTAAAGAGTTTGAACAGACTCAACAGTAATCAGCTCTACGTGTGCATCTTGTGTGTGTGTGTGTGTGTGTGTGTGTGTGTGTATACTGTTCACACCTCTATGGCATCTTTGAGAGACCCAGCAAGTAAGAAAAAAGCAGCGGACTGTTCAAAGCGCTGCTTTCCCAGCAGGGAGAAAGCATTTTTTAGAGCTGCCTTTCTCCAGCGGTCTTCACTGAAGTTGTTTTTGAAGAACTGAGTCATCTTCTCATCATGCTGGGACCTGAGAGAAGCAAACCACACAGCTCTGAATAGCATTAAGGTTTTGCAAGTGACTTCAAAATACCGTTGAGAGCAATCAGAAACTGTCTCCCACCTGAAGAGTCCCCACAGGACAGCTTTCTTCTTCATGGCCAAGTAGAACAAAGCAGCATCTAAAGGGTCACTGTGTCTCTGGAACGCAGCTTTTCCCAGCTGATCACACAAATAGACACTAGTTACTATACTTTTTTATACTAATAAAAAAGAAACTGATATCTGTGACTTTGAGGCAGATCAAATCACATTTCATTGCCAATTTATGCAGAAAACACAAACAGACACCACAAACAGAAACAATTCAGAATCTTATAATTATTAGTTAGTAGTTGTCCGATACCTTCTCCACCATTTTCCTTAGAGTGTTGATGTTACGTATCCACCAACCCACCCCAACGGCTCTGAGCTCAGACCATTGTGGGTCACCTCTCTGCATGGCTGGGATCATGTTAAGCAGCTCTTCTTCTGCTTCTGAGTGGAAGGCCCATGCAAAGTGGCACGTTGATAGACCTGTCAGAGGCAGATAGGCGGGAGGAAGAACTAAATATTGTAAATCTCATAACTGAAAGATCTGACAGCATAGTGAGGTTATTGTGAAACAAAACATAACTTTATACACAATATGTGTAACAACGATAAGCAGTGTTGAATACCCTGGTGGAGCAGTTGCATGCGGTACAGGGGGGGCAGAGAGGTGAGCAGACAGGTATGAAGACGCATGGCCAGCAGGTACCTCAATCCGCATTCATCAAGAGCCTCCCCACCTACCCAAACACAACGGAGCGGTCAGCCAACATTTCCACAAACCCCTCTGACACAGCAGCACAGCTCTGGTGTCACCCACAGTTCACATTATCCTTTCAAAGATGGTCTCCTGTCCCTGAACCTCCCTGTGCTTACTTAGCCCTGGAACAACTTGCGAATATCTTCCTCTCAAAAGACTAAATACATAGGAAAGAAACTTGGAGTAAACAGATAAAGAGAATGCAAAAAAGTAGTATATGTTTGTACAGCGAAGAGAAAACTATAAAAGCACTATTGTTTATGTTCATAAAGATTTGAATGCTGGAGATTAAAACAGAAAATCAAAAAAATGATGCTTAGCTTTTGTGTCCATAACCCTTAGTCAACTTTAATACAATACCATCTGCAACCAAGAATAACTGTTAATGCACTGGTAGCAGTCGAGTTTGGCCAACATGCTAAAAACCGTTCACGGCCATTCTGCAGATTTCTGTGCATCTTGAATCAAAATGTACATGCAAAGGACATGATATAAATATAGTAATTCTTTTATAATCTGACGTATAATCAACAGGGGCAATTCTAATTCTGATTGAAATCTGTATATACGGATGTATACACCAACCTGTGTACTGCTTATCTGTGGAGCTGGTGACCTCAGCACCGGTGGTTGCAACAGTATCAGCCAAGGCCACCAAGAACATCTGCTCTAGCCTGGTCAGCCCGGGTAAGCTAGAGTGCATGAGGTGACTGGACAATACCTGCAGACACAGAGGAATAACTTGAGTAATGGGGAGCAATGAGAAACTTCTTTTCAGCACTGTAGCCAGGCTGATAAGGCATAGAGCAGCTGAAAAGAGGATTCCCTCATATTTCAGTAGTAATGACTTTATGGATTTAGACTTTATGGGTCATCTAAACCAAGAAAATTGTTACTATTAGAGAGAAAATTGATCACATGCTCCCTGCAACTGGTATGAACAGAACGTATCCAGCAGGTCTAGATTTGTTTGGAAGACCTCTTTTAAAACAAGTGGCGTGTTAAAATAATATTTTTTGGATATTAACATAGATAAACTACACTGACAGTGTATGTTTATTTATATTTTTCCTTCTTTTATAAGAATCGCCTTCATAATTACACAGCAATACCTGAGCATGCTCTGGTCCAAAGTAGGTTGGTCCGTACTGGGATAGGTTGATAACTCGAGATTTCTTTTCTGGTTTGTCAGTGGCAAAGTTCACAAAGTCATCTGTGGTAACCGTTGGCACCTGTTAACCAGGAGGAGAAAAACTCAAAGTATGATTGGACTACACCTTTGATAACAAAATCAGAGCTCTAGTAACTCTACCTACCTGGAAAAGATCAGCATACTGGTCATCTGTGGATTTCTGTGCCCCTTCGCCGTCAGTTCCCACAGCAGCCTCTTCCACTCCCTTGTACGAGGTGTCTAGGTCGGCCAGCATGAGGGAGTAGAGCGGCAGGGGAGGAATGGAATTGATTTCTGTGTAGTCCCTGCCCCCATCACGGCCAGCCACGATGGTGTCTTTTGCGGTGCTGCCAGTCACACTGATGGTTCGGGAGAGATGTCTCCTGGATCCGCCTTCACCCGCCTCCACATCCCTCACCACCGCAACTTCCCCAGCAATACACTTCACCAGGTGAGCAAGGATGGCCTGATACATCAAAGAGTACGACAATGTGGATTATACGAACTGTACCACCACATATCCCTGTTATTTTTATCTATTCTTTCTTATCTCGTTATCTTATCTTTTATATTTTAAATAAATAAACTGGAGCTTTAAGTAACCATTTTGCATGTTTTGAAGTGAGACGCAGACTAACCTTTGCACGACGAACTCTGCCCAGGTCCATAAGTTCCAGCAGCTGGGTGGGATGGTACTGGGGTAGAGTTGGGGACAGTGAATGAGCTGCCTCAAACAGTCCCCCTTCTTGAAGTCCCGCTGGGGCACGAAGGGCCTCATCTACTGCAGCGCTCCCATCAAACACACTCTTAGACCGGGCTCTCCCGGCTTGCTCACCCCCAGCAAGGTCTATGGAGGAAATGTTTCCCTCTTCTCCATCACCAGGCTTCTTGTCCTGGTGCCACTGGGCATACACGTGCATTTCACAGTCCATGCCTATCACGAGGATGCCATCCCTCACCCAGGACAGGGAGACTGGCAGAGAGGGTGTGCCATCCACAGAGGATAGGAGGTCCACAGAACGAAGCAGGATCCAGCGCGAGCGGATACCCTGTTTTATACTGCCCCCTAGAGGAAGGGTGATCACAGTCACCCCTTCTTTACTGCTAGTCTGCTCATTGACAATGCCAGAGAGGCGGCCATACATGAGAATGTTGGATCCAACCCCCACAGTGAGGATGTGGGAGCCATCCTCCTTCGACAGCCAGTCTAAATGAACGTAGTGCTTGATGTTGGGGGAGCTATGGTCTCTGCTCATGTACAAGTCAGACCTGGAGGAAATGATCACAGTCGTGATGAGACACCCATTCTGGTTAACATACAGTGGTTCCTAATACAGAAACATACACAGCTTCCTCACCGGCTGTAGACAAAGAGGTTGGAGTCCACACTGACTCTTGGATCCAGGGTCGATGTAGGTCTGGTGAAGTCGTCCAGGTGAACGGTTTGCTCTAAAACCCACTCTGAGCCACCAGTAGACTCACACTCATAGATGGACACATGCATAAAGAAGTCCTCTCGAGAGCCCTGCAGCTGAAGACAAGAGAAATGTTTTGTTGAAATGTCTGAACTCTAGGAATGAAGAAGACGCTGTAGACACATAATTAAAACACCGTTACAAAGTCAAATTTCCTTTCCCTACCTGTCCTTGACGTGGCTGCTTAAAGGCCACTGCCAACCGGCCAATGTAGGAGCAGGACACGGCTACAGGTCGCCCTGGCACACACACAGAACTGTTGTTGTCTTCCTCCTCATTCATCAGGGCCCACGGCTCCCAGTGGTACGCCCGGTTGTCCTGACCATCCTCACTATACCCGTCATCGGCCTCCACAGCACAATGCCAGAACCGCACACGTGAGTCAGAACAAGTAGTGACAATCAGATATGGAGCCAGGCAGACAGGGTAGATGGAGGAGGAACTCAGATGACCTAGCAGAAAGACAAGGCAGCATGAAACCTTCAAGTAGGCCACTGCACAGCATGCAAACCCCATCTGTGATGTTTTATTCCTTGCTTTGTATTTAATATGAAATGTAATCAGCTGTGCCCATCATCACCTGCAGAGGGGGTGGCCCTTGTGACCTCCACCCCATGGGGCAGGTCAAGCCGCTTGCTGTACACCAACTTGGAGCTGAGTATGAGTTTGCTGGCTGATTGCAGGTTGGCTGTAGAGGCTGACCGTGGCAGGGGTCTGACCGGAGAGGTCTCTGGTGACGAGTCAGCGTTCAATCCTTGGTTGGGAATCATTAGCTGGTTCTGAAAGCCATAATCTGGGCTGGGCTCATCTGGACGCAGAGAGGCAAGAATGTTATACAGTTCACCTTCACCGTGCGTGACATAAACGTCAACCTACATTTATTAATTCATGCTTAAATATTTCCATAAAACCTCCAACTATGCCAGTAACTGCTCACTTACCAACACATGCCTGTGTAGATTTGAGATGCAGGTGCCACATCTGCAGGACAGAGTTCCTGTTAAGGTCCTTTTCTATTACCACCAAGAAGAACTTCTCAGAGAATGGGGCAGGTTGAAAATCTAGATGCAATATGATCACATTAGTTTTTTTTTTCTAATCACAATCAGGTTTGAAAAAGCTTAAAAAAGACGGGACGGTGCAAACCTTCGCCAGACGGAAAAGACGGTGTATATGCTTCTGGCTCTTTCTGAGGCTTGTAACCTAGAATGAAGTCCTCTTGAAAGACGTGAAGCAGCTGGGTGTTGGCGCCACACTAGATGTACATGAACATAACATCAAACGGGTTACTACATTTAATCATCACAAGGTTTTGCAATTTCAAGCCGCAAAAGCCCATTCATCCCAGATCTGAGGGCGGGTGTGACAACACAGAACAGCTGTTAACCTGGTTTGTAATGACATCCAGCTCTATGATACATCCAGGTCTGGCAGTGGATTGCTGGCTGACGATGTTGAACACCTCGCCCACCAGTTTCTAAAGACAGAATTATATTTATTATTAATGAAGAACGCAATCACATCAAATCACAATGTGACATCCACATATCTGATCTGTAAAATGACCAAATAGAAGGAAAGGATTCAAAAGCTTGCTGTGGTTTGAGAGTTGTGAATTACAGTGTGATTAGAACAGCTTTGTTGGCCCACATAGGGATGCTTTGGGTTTAATCCATGCTAAACAAGAAACATCTAAATACACACAGTGTGATCAATAAAAATAAACCCAGATGCATAAGATGTACTGAACAAAGGCTCAGGCCATTAGCACATCCCAATGTGTAATAACACTTTTTTCCATGTGCGACGATGCGTTTGTGTGTCCACTCACAGAAGTTTCCGGATCTGACAGCTCATCCAATAGTTTTCTGGCATCCACCACAGCTTGATAGAGACGCAGGTTTTTACCATCTGATGCCACAAAGCAGGCACTGGCACTGTTACAGTAAGTTCCTGAGGGACACAATACAAAGTTTGTAGGAAAGTCCTGTGGTGCCAAAGAATGAATTAATTACTTCAACCCACATGAATCCATTAAAACAGTCAAACGTTTCGATATGGTAGTTTTTATCAAGCTGAAGAATAATCATATATTGCGTCATGTTCCTATTTTCGTACTGAAACTCTCTGCGGATATGCAGTCTAAAAGTCAAAAATGGACAAAGACTAAAGATTACATCCACATTAGAAATGTATAACATGCTCACCGAGTACAGAGCTGGGAACTAGTGTAGGGAGCCAAGCAACATTGCTGAAGGCAGAGGTGTGCAGAGAGTTGATACGAGCCAGTTCAGAGACACCTCCAGTGCAAGACAGGGGTCCAATGTGGTCCACCCTCCACAGGATCAGCTCACTGTAGATAGCATTGGGGTCGTGGAAAGTCCTGGTAGCTGCATTACGAAGCTGCTTCCTGCTAATGCGAAAGCGAAGCACTGTCAGAACTCTGAATTAGCTTACAAGATGTCGTTGATTAGTTTGTTTACAATCTTTTTCACAGCAATACATGGTGTTGAAAAAGTTTCGTGAGCTGTCTTTCACAATGAAGAGTAACCTATTGTTCCGCTATAGATTGAATATGAGTGAGCGACCCATTATTCACTCTCCATATTTGTCTATCTGTTGTATACCTGGGAAGTCCCTTTGGAAGGGGCACAGTAGGTGGCTGCTCTTCTTCTAGGCTGCCAGGAGCGGAGAGTGGAGTGAGCAGGGCGTTGTGGTGAGAGGAGGTCAGTAGCAGTGGCAGTACAGTGTGGCAGGCTTGGTCATTCAGATGAAAGCGGTGACCACAGTATCTGAACTTGTGGGACACAGTCAATACGTTGGAGAATGCAGAGCGCTCGGCAAACGTCACTGCCCACTGCAGACAGAGGGAATCAAAAGCAGATGCAGTTAGGGCAGAGAAGGCTATTACAAAATAACTAATTCCTTTGGTAAGTGCATGGATTTCATGGTGTGGGTTTGACCTTTTTAGGAGGGTAAAAGAATGCAGGCTTCTGGGAACATGAACAGTAGTCGCATACATACACTAGCCAACGGCAGAAACGATAATGCCAGCAGTCTTTTACCTGGTTGAGAGATCCATCAACATGTTTGGAGACCATCATGACAGCAGGGCTGATACCAAGGCGGGGATTGGGAGAGGGGACCAAGGCTGGTGAACCAAACCCAGCCAAGGCTGAGGCAGAGTGGCAGACACGTTGGACCACTGTCCCCGGCTCCCCGGCCCCAGTACTCTCCCCCTCAGCCAAGGTGCAGGCATACATCAGAATGTTTTTACTCAGTGAGTTGGCATCACCTGTAGGGAATGCCACTGGAATACGGGAAGAGAAGGACACCTGTTGGAAGAGTTGGAAGGAAGTAAAAAACAGCAGGAAAACAGGCACGTACTCAAATTCTGTCAGCCCAACAGTTAGTGGCAGTTTTCCACTGAAGCTATAATGAGCACAGCTACATGAATATTCACTGTGCAACATAATCACTGTGGCTTAGAGCCTATCATGCACCCATAAACAAATACACACATACTGATAAATGTAACAGTTTATAACCCAGTGTAAGATGAGATGTGAGGTCTATGCTTAAAAATGTAAAATGTGAGAGAGCAAACGATGAAAAATCTATTTTAAAGTGTGGAGAAAAAACAAATGTCTTCCTCTCCTGCTTGAGGAAATTATAAGCAAAATCTAAAAAAGTTCTTTTCTGGTTTTCTGCTCACCTGAACCTGTCTGAAGATGCCCTGGTTGAATTCATCCAAGTACTTGACATGCCAAACCAAGAATGACCCATCGGTTGGGTGGATGGTGAACAGCATGTCGGGGCTCTTGTTCCACTCAGTGATCAGAGACTCCATCCTCCTCTCTAGCAGCATAGAGGGCAAAGGCATGCTAGAACTAGAATCTGGGGAGGATGCCTTAGTGCTTCCCTGCTCGACAGGCTCCCCCTCTTCACCTGGCTCTGAGGAGGCTTTATCAGACATGTCATCCAAATCTAAAAAGCCAGAAAACAATGTGTTTTACACGTTACTGGTGTTTTTAAGATAAAGAATGTGCGTTGGGCCTGGACGCGGGTCATACCAAAATCAAACTTCATAGGGGATCCATTAGGGTCAGGGGGGTCGTCAGTAGTTTGGTCCGGCTGCTGTTCAGAGAACTTTCTGAGCTGCAGCATAAAGAGGTCCATGGAAGAAGTGAAGCTGAGGTCTTTATTGTTGAGCCAGTGAACCACAAACCCTCCACCACCGGTGCCATCGTCTGCTGTAAACACTGCAGAGTCAGCCAGCACTGACGGGATATCTGACAGAGGAGGAGAGAAAGGAGTACGAGACAGATGGATCAAACTAGTGAGACAATAAAAACAGCGTAACACCTAATTTAAGAAATGGAATAACTAGAAACAATTTGCTGGTAGATGATCCAGGTAGATACAGGTTCACCATAATTAACTAATGCTGAGTAAGTAAGTTACAGTTACAGCGGTTGAAAAGCTTTAAAATGTAAAATATGTTTCATCAGTAGTGCCGCTGTATGGCTTTAATACGGGTATGATGATTCTGAAACCAAGATCAAAATCATAGTCCTCAAGTTTCCAATCTCGTTAAGAAAAAAACAAAAAGAACAAAACTGTATGACCTGGAACGTGGCACATAAATTAGGGCCCAAGCTAAACTGTGGAATTGGAGAATCACTACACCCCTACAACCTACGAGTAAGGAAACAACAAACAACGGCACCCTACCTGTGTTGGGGTTGATACTGGCAGAGATATGGAAGTGACACAGGGCATTAGCATGATGAGCAATGTGGCGGTGAGTGTGCACGTCCTGTGTACCAAGCTGAGAAGGCAGCAGTTCACTGTGTGCCACCAGAGCAGAGGACCTTCGGCGTCCCCGCCGCAGATGCTTCAGGTGGTGGATTGACTAATTAAGGCACAGAAATAATAGCAATAAATAGCACTGTGGCTAATTTTACATTTGACTCATTTCTGATCTGATTTGTCTGATTAAGTAAATGAACCTCTAAAGCATGCTGGATCTTGTCCTTATTGCCTGCCAGGCCTGGCAGACTAGAACTGAAGGAGTGCGTGTTCTCAGAGATCTGCCCCCCGAGCAGGCTGTCTTCTGGCAGCAGGGTCTCTGACCACAACCTACACACACCGTCCTCACAGGATGTCAGCAAAACGTTGCACACAGAACCTCTAGAAAATAACAGAAGAATGCAGCTGTCCATCACATAATCATAATTATAATAAAATAACTGATATTGATTGATATTGCCAACATTCAGAGTAAATTATTCAATCGAAACACGCAGCTTATTATAAAATTAGGAGAGATCTCAGTGTTCACCACAAATATTACTTAAAACATACATGATGGTGCATGAATTACGAACAGTATGAGCAACAGAATGTGGCATAAACGAGTGTAATTTATGGCACAGCGTCTCAGTTATTTAACACTTCTCACTTTGAACAAGATCAATTATTTTGTTAAGACAAAAATGATAATGTGGGGATGTCAAGATTCTCTGTGCATGACAGTCGTCTAAGAGGCAGGGATTAGCTACAGATAATCATCGGCAGTGGCTGTTCTGTGGGTCCAGGGACATTTATTTTTGGTTTTACAATGACATGCCTAACATACAAATTATGTGCACTTAATGTTATAAGTGAGTGGGAAAACTGAATGCCTAAAAAAATAGCAATGCTGGAAAATGTACCGCTTGTGCAAATTCGGCTTTTTCAGTGTTGCATTTGAGAACTTTCACTTTCATCAGCAGATATCACTGCAGATATCGGTTAGATACATGCATACTTGGATTCAATTTGATTAATTGTTTTTTTTTAATCTTCCAAAATGCAACTTTGAGCCACTCATCTTTAAAGAAATGGAAAAAATATATAGCAAAAGGAATAAAAAGAATACAGGTCATTCTCAAAAAATTAGCAAATTGTGATAAAGTTCATTATTTTCTGTAATGTACTGATAAACATTAGACAGTCATATATTTTAGATTCATTACACATAGGTGAAGTAGTTCAGGGCCTTTCATTGTTTTAATATTGATGATTGTAGCATACAGCTCATGAAAACCAAAAATTCCTGT
>JAUMTR010000017.1:11732924-11743090 GCA_032270685.1 Microctenopoma stevenorrisi
TAATGTTTATCAGTAAATTACAGAAAATAATGAACTTTATCACAATATGCTAATTTTTTGAGAAGGACCTGTATAGTCAGCTTTAGCACACACAGTAAACTAGATTTTTAAACATTGATAAATATCTTTTAAAAATGACAAATACTGGTCGTCACCCTTACTGTGTGATTGTGTGTGCTTTCTTACTTGGGCATATACTTGCTGGTCTTCCTCCAGGACATACCAGTGACAGAGCGAGGATGAGCCAGGTAAACAAAGGAGAAGTGAATAGGAACGGGCTTTTTATCAGAGGGGTCCTGCACCACCACTGCAGAACGCCAGCTCGTAGTGGGATACCACATCTTAATCAAACAGTCATCCTGTATATGCAAACACAGGCATGAACCTTCATCATGTAACGATATCACAACACACCTCACAAAAGCTTTTCAACAATTTCTTGTTTTGCAAAGTGTTTGCATGACTTATACCTTCCCAACTGTTGCAAAGTACTCCCCATCAGGAGACCACTTGGCCACGTGAACAGCTGCAGCAGTTCTAAGTGAAACACAGGGAAAAATAGCACCATCAGCTACATTCACTTCTCTATGGGAAGCTCCTCACGCCAGAAACACAAGTGGTTCTCTTAGCTTACACCTACTAGGAGTCATTTCAGAGCTAGCACTTCCCTGTTCTAGGAGACTTCCTGGGCGAGGACATGTGTCATCAGATGACAATTACTAATACAGTATTATATATCTTCGTCTGTTTACACAGCTTGAAGCACAGGCCACAGAATCATAAGAATGGTTTACAACAGTGCACATACACCTTCACGCGAGGCAGTGTGCACACATATTTGAATGATTAGACTGACGGCAAAAACATTCTTATTACTAAATCATGTAATATTTCACCTGTCTTGACATTTACAAAAACACAGATTTTATTGATAAGTTAATTACTTAGTTGTCATTTCCTTTATCAGTTAGGAGAACTAAGACGCCATTTACAGCACTTTCTCTGTACAACTGGACTCGGTTCTATACCATAGAAATACTCTCTTTGGATTTTGATTCTGCTGCTGACCAAATGTACTAGTGTCTTAACTTGAGTTAGGTTGTTTTTGTCTATCATGTCAGAGGCTTTTGCACTGTTTACCTAAAGCACACGTACTTGCACTGCCAAACACAGTTCCAGTCGCTGAGGACAGGGTGGGGTTTGTCATCAGTCAACTGCCCATCCTCCTCCTCTATCAGGGCATCTGCCAGTGGTGGGGCCCACAGCTGGAGCCGTTCGGTTGCTGCTAGGATACGGTTCCCTGCGGACAGAACGTTACACACCTCACATTCACTACAACAACACACACACAGTCGTGTTCGTTCTGTAACTGTTACATAACGCGTGTCTCGTCCCTGACAAACTAAGGGGGCAGTTTGTAGTTTAATAATCAGTGAATCACATTAAGCATGGGAGTACCTTGAGGATCCCAGGCCAGGTTGTAGGTGATGGCATCGGGGAAGAACTGTCCTGTCTTTTGCCACTGATAGTTAAGATACTGTTAGTGATAGAAGAGCCACACACACCATGCAAGGTTATTGGCACCCAAATCTGATTAAACTTAAACTCTCTACATCTGGTTTGAAACCATGTTAGAGCGTATGTCTAACATACTGACATCCGCACTCACCTTGTGGCGTTTGTTTGGGTTCGTAGTAAGAGGTTCAAAGATGCAGACTGTGTTTCCATAGGATGCAGCAATCTAAAAATAAAGAGTAAAGCGTAAGGTGTTCATCATGACACCATTACTCACTCTATCAGTGCTTCTGCACAGTCATTCCCACAGGAGAGGGGTAGGTGCGGGAGAGCATCGACAGTACAAGACAGTAGCTGATGCAGGGGTAAATGTACTACTTTATGCTCCGTGTAACTGATAAAACCTTCACTTCACAGCAAAACTGTGTGTGGGAGTGTGTCTCACTGTGCAGCTAACACTTACCCTGCCAAGCTGGTGGGAGCACGCCACACAGCCCACCTGTATATTTCCATTTTGCGCTCCAGGGATAATCTGCACACACTCAAAATCACTAGCCAAGATCACTACATCACAACCAGAGCCATAGGCCTGAAAAAGAGATGAAACGGAGAAGAAACAGAATCAGAGAGATCCACAAAGAATTATACCGACAAACCACGAAAGGCCAACATGGTAAAAGTTGGCACTACATGCAATGATGAGGCCTGAATCTGGAATTACAGGAAGTAAAAAATGAAATGAAAACTAGCTGAAATAGGTCTTCTTTTGCCTTCCAGATTGGTCCTATAAGGATGTGACATCACATGAAGAATTAGGAAAATAATATTTCATATAATCTGCCGATTTGTTTTACTTACAGTTAATTTTTTAGGTCTTAATCCAAAATGACTAAATTTAAATTAAATATACAATAAAATGAAATTGAAATGTCTAGAAGCTGACCTCAATGACAGTCATTTGACTATTGCATAAGTAGAGTGAGATATTATAACAGGATTAGCATCCTGTGACAGTTACCTTACACTGCCACAGCATCAGCAAGTTGTAAAAAAAATAGCTCAGACAAAAACTTCACAAATAACACCTAAACATGTGCAAATAGGTAGACATGCACAGCACCAGCTAATCAGTCATGTTTAACACGTAGGCCTGTGGGAAGAAGGTAAATTAATACAAGCAATGATGGCAGACAGTTGGCAACCATGTGTGGAGTGGCAGCAATAGCTGCAACACCTGGGAGACAGGCGAGCTGCCCTCAAAGAAGCAGTACAGTGAAGATGACGGCTCGTGTCTTTTATTATTTACGGAAATAGGAGGAGAGGCTGGGTCACGCAACAGGACAACATTACAGTCACTGAATTAATACAGAGGGTGACAGCTGACGCAAGATTGTCACAGAATTTTATTTTAATACAATATAAAATGAAATACAGGAGGCCTGTGCTTTACTATCACTGCAGCATTTGGTCCTGCACATTACAGCCAGAATAAAAAGCGGTCACCGTCACGCGCTGTCTGGGACCGCTCTGCACCTCCTATTTACACACACTATTAATATAAATATAATAAGGATGAAGTACACTCTTCATCAGTGGCATTATTTGTAACTGGTAGGACAGTGCTAGTAAGCTCGAGTACACTGCATGTGTCTTAAACGAGACAGACTATCATCAAGGCCTTGTTCTTCTGGCTTTAGCTGCGTCTGCCCTGCATTTCTTTCATCATCCACAAACCAAAATATTTGACTGATGGCGTATGAAATATTTAGTGTAACTATCAAAATAAAAAGACACACACACACACAAAAGAACAAGGGATGCAACACATAACACTGCATATTTAAAGACACATGTTATAGTATATGAACTAATGAGATTAAAAACCTGAGTACTCTTAGTCAACTTCAAATCTATTTCCACGAAAGCAGAAGCTTCTTTAAAATATAAAATAAAGAAAATGCAATAATGTTCTATACTGCCTATTGTTGTGGATATTTATTGATTAAGCTAAATAAAGAAATGCCAGTTTGGCCTGTGAATGTATTTGGATCTATAGCAGAGCATCTGTCAGTGTGTAGGCTACATAAATAAAGAAGGAGTCTGTCTGGTAATAAATATTATATCTATAACACATTAGCAGTGACAAGGCAACAATGCAATGTACAAAGCATGTTATATTCTCTGCTCAAATTTGCTGGAGACATGACCTTTTGCTTGGCTCTTTGTTGAGAGCATTTCCGCTAATGTTTTTCAAGATTTTATAGAAGAGATGAAATGATTAAAGAAACCTCAGCCAGCAAACTCCCTTTCTACTGAAAGGAACTACAGAAATATACCCAAATCATGCTAGTTAAGAGCATCTCAGAGGTTATTAGCAAAAATTACCAAATAATGCTGAGGCGTAAACTCTTCTTTAAGGTAAACGCATTTAGAAAGAAATGAATGCAGTCAGGCGTCGTGGTTATACATGCAGATAAGAGGAACAGAGTGAGAGATCACTTCTGCCTTCATTCTGCCAAACAGCACTTATTCCCAATGCCTAATGCAACCATGCAAAAATAAAACAGTCACAGCTGCTACAATGTGCAACATTTTCACTGCAGTGCTAAGTAGCCGATTTTGTGCTGTAGCCAAAAGCCTCGACTCCAAATGCTTTACATGAACTGTCTCGTTCTGACCTGCAGTAGCCTGATCTTTATGGCAATCTGCGCAAAGACATTGTCCATGGAAAAGCCTATAACACAGACCTGTACTTTGATCCCACTGTCTATGTCAGGTCCTTGTTATTCTCTGCAGCATGACTGTAGTGACAGTGGGTGTTAACAACCGAACTGTGTTGGTTTTAACATATCTAGTGTAATCAGTAAGATGAGTTTAATTGGTGTAGAAGAAGAAAGTTAATCAGGTCTTGATTTCATATGGCACAGAACTATTATAAACTGTGAGAAATAAAAGTATTTTTGCATCAGTCACATGATTTAGTATAGGTTATTCCCATTTCTTCAACACATTTTGATACATAATTGATGATTAATGATTGGAAAGATTATTCAGATTTTATTTGTTTTGTTGTGCCAATTTCTGCATGTAGGCTGTTTGTTTGTACATTTACAAAGTCAATAACTTAATCCCTGTTTACTAACAAGCAACATTTTATTTCTTTGTGAAAAATAATCTATTTTAAACAGATGTTTTGATACACGTAATTCCTTCATAATCCAAACAATACATATGGCTCTAAATGTTATCAAAGTGTTCTCTGAACATTGAACCACATAAACCCACAGTAATGTACCTATGTTTCATGTTTTCCTTTCTTCATTGTTGAACTTTGTTTAAATATATATCTCCCAGAGTCTGTCAATATGTCACTGTCAACTGAGACAATGATACAGAAACAAACAGCATGCAGATGAAATACTTCTATATCCAACAAAGCTCTAATCCCATGCCTGATGTTCTGGCCTAGGAGCCCTAGGGGTTGGGTTGAGTGTAACTGCGTTGGACATGATGTCTAGTGTTTTTCAAATGCCCTCTCAGACACAGAAAGAAAACACCAGGCACAGAAACTGGGGCCCGTGGCAACGTGCAAGGCTATAGCTTCCCAACCAGCTACACAGTCCCACAGTGCTGTAAAAAAGGATTTGCCCCCTTCCAGATTTGCATATTTGTCACACGTAAATGATGCTAGCAATCAAGCTATTATTTTATTACACAAGGATAACCCAAGTAAATCAAAAATGTTGCTTTTAAGTCATGATTTTATGAAATTTTAATGAAAGCAGAGTTCAATTTCACTTGCTACACACAGGCCTCATTACTGTCAGAACTATTGACAGTAATGACAACAACTTATCCAGGAGGTCATGAAAGAGACTGGACAAAAATGGCATCTATGAAAGAGTTAAAGCCTCTGCTGACCAAAAAGGAATACAGAGGCTCGTCCCATGTTCGTCAAAAAACTTGATTATCCTCTAGGCAATTTCTGTAGGGGGAGACCTGTTTCGACAGCTTTCTTTTAAAGGAAATAGTCATTTCAACAGTATAAAAGCACATTTGTATTGACATTTGTATGAAGATATAATATTATAGTCTCTTCCTTTTTGCTGCACGCAGTGGAATATTGACTGGGATTTTTAATTAGCTTGGATTATTTTGTGTAATATTAAAATTAGTTTGATGGTCTGAATCATTATAATGTAAAAAAATACACAAAACAAATCTGCAAAGAGGCAAATACTTTTGCACACTGCTCTTGAGCAGATATGACTGTTTATATATGCAAACAATGAACAGGACCGAAAGCAACTGTACTCAATTATAAAAGATAAGGTAAATGACCACACATAAGTGTAAAAATAAAAATATATAAATAAAACAATAAAACACCTTAGTAATAAGCAGCATGTGCAGACCAAGCTGCCAGATTTGGCAGCCATTAGACAGGCTCGCAGTGTTCTCAGCATGAAGGAATGATGGCATGCAACATAGCTATTGAAGAATTTATTGCTCCTGCAATGGGAACTATCAAAGTCATGTTGCTTTTGGTAAGAAATGGGGTCGGAACTAATTGCATTTTTCTCAACCTTTATTGTGGCTAACAACTAATAAACTCAAATAAATACTAATATACAGAATGTAGCCTGAATTTACTGTGCAGACCAATACATTACGGTAAAAAGGCTTATCTTGTGAAACTGCCTGCACAACAGTAAACCACTCAGGTAAAATAATACAGAATAATGGATTGTGACATGATATAAAAGCACACCCAGGTATCAGTTAAGCAATCACCATTTGTCTTCTTCTATCAATACAAAAATGTAAGGTTAAACTCCAGTTCAAGCCAAAGAGCCACAACAAATGCTAAAAGGATTGTTATGCTCTTTATCTGACATTTGTATGAAGGTGTAATATAATAGGTTCTTCCTTCTTGCTGCCCACAGTAAAATATTGACTGGGCTTCTCGGCCCTGTCAACTTGAGTCACAAAGAGCAGTGCTGGGAAACTGGCGGATCGCATAGACAGGAAGATGTCCACACATGCACGGACTGGTTCAGCAGGGCACAGTGTTTGATCAGCACGCATCCACATACAGCATGTCTGCATGACATCTCTCAGCGACAGATATGCACGTTGCTTCCGTTTCGCTAAACACAATGATGACAGATGGCAAGACGCCGACGCTCAGCCCTCCAGCTCATGTCTCCATATATGGCTCTCTACGTCACGGCTGGCGCAGCTGATGCTAGCAAGACAGCGAGCTAATGATGCGTGAGGGGGGGATTTAACGCCAAATGGTAGCAAGCTTAGCTAGCTCGGCAATCCCGCTAAAACACACAGCTTCCCTTCGTCTCGTAACGGTGCGCACTGTTTTCCAGAGACCGAGTGCGGTGCTCAGTGATGGCAGGAGCCCTTCCTCTTCACACTGTTTGTCAATAACGTTACGGCTGCGCAGAGGGATTCCCTTGCAGTGGCGTTAATTCTGACGTTACGAGATGAAGCTAAAGGTCATTTCAGTGGCGTGACTGTGTCTGGGTGATGATTAATGTCCGTAAAAGAACAGATTCAGACACCACAATAGCATCTATGATGTCAGCTAAGCTGGTTTGGAACTGTCAGGGGAAATAGGACGGCGCCTTGGGAGACACATGCCCGCGAGTGGTCTCTCGGTGCGGCAGTTTGGCTAGCAAGCCACCCGGGTAGCTTTAGCTCGACAGACAGATATCGTCTACAGCCGATACAACGCTAGCTAGCTAACGGCTAGCTAGTCAATCTTTAAAGCGTCAATGGGTGTCATCTCGAGCAAACATCAAAATAAAACCTCACCGTGAAAGGTATGTCGTTCACGCTTCCCACCGAATAGCAGCAATCTCCGGGGTTCACAGCTCCCGTCAGCACCTGGTGCAGATGCATTTTCCGTCTATTTTAGCAGCAAGGAGGGTTTTAATTATTTATGACGAGTCCACCCTTTCGGTTTCTCCATCTAGCAGCGACTGGGGATTCCATCAGGACTGCGAGCGCCGTCCTCGGCCTGGCAACGTCGTCTTCCTCCGCGAACGGAGAGGCTGCGGGAATCTGTGCTCGACCGTACCAGTGTTTGTCCACCTGGTGCTGACATCTATTTAGGCGTGCGAAAGTGGCGGTGCGACGCCTCCCGCTGTCCACACCATCCCCACGATTAATCGTGAGAGCCGAGGCGGCAGGATCTCTGCAGCGAGCCTGACATGCGCGTTCACGACGTAGTCCAGGCACGACTGAACGGTCATAGAAAACAAAAACATAGATGGGAAAGCACCAACCTCTGTTTTGGCTCTACGTACTTGATCGATTATATTTTTATATAGAAATATGTCCCGGTACGTTTCAGCATATTGTTTCAGGAGCGACTCAAATATGTGTTTTATTCCATGGCCACGTTTCCCCCTGAGAAAATGAGTAGCAGATCTACGGTTGCATTTCTATGTGCACGGCGCTCCAGTTTGTAAAGGTAATACCTCTCTGTCGACTATTTGAGTTCATTGATCATAAATGATGGGTCCAGGGTAAATTCAAAAGTGATAGGGCAACATGTTTGTCTTACTGAAAAGTGTCCGTGTCACGCACATGCTCCAATCTCTGGTACATGACCCATATAGCTGAACTTTAAGTGTTTTTAAATAAACGTATTAACTAGGTCACATTTATTTAGAATTGATTAGCCTTTACCATATAACTGGAACAATTGACTTGACCAAACAAATACGTCCAGCAAAAAAAATAAATTTTATAACAAGTTCATCGGCCTAATTGTTTTGGTAAAATGAAAAATGCTGAGTTACAGCTTTTCAAAGACGAGAATGTCAGAATCTCTCCCAGTAATGTTACTTAAGTGTCATTTACAAATAAAAATGTAAAAATATATGTGGCAGCATACATAACTGAGTTTACCATTTGAAGAAATTAGTCTTTGCTGTTTCTTTGCTCATGTTTTGCAACTATGGCACACTAAAATAGATAAGAAACCATATACGGTAATGACGATGCCCACCTTTTGATATTTTAATGAAGAACTGAAATGAAAAAGCAGACCAGGCTGAGGTTCATTGTTGCTGTGTGTCCCTTATCTCCTTATCTACATTTATTAATCCCATCACTGATCACATGCAATGGGCCACACCACTATTAAAAGTACAGTTATCCCCTTTCCCTTTCATCGCCCTGCTTACCTATACACATTCAGTCTGTCCGTCCGTCATTGTTGATTATTAAATGATGAAAGGACTGACAGAGATCAACGGTGGTGATACACAACCAGCCATGATGGAACTGGCCTAGTTATTTAAGCTACACTGACATCATTGGACAGGGCCTGGCTGCCAGCTACCATGACACACTGAAAACAGCACAGAAAATGTTGAGGCAGTTGCCCAGAGAGAATGTGACACACACACATAAACTGTGTCAACAACAATGGTGTCACACACTCATCATGTAGCATCTAATACTGTGTCCGTCCATTTAGCATTTGGTGACTACTGTTCTTAACCTTACAGCTTTTCTCTAATTCGTTTTTTGTGACTGATGCATCATAATTCGTCCAGCACAGGTGACAGCCTTTTGTAATTAATTACAAACGAGCAGCGTCTCCTGATGAAAATGTAGCATTAGCTGAACCAGAAATCTGGGTTACACGAAAGCTACAGGAAATCCTGCCAGAAATCTGCCTCTTTCAACTGCTTGGTCTTTGAATGATGTCTTTGAAAGGGGCAGATGGCTCTGAGGACATGCAAGTAAGATGTGAGCTCATCTCTTGCAGGACCTCTTTGACTGAAAAATTATTTAGCTAATACAGACCACTACCACCCCGTCTCTCACCCGCTGACAGCTGGGATAGGCTCCAGCACCCCCCGCGACCCTTACAAGGATAAGCGGTTAAGAGAATGGATGAATGGATAGACTACTACATCAAATTGTAATCAGTGCTTCTTTTGGCAGGAGCCAGAGAGAAGCAGACACCATAGGTGTAAGATTTATTACAAAATACAACATAGTGAGATCAGAAAAAAAGTTAGAGTGACTAAGGTAAGAGTGACTAACACACCAACAAGTATTTCCTCTTATAGAACACGGACGTCATTGTGAGTGTGATAACTAATAACAGTCAATGTATTGTGGAAGCCAGAGCTTGTAGTGGCCAATGAGAGAGGATTGAACTCAGACAGATTTGATCCTTGACACATGTAGGATGTGTGGGGTGTAGATGAAGTGGTCTGGGCAGCTTGAACTGAACTGCCGGCAGGCTGACTATCCTGGTGATGGGAAACATGATGACAAAACATAGAGCTAACTTCTGTCATTCTACTCGTAATGGTAGGTCAGAGGTGGGAAACCTTGACTTCTTCAGCAAAGTTAATTGATGTAGCTGAACTGCAATGCTAGTACGTAGTGACGATTCAACCTGTGGTAGAAGAACTGCCCTGCCTCACTTTTTTCTCCCTCATGAGGCTAGATGATTTTCCTGGGGAGGAGGGAAGAAACTCAAGCCCAGCAGAGGATGAGTGGATCAGACCAGCAGCCAGGGACTCTACTCGCGATTCAAGATTCAAGATTCAAGATTCAAGATTCAAGATTCAAAACACTTTATTAATCCCAGAGGGAAATTGTTTGCC
>JAUMTR010000017.1:11743190-11766846 GCA_032270685.1 Microctenopoma stevenorrisi
TGGTGGCTCTGAGACCCGGCCTGGAATCTATTAAAGAAGACGTTAAATTCATTGGCCCGATCCACCGTCCCCTCAGTAACCTGGCTGCTGGTCTTATAGCCAGTGATGGTCCTCATGCCCCTCCACACCTCCCTGGTGTTCTGGTAACCTGATGGTTACCAGTAATGACCACAGGCACTGGTTCTGTCCTCTGCGTGATATTATGAAGCAGATGGTCATCAAGGGCTTAAGACCAAAGAAGCTTGGTCAGAGGTAACAAGCATAGACCCAACTGTATGACCAACAAGACAATCAATATACTCAGTATCAGCTGCTGAATTAAAATAGAAAACAATGTGTTGAGTGGAACCAAAGAAGAGCTGCACCTGCACCAATGGACAAGGGGTAAAGGAATCAAAGGAGGGAATGACCCAGCAGGTGAGATAACATGAGTTGGGGGAGAGCATTGGTAAGATGAACACACATGTGCAGAGAAGAAGTGAGAGAAGTACAAGAAAGAGTGGATTTCAGTCAGTTTCTTGCATTGAGTGGTTCCGCCAAACAAGTCCACATTTCAATCAAATTTCTTCCTCTTATGTCCCAAATCCAACATCCTCAGTTTAAAACACAGTCAAAATCCCAAATCCCCAATCTCCACCTCTTTTCATGTCCAATATCTAAGCATCTATAGTTACAAATTCCAGATACCAAAATGAACAGTCAGGGGTTCATTTAAGGACAAAAAAATCAGAGAAACGATTTACAGTATTCCATCGACTGGGGCAAGCTGAGGTTAAATGTCAAAGGCAGAACAGGAGCCTAGTGCTTTGAGTAGAGACAACAAAGAAGCACTTAAGCACTGCCATTGTTACAGTACAGCTAATGGAAGGCAAAAGTGAATTTGGAGCAAGAGAAGAGACTGTGTGTAAGAGAGAGAGAGAGAGTGTGGGATGGTAGACAACATGAGTAATAGCTCCTGTATTTCCGGATATTGCAGAAGGGTTGGAAGAAGGCTGAAGCAGTGTTTGTAAACTCCTTGGTGCCATTGGGATACAGAGCCTTGATCTACAGTGAACAGAATTAAATGCATTATAGATTTTCTCATTTCATGGATGGCTGCTAGTTAGAGGGTGCTACAGTGTGGCCCTGAGGTGCAAGACACCCTGGGACAAATATGAAATGGCGCATCTTCAGTGTTCTCAGTGAAGAAATCAGTGGATATATTAAAATATAATGAATCATGAAGTATCAATATTTACAGTATGAGGCAAAGGACAACTCTACAGTATAGACATACAAAAATAATGTAAACGAAAGTGTTGTATTTCTGTTATATGAGGATAATCTGTGAATTGTATTGAAACTAAATTAGTCTTCTTAAAATGTAGTAATATTGTAGTTTAACAATCAACATGGCCATGGATAGCTGTGATTACTGACACATGTATTTTACTCTGTTTCAAATTAATTTTATTGAGCAGAGAATATACATAAGTAATCACTGATTACCTAAAAACACAATTGTGAGATTAAGATTATTTACATTAAGAATTATATGGGTAAAGATGCAGAAGGACAACAAAGAAGGACAAACAGAGAGAGATGCATACAGTATAAATGCTCAAGTGCTCAAGAAAAAAGAGAGTGTTGGTAAGTTGCAATAGCTTCCAGAAAATGTAGAATATTCTAAGCAGGAAGGACAAACACACTGTGCTTACTAGAATTAACAGATTGATTGAGACTGAAACCAACCTGCTGGTCCAGGACATGTAAGACATACAGCTCATTAATTGATCAGATAATAGGCCACTAACTAAAATTTAAGTCATATCACTGGGTTATACTTTTATTTATATTTACAGACCTCTAGATTCCGAATGTCTGGTGTCAGCAGGGAGGGTATTCAAGAGAGCAGGGCATGATCGCTCTTAGGACAGAGCAGTGTGTGTGAAATATCAGTAGATCAGACAATATGTAGATGTATAGATGTATGAAGGAGAACTCTCATTATGAGCACAAACACATAGATTAAATCTAATACAGAGGGTATGAACAACAAATACATTTCACAACACACTTACAGTATCTTTGAAACCTGAAGTGGAATCTATAAGAAACGAATGGAGGTGTGGTGTAACGCTGACTTGACTCATAATATCACCCCAAACAGTGTTATTCAGAAGCAGCATCAGCTGACGTGAGCCATGCCTCACAAAAAGTAGATCTCAGAAGACTACGATCAAGAGTTGTTGATTTGAGAAAAACGTTTCTAGTTATTGTTTCCGTCATCACTATGTATGTTTACTGGACAATAAATAAATCATGAGTTGTGTTTTATTTAGCTCAGAAATATTGATATTGGTGTTTTATTGATACTGTTTGTAAACAACAAGAACAGTTTAATTGAGTAAATAAATGTTTTTAAAACTCTGATTCAAAGTCATTTATTTTTAAAGCCTGTAAAGAAAACTGTGGTCACGGACAAGCACTCTTCTTAATGAGGCACATGGCTCTCTGGCTACTTTTTAAACTAAGCTTTATGAGTGAAATAGTGCAGTGTCACTTCAGTGGGTCAGCACTCAACATTCCTGAGTCACATGATTAGAATAACACATATAGTCTAGGTCCTTCAGCATGACATCAAAAAGGGCACCTATAATATAACCTGAATCCTATAATATGATAATAGTCATGTGTTCAAGGAATGTCGGAATTTTTAATAAAAAGTAGTCAAATTTGTTTTCTGGTCTTATATACTAGACTACTGTACTGCGATATTTACATTACTGGAAACACATGTTAGAGTTCTTCTAGTTCAGATTCAGATTTTATTTGTCACGTGCACAATCATACACAGTACAATATGCAGAGAAATACATATCGTATTAGTTCTATATCTTATGTTATAACCTGCGCAGTGCTTCGTCTGCTGCTCCTCATTGTTGTTATGATCTATGTTACCTGCTGTTCTTTTCTCTCCTCTCTGTCCACTAACACCAACCGGTCGAGGCAGATGGCCGTCCACCCTGAGCCTGGTTCTGCTGGAGGTTTCTTCCTCTTAAGGGGCGTTTTTCCTCTCCACTGTTGCCTAAATGTTCTAAACTTTTCTGTATATATTTATATACTGTGTAAGGTACACTGTAAAGTGCTTTGAGATGACAGCCTGGTAGCTCAATGGGTTAAGCGTCAGATTGGGATGCAGAAGGTTGCAGGTTTAAAACCCAGTCTGACTCCTAGTCCATCCCCTAACTATATATATATATATATATATATATATGTATCCAGTAAAATAAATGATGCTCGTCTTTGTTTGTCCTGCAGTGATATCGACGTCTGCTAAAATGTTTACATTTATTCAAGTCATTTTATGAAATGTGTATTTTATATTTACTTTCTTTTGCATATTGCAATAGTTGTAAAATGTAACATCTGTACTCTCTGCAGCTTCATTATTTGTTTAGAATTATAAGTCTTTAACAGCCAGGGCTTCTGGACAGATGAATGCTAATGTTTTTTCTTTACTAGAGGAAAAATGAACAGGTTGATTTTATTTTATATGATTAGACTTCTTTTAGAAAGTAATTACCTCTCTTCTGCTCTTCGGCTGCAGTAATGTCTTCCTCAACATTACTGGATTTTGATGTGATTTTTTTTAAACTTCACACACCTGCTCCACTGTTATAGAGTGGTGTCATCTATTCTAACTGTCCATTTCCCACCCCTCTTCTATCTCTGTCGTGCATACGCCGCAGTGCTGCTCAGACTCTTAGAGATTTCAGTGTCTGGAGAGATACTGAAGATTGATGACAGCTATTCCACAGCACTGTCACCATCTTGACACCATTCCTTCGTTTCTCTACTCTCTGTCTGCACTTTTGTTACCCCCCTATTCCTCCTGCTATGGAGAGGGTCAGCTTCTTTTACTGTGGTTAAACTAGTCCACCTGTCTCTCCCCCTTCCCTGTCCAGCTCGCCTTGGGCTACAGTTGTTTCAAGGATGATTCACTGCAATTGCTGGCGCGTGTGTATAAATAATTTCCATTTCCTATTCGATGTTCAGACTCCCACTCAGATCTATCCCTGGGGTCGATAATACAATTTCACTGTGTGTGTGTGTGTGTGTGTGTGTGTGTGTGTGTGTGTGTGTGTGTGCTCACATCAATGCATTTCCATTTGTGTAGCAAAGTTTCATCTGCCCCTTTTGTGCTTTTACACAATTACCTGTTTTTCATCTCCATATTATTGAGCTTTATTGTGTTTCTCAGTCTCATTTATATTTGAAATGTCTGCTACCTCACTCCATTTCAGCAGGTGCCTGTGCTTACAGCGTGTGTCCTGTATGTATGCCTATTTTCTGCTTGTTCTCTTTATACGTCTACTACCAGCATATCACCGTCTCTGTCTCTGTACTCTGCTTATGAACACACTGAATCCGACCCAATGAACAGAGACAACTGAATTACAAATTTAAGGGCTACACACAAATAGTATAAGACAGAATTTAAATGCATCCAAAGCCGCACAAAGATAGCTGTACAAGCAGGTATTTTTTATACAATTGTGATATTTTCATTTAATACAATATATATAATTACTTATCTTCTTCATGTTTGAAAGCTAGTTTATTTAAGTAAGATTTCTAACATTTGCATGAAAGTGTCTGCACATCTGTTTTCATACAGTAAATGCATCATATACTGTATAGATAGCAGCAGTTTTACAATGTTACCTAGCCCACACACCTTAATGAAATATATGAATCTCATTACTGTAAAACCCATAGAAGATGGTTTTGTCATTATTTAAGTTGTAAATACTACATTGTTACAAGTGGATGTGTCTCTGTAGTCTGCTGAAAAAAGTAGTGAGTTTGTTTGAAAGATCAGTATTTGAGATTAGCTGTGGTCTGAATTGAAAAAGTGTCATATGGGACTCACATGTTCCCAAACTGTCTAAGGTACAATGCAATGTTCCAGTTAGGATCTGACCAGAGACCTTTGTCCTGTGTCATTACGCTTTTTTCTCAACACACCATATAATAGTCTTTGAAATGTTTAAAGCTGCAAATAAATCATTGATTTGATTTTAGTGAAACAGCAGCTGTATTTAATGCTTTTATTCTCAAACATTAACGCTCTGGCCTGTTTTAAGACAACACAAAGTAAAATGATTTTTCTTTATTTTAGATTTGAGCGTTTTGCTGCTTATATGCGGATATATATATATATATATAAAATGTGACCGTTTGTGGCTGCAGCTTGTAGTGAGAATGTTTTTTTATCATGTAATATAACACATTCGCCAAAAGAGGGCAGTCAGTGACAGGTCATGAAAAGGACCACTTTTTTGATAATAGTAAAGAAGTCATAAGATGCAGATCTAGCTTGTTGTGGACCTGCTGTGTGTGGTTTTGTCATATGAATAAACGCCACATAGGATGTCTGTTGTTTCCTTAGCTTGTTTTCTGCAACCAAATGCAGTACTTATACTTGGAGTAGTAGTTGTTCTAGAAAATATTTGTTTGATCATGTGTGTGCTTAAACATGTGACTGTGAATTTTATTCTTGTTGACCCGTGCACATTCCTACAAACATTCCACAATCTACCGAATGTGTGAATATGTTTTACTGTTTACATATGCCGTATGCATTTATACTGTATGTGTTTCAGGTGCAGGCAGATGGGTGAACCCCAGGAATGTAGCAGCCTATAGTGCAGGAGGAAATGATTATGCCACACAGTGACACTGTTGCTACTGGGCAGCTCTGCTGCTCCCTCTCACCAGCTTACACAAGGCTCTGTTGATTCAACAACCTACAGTGAGATTGTCAGGATTAGATCATGACACAGACCAATATAATGAATAAAAAAGGAACTGACAGCAGATAAGAAGCTTAGGAACACACCCCACTAAAGATAAGTGTTTATTCATTGGTTTACATGGTAGGATCTGGGATAGGAGCAAACACACCCACATTTGTATTTCTATAAAGACCATGAAATGTTCAGGCTTATTGTTTTGTGATAATTATACCTATTAATAGTACTTAGTGTGAGTCCTAGACCAATGTAGCTTTGATCCCTTTAATATCTGTTTCAAAGTTAGACAGTAGCCAACCCTGAGTCTTAGAAATTCACTGACAGAAACTACATTATAGTTGTTTTCAGGGTTAAAAGCTGTGTTTTTCTAACGAGGGTTCAATACGAGAGAAAAGGACTACAATATTGAAAAGTGTTTTCATATATACTGCCTGACTTAACAGTGGACAATTGTGAATGGTGCTGTCTGTGTGTGTGTCTTTGTGCTCTGGCTGATCATTCATCTGAACTATCAGGACTGATAAGGTGTTTCTAAAGAGAGAGGCAACTAAAAGATCACTCTCAGGCTGATACATGTGTGTGTGAGGGCTGTGTAAAGCAATAGCACTTTTCAAGGACCTTGAGTTTGATGATGGTCATACTGCAGCCCTTGTAAAATTTCAAAGAAGCTCATAATGGACTTCTTATCTTAGCTAAGGAGACAATGAACCCTATCAAGCCCCAAAAAATAAAGGGAAAGGTTCAATGAAGGGGAGAAATGGTAAAGACTTTTTCATTTTATTCAAACGAGAGACATTAGACATCGACACACAGAAGACAAAGGCCAGGCAAGTTGAGATTCAGCCCCAGATACACAGCTAGAGAGGCAAAGATAACTTTTCAACCTGAAGCTTATTCTGCAACAAATCTTTCCTTTTTTCCTTTTTCTTATCTTGAATGATCAAAGTGTTGATTGACTGGTTAGCCATCATCAGCAAACATATTTTCTGACATCAAAAAGTGTATTTTTAGGTTTGACATAATTTAAATTACATTTCCTGTAATTCAGCCACTTGCACTGCTGGCAAACGCCCACTGAAATAATATGTATATTTTAGTCACAGCTGACTGCTTTAATAGACAAAATAGACTTAGGTCAAACGTGTTCAATGTCAAAGAACTGCTGTATGTCAATCATTCTTCATTAGCACTTTTTGTGTGACAATTGTGTGACAGTTGGTGGGACTTAAAGTCATAATTTCTCCTGTCAGAGGTTGACATGAAATGAGAGAAAGCACTACCCTGACTCTTCATGCAGAGTCAGCTAATGCCGATGTGTCACATTTAAACATGTTCTTTCCCTTACCACACATGTTTTATGGCAGCACTGCATTTCTTTGTGTGACCTAGGTTTGAATAACCAGGTATATTCAGAGTATCAGTGTTTGTGTTAATATGGCCTGCACTATGATCAGTAGTGTCTGCGCACTTCCCTTCATGATCATTGGGGGGCAGTAGTGGCCAAGAAAAAGCTGAGCTGTATCTGGAAAGGGCCATTTTAGGTTTGACTTATACCTGAGACTTCTCCAAAGCCATTTCCGTCATCAACGGAAATAACAACATTGTTAACTGTTTGAAACTGCTAATGCCTGCGTGTTTTCCTATTTAGTCCCCTTTAGATGAACTCATAAAAACTAATTATGTTTAGACTAACTATGTCTAAACGCTGTCAGTGTGTGTGTGAGAACCCGGTAGCAGCTCATTCAGCTCAATGTCCTCCCACAGTTATGATTCTATCAGTCCTCTGCTGTCAGAGAGGATTGTGTTATATGCGTAAAGGGTTTTTTCATGTGTGTCCGACAATATGCTCGCGTTGATACGGATGGGCATGTTACAACAGCAAGCATTGCCCTCTCTGAGACAGGTAGCAGTTTATTTCTGTGGTTAGATCGGGCTGTTATGTCCTTCGTACTCACTTCATAAATCTCGCTCTCACCTCTCTTTACTGCCCTTCTGGTCCCTGGATCCCTTCTCTTCCTCTTCAAGGAACCATTTTACCTTGTGTCTGCTAATGCAGTTCATCCTCTCTACCTCCTGCCCTCAGTATGGAATTTGGTTGCACCTGGCCTATAAGAATGAGCAATGAGTGAGAGGAAACTGTGGAGCATGTAGTGGCTCAGGGCGCATGGTTGCCATTATGGGACTAAAGCTCTGCCAGCGTGCTTGATGAGGGGGAACAATGGAGCCTCGCCCTGGGACACTCCATTAAACTCCCCCTCTTTATCTTTCTGTTTCTGGCTTACATGAACACACATGGTAACACACACACAACCCGTGCCTGATGACCGGCGACACCATTCTCTAGCCCTAACCCATTACCTTTAGCTGTTGTTAACTCTAAATACTTGCAGCTTGACCCAGCATTGTATCTGCACTGTTTCTTTCTAGGCTAAACTTCTGTGGCTGGTCCCAAAGGCTTGGTGAGCACTTTCATCTAAAAACCCTGGACTCATCTGTAGTCCAGTCTTTATACTTGTTTATTAAGCTTTTCAGCTTCAACACTGTGTGTCGATCAGTTGGACCCACGACAATGATGAAGCTCAATAGCACTTTAGAACCTCCTTTTTACAATTACAATTATCTAATGATTTTGGATTGTTTGGTGACCAATGGTCAACAGTATTATGGAAGGGGAATAGACCACACACTACACTACAAACATTAGTTGGAGAAGAATTATTTCTTCATGCTGGCAAACACACACACACACACACACACACACACACACACTTCTGGTTCACAAAACAAAGTCCTATTTGGATCAACTAGTTGTTGAGAAGGGCTTAACCCTAAAACCAACACATGCTGAGTTGAAGGACCCTTCATCTCACCTGCATCAATTATAAAAGTAAATTAATTAAGTAAGCAAGTATAATGACGTGCACGTGTATTAAGCCCCCGATATTATCTGCAGAATCTCTGTGCACCCAGAACGCACCAAATAAGACCAAATGTATCTTCCAGATGAATGCAATCTTTTTATTAAGTGTTAATTTCTGTAATACCGTGTGTATAGTGTTGAGCGACAGATGAGAGAGGGAGCACAGGTAAAAACAATCAGTGAGAGAGGCTAAAGGTAGATATAGACAGGTAATGATAACAAAATAAGAGCAGCGGTCCAGAAAGGAATCTCAACTTGTGTCTACATTTTCTGTACAACCAGTTGCAATATCCTAATATCAACTCTGTCTTTTAAAAAGAATTTTCCTATACAACTACAATAGAATTACAAATACATTTTTGTGGGGGAAAGTGACGGCAACAGCATTGCATTTTGGGGTAATGTGGTGACCATATATTCCAAATTATATATGTTGATAATTAACTGAAATGTAGGCAACATATTTTTATGCCACAAATATCTTATCTAAAACATCTTGTTGTGTTTACTGTTTTTTGGATCTTGCAGTTCTATATTGCCAAAGTTATTGATACTATTGCCTTTACTCACATATGACCTTTAATGCCTTTAACTCTGTCCACAAGATTTAGAAGCATGTGTATAGGAATTATTTGACCATTCTTCTAGGAAATCATTTGTGAGATCTGTGTTCTAATTTGTCCCAAAGGTGTTCTGTGGGGTTGAGGTCAGGGCTTTGTGCAGGCCAGTCAGTTTTCTCCACACCAAACTTGCTCATCCACGTCCTTATGGACCGTACTTAGTGCACTAGATTCATTGATGTGGAGGAGTGTCCCAATACTTGGCTGGTGCATGCTATAATTCTTTTTATGGTTGGGTTCAGGCATCACAGCACTGGGTTGTGGCCAGGGAAAGACTGTGGCCTGGGTCAGTAGACAAAAATGAAACAGTTGCTTCACATGCACAGTGTTTGTATTAAAATATAAACAAACTTAACCTCATGCAGGACTTTGGTGTTAAACTCTGTGACTTGTAAACCCTGCAGGGTAAACCCCCCCCCCTCACCCATCCACACCAACCACCTCCATGTGATTCACTTTCTTATTAGGCATTAAAAATCTTCCATACTTTCTCCTCCCAACATTGCTTCTTCCTGCTATATTTCTTTCTCACACGAGCCTCTCAGACAGCAATATACTATATTAAACCCTTTCTAATATGCATTCTGGAAAGAAACTGCCTGCAGCTATTCAAGGTTATTGAGGGTCACATTAAACAAAACTGCCAAGTGTGTAAGTCAAAGACTGAGCTTGACACAAGCAAATGTTTTAAGTGGTGTGCTGTTTTGCAGTGTATGCCGCTCAGCTATATGCATAAACTGCAACAAAAGACAAAATAAAAATCAATGAAGCTTCTGAAAAAAAGCTTGGATGATCACATTTCATAGTGGATATTGATCATGAATGATGCTTGTTTGCAAACAGTAAATCCTGGATTGCTAAATGTGGCTCTCTCATTATACTACAGTATAATTTTTCAGCACTGAGTTTAACTTTCCCACAATTTGTCTGAATGAGAAATGAGCCATGAAAATATGTCTCACCTATTCAAAACACTTCTCGTGCAACTGAAATGACCTGGTGGGATTGAACACCACCCCCTCTCTATTCGTCTGGAGTAATTAGCATGCTAATAGGTTAATAAAAGTCTCCTGGTCCTACATTGCCTTTGGAGTTGAAATATGACAACACACTTTTTAATGAGGATGTGCTTGTGTTATTGCTTTTTATTGAACTCATTTTTCATCGTAAAACTTTTATTGAAAAACTTTTCCAGAGAAGTTCTCTCTCTTTGTCTGAGTTAAATAATTGAGTTTGACCAAAGAGCAATCATAGATTAAAATTATACTTGGAAAGCAGTATCAGAGAGAAAGTAACAAGAACTGTGTGGGGTGTGATCACTGTACGGTTGTGTAATTCGTCATCAATTTTTGAATTCCTTTAATGCTGAGTTATATATCGTGAGAAAATGATGAACCTCTGCATAGCTGGAAGGACTGTGACATAATGTGAATTGGTATGTTTAGATCAAGACTATAAAATTATTTAAACGGAAATTAAATAATTCTCTCTTCGCGAGCTTTGAAAACTATTTTCTGTCTTTCTCAGCACAAGTTCAGTTTTATGATCTAGCCATTTTTCATCATGCCCAAACCTAACCTTATGGTTTAATTTCCCATTTTGCTGCAGCTATATGAAAATCTCAAAAGGGTTTTTCAATAACAACTGGACTTGTTTGAGTTTCTAGACGACGTTTCAGAGGGCTTTCGCAAGCCTGACAGGTTTATTAAGCCTGTGGAGTTCTCAAGTTGGTAATTGGTGATCACCTGTGGGTTGCCCGTCCCTCTAGCTTTCATGTATGTTAATGAGACCACCTGAGCCAGAGAGCGAACGACCGTGAAACCGCCTGGGTACAGTTGAAGGAACTGCATTGTAAGTGAGTTTGTCACCTCTGTTTAACGAGCGTTGTTCAATCTTGCAGTAAACTGCTTCTCTCGCTCCTCGTTTAAACCAATCAGCTCTCCGGTCTAAAATCCTGACTTCATTGTCCCCAAACGAGTGGCCTTCATCTTTCAGATGTAAGTGGACTGCTGAGCCACGTCCTGATGAGCTGGCCAGGCGGTTTCACAATCATTCACACTCTGGCTCAGGTGGTGAGATTAACATACATGAAAGTCAGGGGGAAGGACAACCCACAGGTGACCACCAATCACCAAGCTGAGGATTCCACAGGGTTTATAAACCTGCTCCTCACACCAGTCAGTCAGACTTGAGAAAGCCCTCTGAAATGGAAGGGTGAAACGTCATCAGGGACTTATAATTGCCATAAAAAAAAACTTTTCTAAAATAACCATAAACTGGATGAGTGAGAATCTCCAGGTATTTGTAGAAACGTTCTTCAAGCCGTGTGTTTGTGATCTGCAGCCACTGTTGTGTTTACTGTATTGTCTATCTCTATATCTATATCTGTGTGTTGGCTGTTATTGTGATACTTCATTTTGCAAATATTTCAATGATAATATCAACCACCTCACACTACATCATAACTCAAACTCCAACATAATTTATAAAACACTTTAAACAACCACACAGGACCAAAGTGCTGCACAGAGAATTAAAAAAAAACAATTAAGATTAGATGAAAACCAATATAAAATGGCATAAAATAAACAAAAATCAACATCTCACTGAGTTTACAAAACGAGATGGGAAAAAATAAAATACAATAAAGAGTGCTTTGAAAATAAAAGTGTTGTATAAAAGTGAAAATAAAGTGTTTTGAATCTTGAATCTTGAAAACAGACAGAAGAACCCTCTCTAACATGCAAGGGCAGCACTCAAAGCTCACACTCAGTTTTAGGCCCACTCAGGAACAGCTGACCAGTGGACTTGGGAGACTAAAAGAGTATGTGAGGCTATATAAAACCTCATAGGTAACGAGAGGTTGGAAAGATAATGTTCGTTATTGGAGAAACAGCAACACATAGTGGTTTTATAGAACCCCAGTGGTTAAGTAGATTACAGATGAAGTAGCACTAGTTTCTTCAACACCTGTCAGCTCTCACAACAAATGACCTGCATATGCTGTGAGCAGTGTTTGTGCACTATTCACATCTGCAAAAGACCCAAGGACATGAAAGTAATGAATATCTAATCAATTTATCATCTCTCACAGTGGCAAGAGAAGATAAACTACTGGAGCTAAAAATGATGGTGGATTAAAGATTTATTTCACATCACATTCTGTTGAATTCTTTTGTTTTGGTGTAGTCATAATGAGCTCAGTGTTTTGGTGGAAAAATGCATTTATTCTCACAGACGTGAAATCAAGCCCATACCCACTTCACTAGTCAACATAAAACACTGTCAGCACTCACAGACCACCATAAAACAACTCCACACACAGCGATCTTTTGTTTGCTGTCATTAGTCATGTCATACCCAAATGTATTTTCTATATTATGTGTCTACTTATTTGCTGACTTTGACAAACAAAAAATAACATTATGATATAACAGCACAGGGTGACAGAGGTTGCAGTGAGAAGAGGGAAAGATTATGATCGTCTGCCTGTCAGCATGGAAAGGCATCTATGCCTAAATGCAAATTGCACTGAATCATAGCATATGCATTTCTGTAAACCACAACACAGATGAGACTTGAAAGCTAAAACAAATTATCAATTCAATATCCTGGACAACTCACCATTCTCCCGATGTGATATCCTCCTACATCTGTGATCCTAACAGCATTTGGCATGCAGGAATTACTTTTCATTCATTCACAGCGGTGACGTCTAAGTGACCTAGAAAGGAACACATCCAGAAAAGAAAACGCACAGATAAACGCGCTTTCTTTGTGCTGTTAATCATCATAGGATGGGCTTATTAATCTTATGTGAGGGCAGTTTTTGGTGTGTGTCTGCGTGTGTGTGTGTGTGACTGGACCCATGTTTCTATGCTTAAACTGGTTCCACTAATTGTGTGTGATAAGGAGGTTGTTGTTTTGGGAGAGCTGGGAAAAGGTAGAGGACATCAGAGGACATCAGTGTGTTCTTGCAGGCCTTATCACCAGGCTGTGTTTCATTCTAAGCTCTTTCATTTAGTCTGGTAACAACACTGCCAGCTTCCACCGACACAAACTGTTTCTTTCATCACAAATGATAGTCATGCAAGCTGATAAGTCCGTTTACTTTAGGTAACTGCTAGAAACTGGCCTGTTCAACGTTGGAGAATTGGAGAACCAGTGTGTGCCAAGGCATGCCAAAGACTAATTGTTCTCCTTCACACTCACTGAACTTTATGTAAAAGTATTATGCTCCAGAGAGAACACATGATGCAATTTTTCACTGTAGTTTGGCAATAAAACCAAAAGAAGGAGCAGAGGTACTATGTCAGTTCCTCCTACCTCTCTTACATGCTTGCTGACAGTGCTTTCTATTCATATCTAAATAATTCTCTGTCATGAGACTCCACCTGAGTAAGAACGGGTTGCTTTGGGAGCACACAGTTTGACTCAGAGTTTCTCCATGTATGAAATATTAACTCCAGGTTAAGAGCAGAAAAACCATTGATCCTGACCATGGCTTTGGGAGTTCAGCATTTAAAGCAGCCCCTGCTGAAAGGAGTGACATGGCTGACATGTTACAGTAGCAAGGACACAGCTGAATTTGCATCGTGAAGCCAGTAGCTCTCTTCCAAATAAAGAGGAGTGAATTGACTGACCGCTCCAGGTGAAACACACAAATCGCTTTAATGTTTATATATGTGTTGAGGAGAAGATAAAGAGGTGAGAATGCCCTATGAGATGCCACCTCAGCACCTGCTGGCCCAATAGCTGCTTCTATTAAGGTCATCGACTACAAAGCTCGCACCCCTGTTGAACATAACAAATACAAAGACGGTTATAAAATAATAAAGACACTGTCTTTGATGTGGTGACTGTATGAAACACGAGGTAAAAAATTGATGTTAAAGCTGGGATTGCACCAGACAGATCATGTGGGTCCTCTGTGATGTAAGACAGGACACACACTTGTGTGGATGTGAGGATTGTCTGGCTAATTGGGATCATGAAACATGACAGACAAAAGGGCCTGTCATACCACCATTTTTTTCCTGGAGATCAGAATGTGAACTGGAATTTGTTTTCTTGTGAAACTATTTTTAGATTTTCATCATTTCATATTCTTTTAACCTCCTAATGACTAAATCAGGATTGGGCATCTCTGGTGCTAGATAGACACAGCCGTGTCCTACTTACTGTTCATAACCTTTATCAGGTGTGTTCAGCCAATCAGAAGCTGCATAGCTGGAAAACAAGCAGCAATACAACACAGGCTGTGGAATATATTTGTATAAAAAGGTGTACAACAATTAAGGAAAATAAAAACATAATTTGGGTACTTGTACAAAATAACTCCAGAGGATCTGCCCTCTTGGCAAAAAAAATGCTTTTAAAAAATAATTTGCATATTTTCTTTGTAAAGTAGTCATCACCATTTTTTATGCTGCAATGCTCCATTTTAAATGTTTACCCTGCATGTACACCCACGCAATTGGGAATTATACATGACATTTTGTGTTTAATAATAGCCCTCCAGGTTTTTTGATTTATTTTGAAAGTAACGTCAAAATTATTTTTGGACAGATGAGCTCAAGAGCGACCACAAGCACAAAGGCTAAACTGGTACAGGATAAAAAATCATAGTACATTCATATTTTTTTTATTATTGTCAGGATCATAGCTTTAAATGTTAAAATAAGGGGAAACAACATTTATTGTTTACACATTTGTATTTGAACAATAACTGCTTTTCTTGATTTAGCTCAATTCACAAAACATACTTCTGACATTTCCAGTTTTATGGCTTAAAAGTGCTGTGTAATTTAGTTTTAGTTGAGCATTTACAGCAGTTTAAAAAAAAAAAGCTGTTCGGTGGAAACTGCACTTATTTTACCTTTCCCTCTGTATCGAGCCCTTGAACAAATCACTCCCAGTCAAAAGTCATATCACTGAAAGCCATGTGGAGGTGGGTGTAGGCTGTTATGAAACAGTTCTGATCCAGTTGCCACTGAACAGCATTTTGTAGGATGACCATAACCTGGACAATTTGGAATCTCCACAGACATGTAGCTATTGCTTCATATTTCAATTGTTTAGTTTTGTCCTGAAATCCTGAAATAAGGGGACTCAGTTTGCTAACTTGAACACCATACATTTCCATTTTGTAAATATGTATGTATATATACAGACACACGCACACAGCCGTCCATAGAAAGAGGATCTGTCTTTGTATTGACTTTCCATGTTCCTTCGTTTTACTTGTTCTTCCTCGTCTTAGAAAGCCTGGGCTGGGCATCTATCGCTGGCACGTTAACCCTTCACAAATCATTTCTCATTAAAAGTAAAGATAAAACCAAACAAACAAAGGTAAGTTAAAAGGTTAAGTTAAGTCTTGAATGAGTTAGGTGCACTAAAGCTGGGGGGCATTATCATCCTGGAGGAGACCATTCTTCTCTAGGGTGAAGTGTTCCATCACAGGACAAAGGTGATCAATCACTTTGTATTGATTCACACTGAGTCTTTGCTCCAATTTAACAAGTGGACCCAAAACCATGCCAGCAAAATGTCTCCCACCAGATTCCCTCACCGTAGGGGTCAAGCATTCAGGTCTGTACCATTTGAATCAATGCCACAACTTTAATCCCCCACCTGTCAAGAATATATGACTTCTTTGACCTTATCACCTTTTTTCTCATCTGTAGATCAGTGCATGTAGTTTTTATAGCACTGAACTCAAATAAGCTCTCAGCTGTAATGACTGCTACTACTTCATTGATATCCCTTTCTATGTGCTGTCTGGTCACATCATGTGCTGACATTCTCTGTCACAGACTGGCTCATACAGTATCATCCCAGGCCACAAGCATCAAGTTCATCAAATATGTGCAGCCAGCTATGTTTTTCAGCCCTGCTTTCTGATGACTTTATAAATGCAGATGTGAGTTTAGCCAAGGATCCTTTTGAAACATTGGCCAGTTTAGCAGTGTTTCTGACTGAATCATTGAGACACACACAAATCTAATCTAATCAGAAAGACTACTCCCGCTGGCATTCAGCATTCAACTGCTGCCTATAATGAATAAATTATGACTTACACTGGTTATGAAACAGTAATTTTTGTGACAGCTGACGTCTTAGCTGCAGAAACTGAGCAGGTCAGGGTTGCAGGACCCCAATTTCACCTTTTTAGCCAAACTCCAGAAATCTGAATTCCCAAACCAAGATGGAATGCATTATATAAAGAAAAGCACAGGAGTCAGAGGTGAAATAGTTTGCAAACCTTTTTAATAGAATTGACGGACACAGTCCAGACAGTTTAATACAGCAAATTCCTAAGGTATAATTTGCTCTACTTATACTCTCCCCGTTTTCTCTGCTGTTATATTGTAAACCTTATCTTTTGGCATAGAAAATGAACTCTCCATATGCACAGCATTAAAATTGAAGGTATGAGTGTTATAGCATCTACAAATTAAATGGAAGATTAATATGATTAGTGTTTTGTTGTTACTAAACTAGTGTTACATTTTATAATATAGATTCTGTTGATCTGGTGAATCATTTAAAATAATAATTTAAAAAAAAGATTTTCTATTCAATTAATTTAAAAGGCAGCAGTTAAAAAATGTAAACACAACTTAAAATGCATTTCTGCTAATCGCCGCATTGTTTTGTATCTGACTGAATGAGTGGAGCTGGGTGTATTTGAAACAGTTTTTGTTGAACAAAATCCCCCAAAAAACTCAAATCACAACTCAATTATTTTCCTTGCGAACCATCTGATTAATATTAGTCAAAAGTAAATATCTATATCATACAAAGTTATTCCAACACATTGTGAGGAGTGTCATGATAACAAGAATTATGTCATCAGCAAAACTAATAAAAAACACAGATTGAAATATCTGTAACTTTCATTTCTCATGATGTGTGAACACAAAGATAACCCTGGAAAATTATTTCATCCTCTATTTATATTTATTTTTAAATATGCAAATGTGAAATAATACACAAAATCCGACTAGTGGAGCGACAGAGAGAGGAGACGGTTACGCTTTTCAGTTTTGTTAGACCAATTTATCCTCTGTTATCTTAGACTGTAACAGTTACCTGACTCTACCTTTGGCTCTGTTGCACAGATCATCCGCACTTCTGCTTAGATTTACTCTCAGCTGTACGCTGATAGTGCACATTCAAAAAGCTAAACAATGTTTTCCCTCCAGATGCACCGTGTGAAGGAAAATTACACTCTTTTGTTCTTTGCCTCTGTTTCTACACAGCTGCCCAAGATGAAAATATGAATCATTCTCCTGAAATATTAATATTCTATACTTGACAGTATAATTCTTATGCACATTGCTGGGATCAGTTTCTTTTGAAAATACAGACATGGTGTAGAAACCCACATAAACGCATGCAGCATGTATCTTTTAGCTCGCTGACATTGTAAATGTGTGAAGTGTGCTTGTGTGGTCAACACTAATAAGGCCTTCATTTTACATCATACATAGCAGATGCCATGGCGTAAGCTGCAAACTCAATTATTTATCAGCTTGAATGTCTTGAAAGTGGGGCTGACGTCGCAGAGGTTTAATTTTAGCTCTCTATAATTTGCACTGTAAATGGGAGGTTTCCGAACAGTCAAACCTCATTAGGGAAGGCTGTGATGACTCACTGTGGAAAGAGAGTCACAGAGATAGAGAGGGAAATATAAATTAGTACCATTTCTAAGTTTACTGGTGTACCTACTGGTGCATTAAAGGTTTATTTTTAACAATATAATCCTTAGAGGCAAGTTTTAACACACAATTAATCATTAAGCTTTACCTTTAGAGACATTATCGGTAACGTGAATACAGTGATACACTTCATAGGAATCACAAAGAATAATCACAATATCCCACAAACTTTAATTGTACAACTTGACTTCAGTAGTTCAGTGAGTGACTTAAAGAGCTTAAAAGTGGACAAATCTATAGCGGCACTGGTGATGTGCAGGTACGTTGACAATCTAAAATGTGTGCATTATGCAGTTTTTTTTTAAGCCTTTATCAACCTTAATGTTCACACAGGTGATTTCCCTAGCAAAAAGTTAAACAGAATGTTTGAGATCTATTTAGCATATATAACAAAATGTAATACAATACAATATCAATACTTATTTGGCATCACTTTTGTACACAAACTCACACAGGACTGTGGAGTCCATCTTGGGTCCCTGGTCTGTCAGGACATCACCTTCTCACTTTCTTTTGATAAATGTTACACATTATTAATTCAAAACTTTTTAGGAACATAACCTTAAGGAGACAGTGTTGCATGTACAGTACATCAATTACACATGACAACAAATAACCCTTATTTTATTAGCTTTTTAAAAGGCAATAATGTATGAACATCGTCATTCATCCCTGGCAGTCAGCCATGTTCAACCAGAGAAAGATGCTAATGCATTATAGGCAACAATATCTACTGTTATGAATGAGACGCCTTCTTGGAACATCATATCCAATTCTCATATTACATCCATTATTTGCACAGAAGTTAAATATAGATAGCTGGCTATTTCCTGGAGGATATTAAATTATGAAGTAACTGTCCCACTGTTGTAATTGGCTGGAGCCTCATCATGCCATTATAGCTTGGAGAAAGTTGAAGAATGCCAGCTTGGGTGTTTAGTGGTGCATTTCCCAGAGTGCCATGAATGCATGCAATGCTGGTGCACCTCCAAAAATAATTAATTCTGCCCCCCCAAGACAAGAGAATGTGTTTTCTGTTGAGGAGATCCCTGTTAAAATGGAAGTGGTTTCAGGAAGGACAGATGGCAAAAAAAAAAAGTAGACTCATTTTTATTCAGGGCAAAGAAAGCACAGACTGACTTTAGGCTGTAAGAAGAAAATTAAATAAAGATAAACCACAATGATCTGCAGTAATTAATATTTTAGATATTGTTTGCAGCATGACCCATACAGCACTCAGTAAGAAAAGTGACATCGACGATTGCGCGGCTGCCACCTGTGAGACAAAATCAGGCTTCTCAAGTGTCACGCACTGAGCTCATTACAGTGTTTTGTCACGCACTCGCGCCACACATTGTATTTCTTATGCCAAAAAATTATTCGTAGGCTAATATGCCGCAGCACCCAATATTTCTCAGACAGCCTGTTGTTTCATCAGTAGCGCCTCATGATGAAACAAGAGCCTTCACTATCCAGCCAATCAAAAAGAAAAAATGGCCTACACCATAGTCAATGGAACATCACACTTGCCTGCACAAGGCAAGGAAAGGAGCACATCTTTACAGGGAAGACAATCATTAGCAAGAGTTTTTGCAAAAAAAAATTACCTTTGTTTCTTTTAGCTGCAACCATTACTGCTATGTCCTTAATGTGAACTAAATGTGACAAACAATGTCAGGAGTACATGTAAACAAAATATTAAAAAATGCAAGAATGCTAACTTTGTTACTGCACATTGTTTCATAGGAAAACCTGTCAAGAAAATGTAATCAAAGTGAATTTATGCCTTTGAGCAAATCTCCACTGTTGTCATACGGTCAACAGAAACAGCAACAATTAAAAAGAGGAATTTGGATTAGCTTATTCGTAGTTTCCTATAAGGATGACATTATGACCATGTTGACTCATCGTAGATGTGCAGCCCTCAAGGCTTTGCTCTGTTCAGAAGGAGAGAAACAAATACATTTCATATTCCCAGCGGTGCATACCACCTCGCTCACGTCCACAGTGCCCACACATGTGTGAAATTAAAGCTATCACAACCCTACATCTGATTGAGAATGCTATTTCTCTTGAACATTTCAGCTGGAGAAGTATCAGTGAGGACACATTTTCTCGCTTTTATGGCCTGCAAGTCACCAGGGTAATAGCAACAAGATGCATCTACGCATACTGTAGGTGGTGTCAACAAATAGGAATTGAGAAGGAGCCAATGTGAGTGTGTGTGTTAAAGCGTGTGCGCGCACATGTACACAAGCTCATTTATGTTTATCCATATTCATTAGAATTGCAGAGGAGAATCCAATAATGATTGTGTCAGTTGAGATTAAAGAGACTGACCTTTGGTGACTTCACGTGGAGCAGTGTTTGTGTGTGTGAGTGTGAACGGGGTTGTTATGTGCTGGTGCTGAAGGTGAAGTAGAGGAGGAAATAAAGAGCCAGGAGGCAAAATGGGGAAAAGGGACTGTGGAACGGCACCGGCAGAGACAAACATAGCCTCTCATTGTGTGGCCTTTCCCAGGTAACGCAGCTTCATTTTTTCACGACAACAACAACAACAAGACAAGACAGGCTGTTCTGGTGACACCTGAGGAAAACCCTGGGAATTATCTGAGGTTTAGTTTCAAAGATAGAACCAGCAAACACAAGAACACCCTTTAAAGTGCTTTTCAGCTGTGCTGCATTTTCAGCAAACACACATTGGTTTTATTGAAACCTATAAAGTTACACAGAATAAACACAGAGCAGCAACAACTGTTATTTAGATTTCTTGACCACCTGGTTGATGTTAAATCCAATATTTACTCTACCTTTAGCTGTTTTACCTAAGTATTGCCACTCTTTAGACGCTCCTTTATGTTATTAGTAAATGTTAGTATTAGTAAGTTGCTCAACCTGGTCTGTCTGGTGTCTCTATAAGAACCTTTTCACAGAATACAGCTGGCAAAGATGTGACGAGATGTGTTGCAGGACAAAAAGCAAAATAGTGACAAGAAAGGTCCTAGAAGGCTGCTGGAGCAGTCACTTTGATATCACACATAGGTTATTTCATTAACTAGTTATTTAAGCAATATGAGCTTTAAACAAGAGACACACTAACTATTTTAATCATGGTGCTTCTTCTATTACTGCATATCTCATTCACTGTCTCACCCTCGCAGTACAAAGTTTGAAAAGTCTTGCGTGCAGTGTAAATATTGATTTTTCCACCAATCTTCTACATAAACATAGTTAGGAATGGTGACAGTGGGTCTATTTTGGGAACACTTAGAGGAGTTTGAGCTAGGATCACATGCAGAGAATATCAGAATGACATTTCTCTTCCATCACACAGAAAGTACTTCTGAGGACTGAGTGTAGGCCAGAGCTGGCACTCAGGTAATCAAGGTATGCATATGTGTCTGAGGCTGTTAAGAGGAGTGAGCAGTGTGGTCATTATTTTGGTGTTGTTGAAATAAAGGGGTCATGGAGAAAGAGAATACGAAAGACACAAATGGAAAACTTGGTTCTGTACAGGGTAGTTTTGGTAGGGTATTGTAACTGTTCAGTAACTGGTCCCTGTGAACACAAACACATGAGGGTGCACTATGATCCTATGTTGATTATAAGATCAATCATTTTCCTGAACTTTTATTTCATTTAAATTGTTGATTAAGACAGAATGGATTATACTGGGACTGTTCTGCATTATTTTGGTTACATATACACCTATATTTTTCCAAGTCCTAAACCTTCCTATGTAAAGTGCCCTGAAAATACTTTTGTTATGATTTGGTGCTAACCAAATAAAGATAAATTGAATTATATAATAAATATAAAGTAATATTCTATTCACCACATCACCATAATTGTGCTTTATCCGTTTACTGAGTGGATAGGTTTTAGTGTAGCTTATTCACAAGTGGGAAAATGAATTTTGTTGGCTTTGAGTTTTAATGCAGGTCTCTGTCCATTATGAGACATCACCTAAGTCGCATGGACACACAGGCAAACGTTTTTAATGTCCCACATCTGTGTCACGCCGCTGCTCTAGACTTTGTGACATTCTTCTTTTTACTTTTAAACACATATTTGTGAATGAAACTTTCCACTAAACCACTAATGACTCAACACAAGCAGCCTTATGTTGCAGTTTTAGTGGTGTTGATTGTGCTAATATCAGCTCTTTGGATATGCAGCTCTTCATGAACAGGTGGCGTTAATCAGCCTGAGAAGTACTATTTACAATAACTTTGTGCAGTGATGATGTGACAAAGATACATTTAGACAACAATGTGAAATTGACATTATCTATGCTATACTCACTGAGCTTGAACCGACTCTCTTGTGACCTTCACCTGCCCTGCTCCTCTGTTACAGAGTGAAAGTGACTACTGAGAATCAATGGTCAGATACACACACACACACACACACACACACACACACACACACACACACAGAGGCACCTGCACACACACTCAACTCCACAACCATCATTCTGATGTCGTAGACATGAAGTCAGTGCTTGTCCCCTGGCATCCCTCCAACATCCGGTGTGTCCTCTGTCAGACAGCCTGACATTCAACACAGCAGTAAGTCATCGATCCACATACAACAGGAGAGAGACGTCGGTGGGTGTGTGGAGGTGGGGGTGTAGTTGAGGAGGTAGTGGGGAGGGAGTAGATACGCTGCAGGGCTGATGGAATGATAGCTAACTAGAGCAATAGATGGCATCAGAGTGTTGATAGAGAGCTATCTGGCAGGGAGTGGGGGTGAAGAGGTGCTGCAAAGGCAACTGACTGATTGATAGACCGATGAAAGTGAGATAGCCTGCCACTGGGCTGACAGAAACTCTGTCAGTTCGTAACAAAGTACTTTGCTGGTTTGCTCAGAAATACTGGCTACTCCAAAAAATGGTTAGGGCTCTTTGTTGAGCCTCTGTCAAGCTTTCTGTCTGTGGTCTGCACTGTGTGTAGGCATAATGGGCATTTAAATCTCTGAGGTACTGTGTAGGTTACATTATATAAAACAGAATGATTCCCTGGCAAAGGTAGCCTGTGGGGTTTTCTTGTAAACACACAGTTGTCTTTATGGGTAGTGTTTCCCTGAAACATATACATAAATAAAATAAAAACTGCATGTATCCTTTAGGCTTAAACATCTTGAATATTTTTTTCCCTCATAAAACATTTTTAAATCTTTGATAAAAAATAACATAGCTCATCCAGCGTTGTCTCCCTCGCACTGCATGTTACAGTTTTTTTCTGTGGATGGGGTTTGCTTAGTAGTCATAAAGATGGCTCAGTCGTAATTTTGTTATCCAGCTTTTACCATGTAACTGCAGGTGGTCAGCAGGCAGTGCCTTCACAGAAAGATAATCTTTTAATGCAAGACGTGGATTTGGAAAGCTGATTTCCCAAATGTGGCCTGAAGTTGATGAGTTGATGTACATTTAAATTTTTCTCTCTCTATATATATATAAAAAATTTATATACAATATATTTATATACAGTATGTATGTGTGTATACATATATATATACATATATATATATATATACATATATATACACATATATATATATATATATACATATATATATATATATACATATATA
>JAUMTR010000017.1:11767557-11784485 GCA_032270685.1 Microctenopoma stevenorrisi
GAAGAATAAGATATAAAGAGACCAGTTTAGAGGTGGAGAATAGTAGGTGCCTGCATTACATGCCAGGCACCTAATGATAATGATTACAAAAAAACTCGGCTGGCTCTGGCCATATGCTATGGCTAAATTATATTTTAGGTTACTATATCAAACACTTTGACATTAATTTATCACTTACAATGTTTAGTGATGACTGAGGCATGCTGTGGTAACAACCTAAGGCCACAGCCAAAGGACACATGGCAGTAGACAAACACAACTGAAAAGTAATTTTGTTTCTAAGTGTGCAGCTTGCAAGAATAATTTAGCAGAACTAAACAAATTGAGGCAACTGATTGGCTCAAAGAGTTTAATGTTGGGTTACAGTTAAATCAAACTGTAACCCAACAGTGTTTATTTTGTCAACTTAGAATATTTTTAACATGTCTTAAAGTTTTCATTCACCTTTCCAGTGTAATTAAGTTTGCAAAACTCAAAACAAAGCAAACAAACACAATACTTATTAGTAGTATGTTAAGTAAACTAATTATTTATTTGTTATGTTTTGAGATATTAGCATTACTTTACAAGAAGCAAAAATAGGCTGGGGAAATATCTTCTGTAAAGCCCGACTCCGCATCCCCATTTTCAGTCCCATGAAATAAAGGTTGAACTTATTGAAAAGAAGTGAAATTACACCTTTGAGTGGTGCTTATTACAGAAAATAGTTACCAAAAAATTATAAATTCAAACTCATATGTACATTTCATGTCATTTTGATGACATGATATTCTTCAACTATTGTAGAAAATGTGTACAAATTCATAACTTGAGATTCTATTAAAAATAAGTATTATATAGAGTGTTTAACTATTAACCTACATTACAACATTCATTTATTGCTGCAGGAATAATATATAAAAAAAACATCAAATGTCTTTTCAAATCCTGCCTGTTATCAGACTGCATAACTGTCTCTCTATTTAAACTCTAGCAAAGAAATATGTTCTTGTCATCCTTTTTTGGTTTTGTTCCAGACAGTGTGCTAATGACTGATGCTGGTTCCATTCACAATCATCTGGGATGATTAGGACTGTGACCTTTAGCAGAGCCAGATAATTCAGAGCTTAGTGATTTTATCCTCCTCTAAATTCTGACAGAGAGAGAGAGACAGAGACGGAGAGAAGGAGACGCAATAGGGTTTATCAAACACCAAGAGGAAGCAGTTCACAGAAAGAAGGTGTAGAAGAGAGGATGAGGAGAGAAATGGAGAGGAAGAGGGTGGCGCAGATGAAGAGGGGAGGATCACACTGTGCTACTCACCCCGGAGGCACTGACATTATCTAGAAGAGACAGGCATCAGGGAAAGGGAAGACGATGAAAGCAGAGAGAGGGGAAGAAAATGGAATAAAAAAGAGTGAAATGTAGCTTCTGACGTCCTTCGAAAACACCTGACATTTTTCATTTGTTTGGGCTAGACAAAAGGCCACCAGTCCTCTCTGCAGCAGGAATGTCACCTGTCGGCTGGGTCCATGCCATTTTCATCAGGGCGGAAATCAGCCTTTCACTATATTGGGCAGATTAATCAATGAGGAGGAGAAAACATGTTGTCAGATTCAGGGGAATCTTTCACGATTCACCCCGGGCTGCCCCGCCCTCCCGTGCTTTTTTCTTTTCGGTTTTGTCTGTCGTCGTTTCACGTTCCTCCCGGTCACACCCCCGTTCCTTCACACAGTTGCTCCTGTCTGTCTACCTGCCACGCCCCCCTCCTGCTCCTGGTCTCGTTCTGTCCGGCAGCTGGCAGCTGCACCCTCTGGCCTCTCTTTTGAGGTGCCAGCCACAGTACCATCACCTGCCACAGACTTCGCTCCTGCCCCTGCTGGTTGTGCTGTGGTCCACGTGGCTGGCTTCATACTACGCTTGCAGCAGCTTCGGACTCCACCTCGGACCCCTCTTCTGCCTCGCCAGATTGGGGAACTCTGCTGGCCATTCCCCCTCAACCATTAGGGACCACTGGAGCACGTTCTGCTTGGGGCTCCCGCCGGAGGCGCAGGTCATCCCTGGGCCTAGTGTGTCCCAATGCCCCTGCCACTGCAGTTCCTGTTGGTTTTGCCTCGCCTGCAGCATCAGATCCTCCTCCTGCTCTGGGACGTGTTAACGCCCCCTACTCAGTCCACTCCAGGTCCTGGGCGCGTCGATGCCGTGACTCAGGCCCCTTCTTGCTCTGGGCCATGTCGTTGTTGCAACTGAGTTCACCTTTGCTCCGGGCTGCAAGTCAGCCTGTTCCTGTTCCTGGGCACACCAACCCCATCTCATCTGCTACGGGCAATGGCATTGAGGGCGTCTCCTCCGCTCCCACCGCCTCTCTGGGTGCCATTCCTGTCCGCGGATCAGGGAGCATCAAGCACGCCTCCCCTATGGCCCCCTCCTTCTCATGTTAGTGTTCTTGATCCCACGAGGGGTCCGGTCACCTGCCTCCTGTTTCTTTTGCCGGGCGAGGCTGCATTGAGGTCAACGCCTCCGTCATCTCACTGGTTCCTGTCTCTGGACGGGGCTATGCCAAGAACATCGCAGCTGCCGCCCCTCTGGCTTCTTATTCCTGTCTCCCCGAACAGAGCTGCATTGAGGACAATGTAGTCACTGTCCCGATAGTTCCTAGTCCGGACGCCAAACAGTGCTGCGTCGAGGACGACAAAGCTGCCACCTCCCTGATTCCTGTCTCTGGATAGGGATGCGCTGGGAACAACGCAGCCACCATCCCTCTGGTTCCCTTTCGATTCCTGCTCCTGCCTCCGGATAGGATCACGCAGAGCACGAAGCTGCCGCCGTCTCCCAGTTTCCTATTCCTGTTCTGATCCCTGATTATGTATGTGTCAACCGCCACCCTCCTTTGCTCACCTCTGACCCGGACCCGCCCTAGAATTGCTGTCCACCTGGATCCTTGCGGCCTCCACGTCCGCCATCCCTGGACCGCCTGCCTGGGCCCCTGCAGTCTCCACGTCAGCCACTCCTGGGCCACCCACCCGGGGCACCTCTGGGCCCTCGACTGTTGCCTCCAACCCAACCTGTCCGCCCGGGGCACCTACGGACCCTCACCTGTGGTCTCTTTGATACCTGGTTATTTTTTTCTATGTCTTTCTGTTATCTGTGCTTCCTGCTTGTTTTGTGTCTGCACTGGTTTGGGATCTCTGTCTTTGTTGTCCCTGTCCTTAGTCCCTCCTCCTGATCATGCCCGTGTCACGGCCACTGCTCCCTGTGTCTGTCTACCCCTGCTCTCTGTTCTCTGCTTTCTAACATTAGACAATACGACAATACAAAAAACATTGAAACATACAACATATTGCACTTGTCCCTTGGCTTAGCTTAGCTGGTGCTAGCATGAAGCTTAAAGCTGTAATGTAAACATAAGACCTAGTTTTGGTGTAAACATGAATGGTGCACTAGTTCAGATTAGATTGACAACTTAGCAGTGTTCAAGATGGTGATGGCTGAAGGATAAAAACTGTTTCTTAGTCTGGTTGTTTTTATCTTAATGGATCTAAAACGTCTGCCTGAGGGCAGGCGTTAAAACAGTGCATGTCCTTGGTGTGATGGGTCCTGAAGAATTTTCTTTGCATTCCTGAGACAACAGGAGCTGTGAAGTTCTTCTAGTGAGGGAAGAGGACAGCTGACTATCTTCTCCGCCACTACCCCTAACCTGACAGGAATCAATTCCTAATGACAACTGTTTTATTAATATAAGGGATCTGTGTGATGGAGATCAGTTGGAGAAACCTTTTGTGAAAGATGCTGAGGACAGTGAAACGAGTTGATGAAGTCTCACTTCATTATGTGTGACGTGTGTTAGATTGTTTTCACTAAGACTTGCAGCTTTCTTGGTAAGAGTGAATGAAGTTTGGGTTGTTCTGTCACATTGCATGTGCACTTTCTAAATGTGTGTATACTCCATTCAAGCAGTGAGTGGGAGAACAATATAAGTCAAATAGTCGAATAATAATATTTTTGAAAAGGGGGTTTACCAGACTAAATTTCATTTAGACTGAAATATCTCAACAATTACTGTATGAGAATCTACACTCACCACTACACTTGCCACTTTATTAGGTACACCAGCTCTGTCATTAATTCTACATGTACAAACCTTTAATTTCACAAAGGTCAACATTATGCAATATATTTTACTGTGTTATATTATTGTATTCTCTTTTGTATGTATATATTGTAATATATTTTTGAGGTCATAGTAGGTGATGGAGTCATGCTAGAATGTAGTATATTAAGTGGGAGGTCTGATGTTTTGATCCCATTATTAATTTGAAATATGGTGGCCAAAATGTATCAAATACTCATGTTCTGTTTGTTCAATTAATATAAACAAATTAGCTCTGTTAGCAACATTTACACCCTTTTAGATTTTTCCGGTGCATTCTCCAAATAATATAGCCTTTTCGTGCCAGTGGAGCGAAACAGCAGCTTCTGGCAATGTTCTTGTGGAGTCTCAGGCCTTCCATATGGTCACTGGCCTTCTCTTCATTAAAATCTTTGGTTTTGAGTGCTGTAACTTTGTCTTTTTCTTTCCAGCACTTCTTCTCCATACAGGCATTGGTGAGGTATGCATAAGACAACTTATCAGAATCAGAAGACTATATTTATCCCCTAGGGGCAATTAAAATGCAAACTTAATGCAGCTAATTTTTCTATGAGTGACCTCTTTCTGTGTACTAGACATTGAGTCATCTGCAGGCAATAACTTGGTTGCATTGTATAGACATGAAGCAAGTGGAAATATGAACACAATACAAAAAAAAAACAGATAGCTGTTAGAAGGATTGGAAATAAACATTTGAAGGGGAACTAAATACACGTGGCACTGGCTTGTTGTATATAGGCAATGAAAGGGTATTGCAACAACATCAATAACTGTTCTCCTTTGATACCACTGCCCAATCCCTCGTGTACCACTGAGTAACAACAGCCTGAAGATGACATAAACAACAAAGTTACAAAGGAGATGAGAGAGTTAGCTAATTAGAGCACATATTCAACAGCAAAGTCTTGAGAGAAATAAATGTATTTTAAAAGTATTGTGAAATGTTTTTTTTTGTCTGACTTGCCAAATAAAATACCATCTTGCACTCTTCTGTTTATGGGGACATAGAGAACGTCTGTATCTTCAGTGAATAAAAATACACAAATACTGTACAAATAGAGGTGGTGTTGTCTGAGGTAATATATTTAAGTGTGTATGTATACAGTATAGAGTGACACTGAGGTATGTATTAAAACCTTATCTGTGAAGGGTTTACGTGTACTTAACTCAGTATTTTTAACTACATGTAGCCAGGCCACTAAACAACAAGGTCAAGGTCAACACATGCAAGTTAATCATCATCACCATCAAAATCAGTTTTGTAAGACTATACAGTGGTTTCATATTTAACCAAAAAACGGTGATATTTAGTTATCAGCATGGACTGTGTGTATGTTTTTTGTGCATATGTCTGTGTATCCATGGTCTCAGTAGCAAGTTTGTTGTTCTCTGGGTAAGCATATTTCAGAAGAAAAGCCAGAGGAGAGCAAAGTCAAATATCTGTGTTGACCTGTATATGTGTGGGATCGGTCTGTGGTCTCTCAGCGCTGGCCCTCTGCCAGGTGTAGCAGCCCACACAGTGAAATATGAACATTGTGAGGCCTCATGTGGATATCGCCATTTCAGCAATGCATGGATTATACAGTCAAAATCAATCCCTATTGACCTGCCAGGTGCAGCAATATGAAGCCAGTGCAGAAAGAATTAATGTAATTCAACTTTGAAAACTACATTGTAGGAGAAACAAAAAAGTTTTGGGAATGAGTGAAAAATTTACTTCTGTCCGCAATCCCAGTATCTCTTTATTCTCCCTCCCATCATCTTTCAAAACTGGTTGGATTACCAAAGAAACAAGTGGTCCAACTGGATTAATAAAATATTTTTTAATTAGTTAGTGTTATTAGTTATTGGTGGTATCTAGTTTAGCAAGCAGTTTAGTGTAAATAAAACTTTTCCGAAGTGCTCCCAGCTATGAAAAACTTGATTTTAATAATAAATCTTAAAACTAAAACTATGTGGGTATAGTTTTGGTAACCTCACCTTTAGATTAACCTTTAATACAGAAGACAACACAGAGACCTGTCTATATTTAGTATTTTTGTAGCAGCAAAGTACAATTTAAATTATTAGAGTGAGTCAGAGTGGAGAAATTCATACATTTGACAGTAACAGTATGGCTTTGCCTTGGCCTCTGACACATGATTGGTTAAAGATGGCTGCCTGCTGGTTCATTACAACCAATTCTCCCCCACTCAGATGCTGTTGGCCCCCTTCCCAACCACGAGTTAGCTCTCATGTTGAGATTTCTCCACTTTATGCTCTGATCCCAAAGCTTTCCTATTACTGATAATTTGGACTATTAGTTAGGGAGTGTCATCTGTGCACTCTAATTACCCTCTTGTGTTTCCCAGCTTCTCCTTATCATTTAGGTTTCCAGACCTAATGCTTCTCATCCTGCACATAGTTTTAGGCATGCAAGTTAATCTGTGTAGTGATAAAAGTAAAGTAGTGCTAAAACAATGTACTGAGTAGGATATTAAAGTGATACAGAGCAGTGGAAGAAACTCAATTTGAGTAATTCCATATGATGAGATAAAACTTATCTTTTTTATTCTCAAGCGTGTCCCCCTGGGCTGTCTGCTGTTTGCTTAAAACTTTTCTGATATTTCACAAGGCATTTATTGAAACCATTTAGTAAATGAGAACAGACACTTTAAATTCATATTACACATTTCATTAAAAGTGAAACATTGTTATGTTTTTAAATTAAATGTTCTGGTGAATAAAAAAGGTTTGTACAGTTATCTCCTAAGGGATTTATACAAAGAACACTGTTACGACATCAAAACACACAGACAGAAAATGTTTGTTTGAATGCATTGGACTGACCAAAACATTGTGCAACAGGAAAAAGCTCAGTACAAGTCTGAGTAGCGTGCATAACTTTTCTCAACAGATAATTTCCTGTGAATTTTGCAGTGTCTCAGCCAATCGTTCTTACGCCTTTTGAACACATAAACTCGTACACTTTCACTTTCATAGGCTACAAACAGGTTGGCATTTAATGTGAGCTTTGGACTGTCAAGTGTGAACCTGGTGACAAATGAAATTTATTGTGTGCTTTTGTTTTGAGGGTGACCAGAGCACTGAAAGCAGTCTCTGACAGATATGTGGTTGCCAATGGAAGGGCAAATTTGGCGAGGGAGTACAAACTCCTGCTTTTCAAACCCCAAAGAACAATAATGGATTAATTGGGCCAGTAACTGCACACTGGAAACATAGAGCTCAGAGCCAATGGACAGAAGAAACTAGAGTAGGAGAAATATATTCTCTCCTGGTAATTCCAGTCAGAATGTGCAACATTTTGGATTAACTGGAGGTTTTGTAAGAGATTATTGGGAAACCAAATAACCAAATCTACCACAAAGAGATTTGGTGGTGAGAGCAGCACAATGCAGTCTTACATCCACAATCTACAAATCCAAGGCACACCAGAGGCCATAAACCAGAAAGGCAGACAGTTACAGTGGCCAGAGGCAAAATTACTCTTGCAGTTCCAGAAGACAGGCAAGAGTTCAAAGCCGGCAGAAATCGTCATGAAAGCAGAATATCAAGCTGTAAAGTTGGTTCTGGGAAGAGATCAGACAATCTAGCGGACTGAGCGTGATGGAGGTGCTGCTTAAATAGAGGGTAGCACAGATGAAAACTATAGATTAAGATGTAAAGTGGAGAGAGCAAAGATAGAACCAAGATGACATGACACCATCAAGACACGGGTCTGCTCCAAAAAATAGCTCCTTCAAGCTTAACCAAAGTTTGCAGGTGACAACATGGGCAAAAAAAACATAACTCTTTTCAGATGAGACAAAAATGGAATTGTTTGGTCACAATGAAGAACTGTTCAACATGGTGTTGGTAGCATCATGCTCTGGGGCTGTTTTGCTGCCAGTGTATGAGGGGAAATAAATAAAGTGAATAGAACGGTGAAGATTACCTCAGAAATCAGCATTAGCTCAAAACCAGACCAGAAAAAGCAAAGGAAAGCTGAAACAGGACAACACCCACCACTTAAGGAGAAAATAAAGCTTTTCCCCAGTGCTGACCTAAACTCTACTAAACATGTGTGGATGGTTAATAACTGGTTAAAAATGTATTTGTACCTATTTAATCAGGTGTTTATAAATGCAGCTGTAAAATTCACTTGCCATACACTGCTCAATGTACCACCACACACCGGTGGCCTGTATGCTACTTATTTACACCAGTGAATTCAGGAATGCACAATGTCAGTTTTTTGCATGACCTCAGTGACTTTTGATAGTTATAAGACAAACATCACCACGTTATGAGGCTTGCTCAGTTTTTAAAGATGCAGAGAATTGAACTGTATCATAATCAAAATGCAACAATGCACTGCTGTCTCAAAGGCTTGAGACAAGAAGCAGCTTACCATTTCTCTTGTGCAATTGTCTGTGTTACATCTAAATAGATTGGAAAGAAAGGTTCACTGGTGCTGTGAAGGAGTAAGTGGGGAATGAAAATGATAACGGTATGAAAATGTACAACACACACATTCTCACCCTCAATCTCTATATGTCTAACTGCAACACTTGCTGTTCTTCGTCATTCACATGCAGATTTTTAGAAATGCACGCACCAGCATTCACACCAACACACACACCCACACACACACACACATATCATCATATACGACACACATACACTGATGCACACAAACTGAGTTATAGCCTTGATTTGAAATGTTCTCTCAGTAGTGTCTTTTTCTATTTTTTTGCTGCAAAGACAATAGTGTTTTTTGTTGTTTTTTTTGTTTTTTTCACTCAGACAAACAGCTGTCTCTCATACATAACACACAACACACACAGCCATCTGAATTTACTGATGAATTCCCTCGGTTGAAATATTTCATCTGCCAATCAAATTCCCTTCTATTCGTGTTTTGCATCTTGGCACTAGGGGACTTATTTTGTATGGGTGGACGAGGCAATAATATTTTCTCTTTTCTTTGTGTTTCTGAATAACTGTAACCTCAACTCTTCATATCTACACATTTTGAGATAGTTTTACTTTCCACGTTGGAAGCCTATGCCTTCTTCTCTAGCCTGCAACCCCACAGGCAATGACTAAGACTGCTGAATGTTTACCTATCTGCAGAGAATGAGTATGACATGTGAGTTCATGAATTCTGTTGTGCCTTAATGTCTCTTCCCTTAAGTCACACTGTCATCACATTGCACCTCTCGGTACTCTTGCTTTTCTGCATGGTGACACTGGTGACAGCTGCACCAGACCTTCCACGTCAGAGCTGTTTCTGTCGCTGCAGATCGGTACATCATTTGGCCTTTATTTATTGTAAAAGGAACAGACCCTAACAGCTGCAGCTTGGCCTTGGATCCTAAAAGTGTGACTGACACTCAAACACTCTTCCTTGTTATTTTTACTTCACATACGTCCCCTTGGTGGCTGGATTATTTATGCAGGCAAGGAAATTAGTGGAAGGAAATACAGAGTAGCTGAACAATACAGAAAGTGAAAAGACAGTTTGAGAGTAAGAGAATAACCTTGTCTACTGATTCACAGAGCAGAACTACTCAGAAAAAAGTTTAAGTTTTGAAAGCTTCTCCATGTACGGACAGAATTAATCTACTCCCTTGGATGAACTTTGCACCACCTAGTTTTTCTTTGGGGGGTTTGCGGCATTGTTTGCTTACACTAACATGCATTGAGGAGTGGACTGGCTGAGTAGCTGACATTGGGATCTTCATCAGAGAGGGGATGTTGTTCCTGTGGGATAACCCTCCTCAAGGATTTGAGGCCTGGGGCTGTTTCTACTCCATCAAGAGCCCTTGTTAGATCCTGGGGCCAAATGGATGACTGGGACAGGAATAGAGGGGAGATGAGAGACGAGAGTAAAGAACACAGAGGTTTGTATAAGGTAAAGAAAGTGGGCAAGCTTTCTGGATGCTTTGTGAGGATGGGTTAAGGTGCTGGGGGGGGTTGGCTAAGTGAAGCTGTGTTTGTGAGAGTGTGTGTCTTGTTAAGAAGGGGGTTGTGCGACTGTGCAGACCAACAGATATAGTCGTATCTCAGGGTTCCAGCTTAAAGAGGTATGTTTCAGTCATTGCCACTGGCTCAGTCACCCTGCCAGAACACACAGCTGTTGGCATGTATGTACGTGAGAGATTGTGCGTGTGTATAATGCATATGTGTGTTCTTGTGTGTATCTGTTTTTGTTAACATGTGATTGCCTGCACTTTTTTCTGTATGTATACTTGGGTCTGGCAGAAGCATGCGGCTAGCCATACAGTTATTGAGATGTAAAGCATCTCTTGAGCAGAATCACAAAAACGAGCCTGAGAGCGTGAATGTAAAGGCAGTGTTTCCTGCAGCCCCATGATTATTCGGTATCTGTAGCAGAAACATAATCAACGCTGTGTGTTTCCTCTGGGGCTGTTAGTAAGTGATGTTGTCATTCTGTACAGAGCAGAGACGGCTGGGTTTGCCTATGATGGCCTGATCATTTACACCGACACTGATGATGGTATTAACCAGATGCCAGGAAGCCTGTCGGACATGTTTCACTACGCAGAACTGAGCTGAGGCATAAAAGTGAGTCTTGGGGTCTGAAAATCTACTCCTTAACATTTCCTGTCTATTGCTTAAATGTTAGTTTATTTAATGATTTAAAGGTTATGCATCAATAAACCTAGCTCAGAACTGCCATAAGAAAGACATGACATTAGCTGCTGATAGGTTTAACAACTCAAATGAAAGCAGATATGTAATTTGCAAAATGCCAGATGAAGATGTTCATCACTGCAGGCATTCAGGAAAGACAATTTACTGTATTTATTGACCTATTACTTTTACATACAAAACATTGGCCAATTATTTTGATTTAAAGCAGATGAACTACTTTTTAATATGGCCCGTCAAATACTGGTCCACATTCGTTTAGCCTTTTTTTTTGATACTCTGCTTTTCACTTAATCCCACTAGATGGCGCACTCCAGATACAATTATCCTTTGCTGGAGTCTGCACTATCCTGTCTTTACTTGACCTTTGCCCGTGCATCGTACCGATGAGTGGATGGAGGAAAAGAAAAGTTGGGAGCGAGTGCAGAGTGTTTAATAAGTCGTGGACAGCAAAATATTTTTTCACCAAAGTCTGATCAAAGGCTGTATGTCTTACTTGCCAAGAAAACCATGGCGGTTTGCAAAGAATAGTTCTTTTCCACCAAGCATGCTAACTATGCTAGCAACCAGTCAACGCAAGAATGGATCGTTGCTGCTCAGAGGTTGGCTGCAAGTTTGCGAACTTGGTAAAATATTTTTCTCCGACAAGCCATTATTCAAGAGTCAAGCTCTAAAGCAAGTTATACGCTGGCTTTCAAATTAGCAAATGCCTAAAAAACCAGTCTGTGAAAGAATGCACGGTAGAGACAGCAGGTTTTTTGTGTCCAGAGAGCAAAAACAAATTTGAACAAATTAGGTTTTCACGCAGGACAGTGGCTACTAATACTACAACTAATTGACAAGGACTTAAGCAAGTCATTTGAGTTATATTCATTGCTACTGGATGAAAGTAAAGACCTTAAAGACACGGCTCAGCTCTTGATTTTGATCAGAGGGATTAGTACAACATATGACAGACACATTTGGTTGTTACAGCATTAACTTTAAGTAAACGGAGAAATTTTTTGTATTGGTATTTGTTTGTTGTATTATTTTTTGCCAATGTTACCACAGATGGATCACCAAACTTAACAGGTAAGAATATCGTGGTTCTTAAAATAATCCAGGGTCAATGAAAGAGGAAAACCCTTAGCTAGATGTTATTGTCCTACACTGCATTATCCATCAGGATTCCCTGTGTAAGTCTGTGTTGCAACCTGATCATGCTGTGAAGCCGGTCATTAATTCATATGTGCAAGAGGACTTTAGCATCGTCAGATTATTTCCTAATTTCAGTGTAATTGTTACAATGACAATAAAGATATTCTGATTACTAAATTCCTTGACGAAATTTGCTTCACCACTCCCACGTCCGCTGGTTAAGTTTGGGAAAAGTATGTCAACGTTGTGGGAGCTTAAAGGGGAGATTAGCTCATTATGGAAACAAAAGGGAAAGCCGGTGATTTTCCTGAGCTCACTGACACAGATTGGCTTTGTAATTTTGCTGTGGACGTAATGAGCTGAACGTAAAACTTAAAAAGATTTGTCCATGACATGTACACTGACAGAAGGTGGTAAACGTGAAGAGATACAGCAAATCGCTGGACGACCTGCATGGAGAATTCTGCTGTTGGTTCTGATTTTACAAAAGTTCAGGTGGTGTCATGTCACAAGGCTATCAAACAGCATGCGGTTGTAGTTGGAAGTGATCGAGCTTCAATGTGACAGCGTCTTTAACTCTGTTAAACTGGATGAATTTTATGCTTTTTTTTTTCAAAGCCAAGTGTCCAAACATGTGGGCGATGACACAGTGGATGCTGCTGTTGCTTGGCTCTACCTACGTGTGTGAGCAGATGTTCATTGCGATGAACAACAACACACTCCAGATCCCAGCTAACTGATCAACACCTCAGATCTGTCTTGTGAATGACTACAACCAAACTCGTACCAAACTTTATTGCACTGGCTAAAAAGTATTACCAACAAAGCTGCTCTGACTGAAATGTTATGTAAGTTTTCATTCACTTGGCTTTTACATTTAAATCAGTTCATACAAACACTCTCCATCCATCTGATACTGGCAAAGCCCACCTGTCAAATTTTAAAACTCTGTGGCCCTTGAGCCAGAATGTTTGGCCATCCCTGACTGAGTGAAAATATAGTGACAGACATAATGATAATCATTTGTTTAACACTGTAAACCAGTAACATAAGTGAGAACTGCTTTAGAATCCATTGAATCTGCTATGTGACACCTTTTCAAAAAGACGAAAACCACATCCAATTCATACAGTACTGACATACGACAGATTAACGTGACAGCAGCTTTTTCTCTTCAAGGCCGTCTACCCTGATCGTCACATAATTTACTAAAGCATATGTCAGCTTGTATCTCAAAGACAACAGTACATAACATAACAGTAGCAGTTAATGCTGGTGACGTTCTGGGTTTTTGGCTTGCTTGGCACTAGGATTCAACTCAACAGGAGTCTAGCAGGACTAGTAAATTACATTAAAAATGTTATTATAATAATTAGTCTGAATGCACCATAGGTGTAACAGTAGTCATACTAATGCGATATTGCATATAAATAAGTGACAGAGGAGGAACTGGAAATTCAGATAATCAGACTGACTGGTTGGAGGAGCAGGCTTCTAAATCCAGCCAAGTCCACTTGCCTCTGAATAGCATTTCTTTGGGAAAATCATGGCCTGAACAACTGAGAATATTCACATACACACAGAGGACAAAGGTTTCCTATGTCAGGAATGTATAACTTTAACTTTTAAATAAATAGTTAGTAAAAATATTTAAAAACACACTGCTACAGCCTGTTTGTAACCTTCAAAGCTGGTGGAAGATCGTGGTGGTTTTGTCCAGCAGTGTGTTTGTGTTTGTAAAGGGGTCCTTAAAGAGACAGAGCTTTTAGACAAAAAAGGTATTCATGTTCTCGCTTGAGAAAATTTTAAGATGTAAGCCCAAAATATGCATTATGTGACCTTAAGTACCTATAATTAAGCACTTTGTCCTAGTACTTTTGGTGAGCTGCTGCAAAGTAGTTTTCTCTTTATGTAATTTACTTCTTTTGTTAAGTTAATGTCACTCACCTTTTTGACACTTTTTTAATTGCAAACACTGCAACCTTTGTGGAAGGATTTCTGTGTGAGGGACTGTAATTTAAGCAGATGAGTCATACATACACCATGTTCAAAAAAACGACTGTGTGAACCAAATTGCAATGAGGTATGATGACTTAGGCTGGATTTAAAAGTAATGATTTGTCATAGCTCAGCAGAACGCGGCGCATAAGTCTGTCAGCTTTTGAAAAAAAGTCTGAGGTTTATTATGGTGAGTCAAAAATAACTATGACAGAAACAGCATCTAATGAAAAAATCAGAGCTCAACCTAACACTTGATCACACTCATACTTATTTATAATGTCTTCTACTGTAACTATGCTTTATGGCGTATTTGTTTAACCATTGCCTAATATTAGTATTACATTTAAGGCTTGACTAGATTATCATCATCTAAATTTTGATTGAAGTTAATGAACACATCAGCTAAGTGGTTTTCACCACAAACAAATGGACGATTGAGATGCACTGTATAATCCTACATGTATTATGCAACCTGGTTGACCTCATATTACTACAGGTCTTCCTCCTTTGGGAACCGTGCTTCCCATTGTCATCTGCAATAGCAGATTCAGTGCATATTATAAATGGAGATTGTCTTATTCTTTAGACCATTAAAGAGGACTCCATTATCTGCACTCTGTAATACACATATATACATACACAATAACAACAATTCAACTGCAGACTTTACAGGAACATAAAGTGGTCCACCTTAAGTAACTCCCCTCCACGCCACGCCATGCATATTTTATAACAGCCAACATTAAGAGCCAAAGGAATAAGGAATGCCTGGCTAGGCAGCTGGGTTAGCTCTACGCCCTACTTATTTTCTAGTTCAGCCACTTTTGTTTTTGTGGACTGGAACTGTACAGCGGATGTGTCATGAGAGTGAAAGATGAAAAATGTGGGATCATAAATCAAAACAATATAAAAAACACATGGCATATTTAAGGTTGAATATTTTTTGTTTGGATGTACTTATTGGTTACAGCCATAATTTCCTATTTCTACATGTTTTACATGTTACATGCTCATCGGTCAAGGTGTAGCTCTGTGGTAAGACATCGTTGTGTGCAACCAACAGTCTACTGCTACACACTGGGTCACACAGACGAGGTGTTCTGTTAATGAAACACTTTGGCATTTGGCAGTCATCTTGTTTTGCTCACCTGTTCCACACATCTTTAAGCTCCACTCCAGTCAGTTGTTTAGGTAGAAACTGTGTCGTTCTCTTCTGCTGTTTCTGTCTCAAAGGAACCAATATTCAGCTTCTCATACTCTATCCCACCTGCAAATTGGGGGCGAGGCACAATATAAACAGGTTTGGTTCCTTGATCACGATGCCCAATAGAGTCTCTTCTCACAGGGCCATTGATTGCAATTGACATTGGAAGAGAGAGAAGCTTGTGGTGTAAAGATCATGATGATGATTATAATGATGATGATGCAGAGGAAGAGTATTCAGAATGTAAGTATCACAGTACAGAATGATGAAAAGGATGTGATTGAGCATGAGCTAGTTCTAAAACAAAGATGAGCCACAGGACCAGCCCATCGGCCGCCAGTTCCAGGATCAGAACAAGCCCATCTGTAGCTAGCAAGGGAGGAAATGTGGATGGTGAAAAAGGCGCTGGTGGGACCTAAAGGGAGAGAAAATGTTCCAAAAACCCCAGGCTCTGCAGCCCTTATGAGCTTCGTCCACTCCACCTACAGAACCACCACCTAAAATGGTTAAAGACAAACAAACAAAAAACTCTTAATGATTATGAAACCTTGCTTCATTTGTAAATTTGTAGATTTTTTTCCATTTGTATCTTGGTTATAATTGATTTTCTTTTTTTTATTGCAGTTTTTTAGAAAACAGACAAAAGATGAGTTGCACTTGAATTAATAAATGTGATCTAACAGAGGTAAAAGGCAAATATATATGTATGCCTTTGATTGGGATGGGGTAAGCATTTGTTGAGTATTTTAACTGAAAATTGTTTGAATGTGCTGATTTAAAAACTTAAAAATTGAGTGTGTCCAAACAATGACCGAGTAACAAAAAATAGGAACACACACACCACACAAGCATAATAAAGCATTTACTATATATAATACTCTGCTCTGTGTGTGAAAAACACATGGACAGCTTTTCCTCATGGAAAAATCCAGTAAACCCCTTAAAAAAGATGCAGAAAGAGGTGCTGTATGTCTCCCTCGCTGTAAATTCCAGGACCTAAATATCCATTATATGTAAATGAGCAATAAGATAGTGATATTGGATATTGGAGATATTTGGCTGTGTTTGAGCCTCAGTCAGATGATGAGGAGTCCATTTTGGCAATTTAAAGTGCCAAGCATCTTACTTTGGACACAGTCATACATACCAGACTCCTGATTTTAGCATGCAAACGTTAACTTATGAGATGTGTTATATAATGCAACTGATTTTTACATTGGATAATTAAAAAAATACTTACATGTTGACTCCCGCTGGCTGCAGTTGTCCCAACATAAATACTTCACACAGCATCTGGCTTCAAAATGAGTCTCTTAGCAAAACCCTGTGACTTTTGCATTTAACTGGAAGAAATATGCACTGCAGATTAGAACTCCTTTAGAATCCTTAGCTGTGTGAGCTCGATGTCTGTAAATAAATTCAAGCTTATGCTACTGCAAGTAAATTGTGGAAAGATGCTCCAGGTTCTGGTTTACATCCAAAAACTGTGCACTCCTGTCCTGGCTGACTTCAGGTCAGTGGTTCAAGGTATCAGGTCAGGATATCAAACTGTGATTGGATTGAATTTTCAGTGTACTCTCCGCCTACTTTTAAAATCTGGAAAATGAACCTACACCAGCCTACACTATTTTAGTGACAAATTGTGCTCATACACCACTCAGTATAGTAAAAATCTGACAATATAGGACATGTAAACATAAGAAAAAGCATGTCCTTTCGTTGTCTCTTGTGCTGCACTTGTTTCTACATGGGAGAATACATATTTGATCATTTTGACCTGTATGTATGTATATTATA
>JAUMTR010000017.1:11784585-11814176 GCA_032270685.1 Microctenopoma stevenorrisi
TATATATATATAATTTTTTTTAGTTATTAGTTGCAGTGACTTGAAATGTGATAAACATTGAAGTCATGATGGCCTGTGGTTAACACTAATGTTGTCATTCACATGTATGAAATGGAGGACCCAAATGCAGACCAGAGACAAGAGAGGGTTCAAACAAAGGGACTTTATTGTGAATTAACACACAGCAGGATGCAACAGAAAATCACTCTTACTACGAGGCTAAATGGCTATACTGAAAATACCAATAGACAGGGGGGTGGTAAAGTGAGGGAGGAACAAAGGACACATGAGGGCTGCAGGAGACATGACACAAATTTAGCCTCAAATGGGAATATAGAAAGGTTGGATGCAAGCTACATAAGGTTGTTATTGCTTACTGTATGTCCAGGTTTCTCACTCCTCCTTTCTTCATTTTCATATTCTTCGAGATCATAATCATGAACATTTGAGCTGTTTCTTGGCAAAACAAACAACTTTTTCATCAAAAACTGCAACTGTCAAAACCTAATTATTCTGTTCTCCTCATTTGTGACTCTTTCAATGCTGCCACACTACTTCTACCATGACTACTACAACCATTAGTCATTGGAATAAAAATAAATGTTATTCTTGGCAATTTTCTGAAACAATTCTTGTATTTCTTATATAGAAAAGTTTAAATTGTTGAGTAGAAAGTTGGAATCTGTTTTTGGCTTTTCTGAAAAAGAGTGGAAAGCTTTGCTTTAGCAAATCATCCTCGAATGAATAAACAAAACATTCAGCTGCTCTTTCATTACTCGCTTTGGTATCATAATATTCAGATAAAACATTGCACCTCACTGCAACCTATTCTTTATAACACAGAATGCACAACTTGTGCTTGCTGGCCTTGATTGTAAAGAAACACAATAAGCCTAGTCCCAGTGATGAGGTTCTGTGGTGATCAGGGAGGACGTTGGGCATCTTAGAATACCATGCTGTCCAAGAGAGCTGTAACCTGGCAGCATGCACCTTCAGGATCCCAGGCTCAGACCCCAGGTTGGCTCCGGAGGTGTGCGTGTTTGTGTGTGTGTGGCTGGCATTTCTCGTTACCATCTGCAAACAGCAGGGATTCTGGCTAAGGTGGACATACAGGCACACACTCAGAAACACACAGGGACTCACACACATACTAACATATGTACACATTCTACAATAAACACAGCACCCTTGGCAGTGCAGCTTGTCAGAGTTTGTGTGCCAGGATGTGTGAACAAAGTGAACTATAATCACTCTCAATGCAAAAGATCAAAATCCTATTTCCAGGAAAGCAGGCAGTGCTGAGCTGAACAAAGCCACTAGCAAAATCTTTGCCCCACTCTCAAGCTCTCTCTCGCTCTCTCACACACAAATATTTTTACTTTTGTCTGTGTGAGGATACTCGTTGACATAATATGTACCACAGTCACTTAACCAGGTCATTGATTTTTACAGAGAAAATAGAAACACTCCTACTGTCTCCATCACAACCAAAAGTCTCACCCAAACCCTTAACCTAATACTAATCATAACATTAAAACAGCTCTTCGAAGGACCCAATAAAGCCTCACAACCAACACCACAAATAGCCCTCCTTATGTATAAAGACAGTGCACACAGGCAATTTGGAGGAATAAAAGGAATATCACTGCAGGCAAATCAGTTATATTGGCCAGCATAGATCACAGATGCTGTATTATTCACGTCTTTTATGAGTCCTTTGATCAACTGGAAGACCTTAAATACAAAGCATGAAATATAAATGACTGTGATGTAAATGTGAACAGTTGTGTTGCTAAGGGGACATAAAAGTTCATTATGAACATTTCAGTGAGTTGGCAACGATTACTGTGAGGCCAATGCTATTGTTTGAAAGTCCAGATTAGTGCCCTAATACTGCAGGTCTATTGTTGGTGATTATGAGCTTAACTAAACAAAGACACCAAAGTTAGGTGATGAAGATGAGGCCAGAAAAGAACAGTGAATCAAAGCCTTCTTCATAGAGTTCCTTTATGTCGATCTACTGCAGGAGAGACAGGGAATCACAATATAATACCAACATCCCTGCCTCTCATGACTTACATGACTGTAAAAGTGTCTGTTTGTTTGCACAGATGCAAAGTTAAAGAGCACTCATGGATCCTATTTGTTGAATATGGTGGAGCTGATTAGAGAGGACGGTTTGAGGCCCTGAAAGCTGCTTTTCCTAATCCAGAGATGAGTTAAATAATAAGAGGACAGTCTTCTTGCTCACACAGTGACAAAACACTGGTTTTGGCTTGTGCCTGAAAATAGAGCTGGTATCTCCACTCTCTCAGAAAAGTCCCTTGGCCACAGTAATGATAATTCTAAGTGGGAAAGCCTCGGTAAACCAGCAATTCTCTTTGCCAGAACAATATCTCCAGTGTGAGCAGTGTTTTGGAAGCTACTAGTGTGTTTGGTGGCTTGGTGGAATATCCCAGTGCTGGGTTGAAGATTAACCTACTAACACAATTGAAAAAGTTCCAGGCCTTTTCTTTCAGACACTGGTGATTTCTTGCTTGTTAGAGTCTGTGCCAAGATTCACTTTTAAATCCTTCTTGCTTTAATTCACACACAAGTATGCTCACGCCGATTGCAAACAATTAGAGGCCTTATTGCTAACTTCTGGTAGCTCTAGTTAGATCATAAAAACAAAAGCTACATGAATGGTTACTTTTTTCTAACATTTATTTATTTTCCTTATTCAGGTGCACAAAAAGAGACACAAAAAGATGAAGATGATCAACACAACTATCAGACTGATGCATACAAAAGTCTATGTAAGCGAAGCAGGAAAAATAGAAAATACAATTATCCGTGTCAGTTCGACCCCAGGGAATTCACAGTATAATAGCTCTGGATCTAATTCACTTGCAAAAGAGTTTAGGAGGATGTAAAGCCTGAATCGTGGCCTCAGACCATGAAAAAGCCTCTTTTCCTCCAATCCTTCACACAGACAAAAAGATGTCGCATCTCCACTCCATGTGAGAATCGCAGCTTTCAATCCGCATGTGGGACAGAGGCACCCTGGCTAAAAACAAGCACTCACCATGAATGAATATATACGTTTGCTTAGCACTGAATGTGCTTTCATTCAGTCCCAGTGAAAGAGGGCAGGCCAACATACGGTTGTGGGGACTGGCCACTCATCCGACATTAGAGTGAGATCAGGGAGTATATATTAATGTATTCTTTTTAAGAAACTGCTACTCAGTGGACCATGAATTGAGCCTTTTCATAGGAGCTCATCTCATACTGGTGTGAAATGAGGTGAAAATAAGCAGACTTAAAAAAGACAGCTTTGAAGGAAGTCTTCCCTGAATGTCTGTGGAGGTTTGCTGTGGTGACCCAAACAAATCAGCTTTTGAAGGGAGTCAAGGGTGAACTCGGCGCACTGGGAAACAAGCTCAGGCAGACTTCTCCCGCTGTCAGCGGATATGCATGTCAGAGCTAGTGCTGTCATTTTCTCATCTGATCACGTGTTTCTCTGCCTTCTGGGCCCTGTGCTCACAAGGCTATGCTAGTTCCTAGACTGTAGCTGTAACCCCAACATACAACTCGACATAGGACAGCCTGTCACAGTGATTTCCATGCACACACACACACGCACACAAGGAACACCATTAAACCAAACTCAAACTCAAAATACACCAATCATTCACGACAAATAAAACATTAAGAGGAACATAATAAAATAAATGGCACCTATATTTCCAGCAGTGGGCTGTTTCATGTGAGGGCGTCTGTGTGCTGCATATTTATCAAAGTGACAGCAGGCGTCAGGGATACAGGGGCTCCAACGTAAGCACTTACTCACTAATGGCTTACACAGCCACGGATCATTATCCCTCACAGCATAGCACGGCGCAGCACAACACTGTGCGACGCAGCATCATTCTGTACGGCAACCCCTCAGTCCCAGCATTACATTGGCTTGACTGCAGTGTGAAGTGTGTAGGAGGCAGATTAGATCTTTTGCCAGAATGCTTCCTCACTTACAACATCTAAATAGTCACAGGGCTTAGCTACTTTTCAGTTTAATAGTGTTTAGTTATTAGTGTTATTTTTTTAAATTTCAGTGTGTTCAATAGTTAACTTTTTTCTTATACTTTCAACATCTGTGTCGACTGTGCTCCTTGCTGCTTTTTTACAGGTTTGTTGCAATGTTGACTTTACTTTTACCTCCATTTTCTATTGCTAATACAGATTTGTTATATTTATTGAATTTGGGTGACAAAAATGTTTTTCATTCACTTTAAATATGCATTAAAATATCTTTGAATGCACTTAATTTGGAGAGAAAACTTTTTCACATCAGTTTTTGTTGAGTTAAAATTTGATGTTACTTATTTTGATGTTGGTATTTTGTGTAATTATTTTGTGGGGGTTGTTGACAATATATCTATATATGAATAAGTATTGATGGCTTATAGTAAATGTTTTCTAATACATGTGTTTATTAAAAAAAAAAGCTGCATTTATCAATAGTATGATAGATCTGTGTGGAAGCTGCTGTTTTGTCAAGTAGTGGTGAACAGAACATTTTTCACACCAGAATCTTTAATGCGAAAGCCTTTGGATACAGTGCACCAGAGTGTATGCAATATACCAAACCATGCCAGGCTTCCTGCTGCTCTTACACAAACAGCTCACACAGACAGTGCTGTCCACACACACATGCACACATCCACATCTGCACACTCACAAAGATGTCAAACAGCCGCTCAGTCATAGATCAAAATATGGTTTTGACTGAGGGCTACTATAATTGTAATGTCTTTTTGTTTGAGTTTCATCTTGTTTTCATTTTCTTGGTGGCCTGTGAACAAAGCTGGAACATTCAAAAATAACAGCAGTGACACTTAATACACTCTGGCAACTTTCATAAGAAGTAAGCAATAAAGATGACTAAAGCTTCCTTTTTGGTTGCCTAAGAGGAGGGTAATCTTTCTCTCTTGGCAGACAACGAATTGATAAATATGTTACCTTAACTATACTTAGTTTATCTAACATCTATCTCAAATTCTCAAGATTTAGAGTGAAATGTAAAATGAAAGGTTCTTATTCTAAACATTTTGTTTTTGTTTCCTTTACAGTTGGAAGGCAGAGTCACATGAGAGTCAAATGAGACGGCCTGCCGTGAACAACAAGAATGAGATAAACCATGAGCATTTTGGAATAGGAGAGACAGGGTGTACCTGACAGCTAACTAGGTTGATGAGGCAGCAATAGTTGTAGGGTTAGATGTATAGGACTATGGGTGAGAAAAATAGTGATGGGTTCCCTGCTCAATTAATTAGAAATTAGAGAAACGGAAGGGAGGAGAGGGGGCAAAAAAAGAGAACCAAGAGTGTGGTGTGTCGTGGAGCCCCTGTGAAGAGTGTGACTTCACACGATAAGTGTGAATGGCTAGCGTAGCTGAATGAAGGAGGTGAGAGCGGAATCTGGGGTGAGGGAAGGAGATTCAGTTTGAGGAATGAGTCCTAGGTTTAGAACCTTTCATCTCAACCATGGCTGTGTTTACAAGCACTCAAGTAATCAGGTATCTTTAGGAAAACTAGGTTTCCTGGGTAATTAGGGATTGGTTTAACATGCACTTAGGAGACCTGGTTACTGGACGTTTGCCTTACGTTGGGCTTATTTTGGCAGCATGGTTCAAATTCTTTTTTTGATATGTCATGAAAGTGTCAAGAGATACATGAAGAAAGACACAACTCTGTTTTTTTACAGAAACTGTGTGAATTAAAAAGAAAAACACTATTAAATGTGACTTATTTAGATGACACTACTGTTTTGGTTTCAGTTTTACTCTAGATTTTATGCATACTTGATTTAAATGAAAAAAAAAACCTTAAATCATTTGCAAATGACTTGATTTAATGACTAATCAGATGTGACTTGAGACCAGAAAATATTGTAGAATGGTTGTATTTTCATAACATCATTTATTTAATTATTGCATAAGTTATTTAAATAAAAATGTATAAAAATTATTGTGTACTTCTAAGTCTACACCAATGCAAAAAAAGTCAGACAATAAATTATATCAAATACTGGATATTAAGTGAAAGTTTATTCAGTATCTTATTCAGTAAGATACTGAATGAATGACAGTCTGAATAATTATAAGCCTAAATTAAACAATACTTTGTTTGATAATAGTTTCAGTGCAGTTTAAGAATTAAACAAATCGGCATCCTATATACGTCCAATATTCAAATCGTGGAGTATATAACTATAGCAAAATTAGTCTGTGTCTCATCACATGCAAAATGACCTTATTAGTGTAGGGCTGTTTGTGTGCAGAATTGGTACAGTGCAAATGCAAAGACAAATGCGCTCAATCAAATGTTTTCTGGTTTAATCTGATTTTAATCTGTTTAATTATTGAGTCCACGGTCACTAAGGCTAAATAGAACTCTATGTGGGAAGGAAAAGAAACTACTTTGGGGAACAGAGACAAGGGGTGAGCAAAAGGGTGTTAGAAGATGTTGAGTGTTTCTGCAGAAAAGGTACTTGTAAAAAACAAAAATACCAATGGGATGCTGAAACAGAGAAGTAACAGCCCAGCCCTGTGTCTGACAGCTCTGGCTTCCCAAACGACCACGGGAGGAACATAACGATCTATGCCTCCCTGCGGGGTGACTGTGTTTACTCTTACGGCTGCCATGCTCTGCAACAGTGGAACCTTTTTGCTGGCACAGCACTTTTCCACTGAGGCAGTGCTAATTCAATTAACCAGGCGCTTTGTTAAGGCCCTGCATTACACATCTGTATGCAAATTGACTTGCTCACCTAACTTATGAATTCTAAGTGGCTACATTTGCATGCTGCTGCACTACAGATGTGCTTCCTTGTCATGAACATAATATGGCTGTGGCATGTATGTTTAATGAGTATTAAACATTTAAGAGCTCAGACCATGTAGAGACGAGGTACAGCTCGTAAAATATCAAAGCAAATAGTGTATTTACTTAAGACAGCTCCTGTCTTTTACACTCTCTGTCCTCCAGCCAAAGGGAGAATAAAGTTACACTAGTGCTCTGTCCTTTCAGGTCTTCAAGGTCCCACACTGGTGAGCAGTGCGAATAGATCCCTTTCTGTGACCAACGAGTCTTGAAGAATAGAGAAAATGACCTCTGAGAACTGCTGAGACATAGATGGAGGACAGAGGGAGGAAGGGAGTAGGAAGGATTGCAAATTAAAGTTACAGAGGGAGGATTCTGAAATGATCAGGACTGTGCGAAAGCCATCGCCAGGGGTAAGAGATAAATGACACACACTGAGTCAGTAATGAGACTCGTCATGCTGATGACGGCTGAAAAGGATTGGAAAAAAGATATTTTAATATGTCCTTACATATTTGAAATAGCTGAGATGCATCTGGTTAAGCAAGCGCTTAGCATATTTCAAACTTTTTTTCCATGAATTAGTCATAAGAATGTCACATGTATGGAGCAGTGGAGCAGTTTTACCTCTACTGTCTTCCAGGAAGTGTCTATCTGGTGGTGCGCATCAACTCAAATCAATTCCATTCAGTTTTATTTGTATAGCGCCAAATCACAACAAAAGTCATCTCTCGGCACTTTACATTTTAAGGTTTGAGACCTTGCAAAACACAAAATATTGTAGAAAACCTAACTTGAGCAAGCACTAGGCAACAGTGGAGATGAAAAACTCTCAATGGAAGAAGCAGAACCAGGCTCCTAGTGGGTGCCCATCTGCTTCGACTGGTTGGGGTTAATGGACAGAGTAGAGAGAAAAGAACTATTCCTCTAAATCCTGCCTGAAAATCTTCATAAAGATTGTTCCTGCGCAGGTCCTTACATAGTTGCATTAGATTTTAGAGAGAAAGGGCAGATTGCATACTAGTCTGCAACTGGCTAAAATCCCTGAGTGAAGAGTAGTTTTTTTCAGAAGGGGTTTACCTATCATCACATCATTATACCTCAACCAGTAAGTCTTGGTGGTGGAGCAACAGCTGGAGCTGTCAAGGCAAAGAAAAAAGAAGGAAAAAATAACATAAGACAGTTTACAAAATGAAGAGTCGTTAGGAACATTTGTGCAGAAACACTTGCATTGCAGTGTGTCTGATTGTGGGACTTTCGAAGCAGGTCTAGTCTTGAGAGGCTCAGTGATTTTTAGGCTCTCTCTCTCTTTATATTGTAATTATGGGATTGCTTCAACCTTGTTCCTTTGTTTTCTTTCGACACAGATCCATTTTTCTCTCTATTATATTATATTTATTTATTACGTTTTCACCAGTAAAGTTAAAAGGTGACACAACATATGTTTCAGTGACAAAAAAGTGACAGTTTTTTCAAACATTAAAGCTAAATGTTCTACAAATCCATCAAAAGAACTTTTGTAAACTTTTTAATGATGATTTTTATTTAATGATGATTTAATGTTTTTCTTACCATTAGTGGATTTTTATTTCTATAATTTTATTTTCTGCAAATACAATTAATCACTATAAATATTTTTTAATGCATCAGCTATTTAACTTATCACAAGCTAATGATGTTTTGTCCCTGCGGCACAGTGTGGATGCGGACGCGTATTGTTTCTTATATTAATTTGTTTCATCAACTAGTGACAGAGACTGGATTGTGTGATTATCTTATCTTGACATTTAGCAAGTGGAAGTCTGTGCTTTGGTTACCAAAACTTATACTGTGTAACATTAAACCAAGAAGAGTGACAATAATAAAACCTGGAGAAAAAAATGGGGTGCAACAATAGGGGGGTTGTCACTCTGTCCCGGTGTCCTTGCATGAGGCTGAAAGATCATCTGTATCCAGTGGCAACAGATGATGAGACGCAACAAAATTCTTCATCCCTTGCACCCATTCTATCATTTACACTCGCTCACATATAGACATCATACTCTATCATGCTCCCACAGACTTAAATTGCACAGTCGATGTTGATTGCTTATGTATAGTACACTCAACCCCGTTTATTAGGGAGTGGCACTATTGCCCCTGCCAAGGTCACTAAGGATATCTTGGATTGCAGTCGATTTAATTACTGCATAATTAATCCACCCACATCACTCTGACATATAGTATGTCTTCCTAACACAGTGTTCTGTTTATATATAAACATATGTATATATATATATATATATATATATATATATATATATATAGTATATACAAGTATAAAGGTGCATAGCATGCTAGTTCACCTATACATGTAAATATGATCACTGAAAAATGATTTATCTCTTTTTACTCCATATGGACACACAGGGAATCCGTTTATCTGATGACTAATCTTAATTGAAGCTGCCACCCCTGTCCAGAGGGTCCTCCTCCTGTCTCATCACTCTCTTCCTCCTTCTCTTTCTCTTCCTCCTCCTCCTCAGTGTTCCAAACACTTCTGTCTTGTTTTTTTGTCCTCTACCAATCTCCCCTGTGTTTCTATTTTACCTTTCTCTGTCTATCTGTAGGAGATCCAGAGTTCTCATCAAACATGACCTCTCAGCACGGCCTCTCCTTGTTCTCTCTCTTTATAGTCTTCTCTCTCCTCGTCTCCTCCTGTCTGTCCTTCTCCAGCCGGCCTTTGTGTTCCTCCACATAAAGTGAGAAGGACAGAGGGCAGGGACCTCTAGCAGCAGGTGCTGCTGATTAGAGGCTGTCGCGGTTCAGCCCTGAAGCCTGGTTTGGTCTAGTTTTATTTAGCTTTGCTTTCACTTTTATTTTGAAATCCTGCTGCATAGTGTGTTTTGTTCCTATCTGTCTCCCTGTCTGCTGGTGATTAGGTAGTGATTCTAACTGTCCAGCCAGCCTATTCACTGTGAATCGTCTGTTTCTCTGTTCAGCCTGTTGCTCCTCTGTTTGAGGAGTTTAGCTGTGGTAATCAGCCTGCACAACGGCATTCTTTGAATATGTCCCTGCATTTTCTTCGTCCCCATACTGATCTCTGATATTAGACTTTATGCCAGCTTGACTTGTATGAGCTGATACAGATGCTGGAGGTGTAGATATACTTCCAAAGTAAGATCTCTTCTGGTTTTCCATCAGTCAAATACCTGGTACCTGCCTTTTTGGTAGGGTACCTTTTGTAGGTACCTTTGTAGCAGCATTTAAGCAGTGGTAAGACCAAAAGGTGATGTGAATACACTGCAGACTACTGGTCAAAGAGATCAGTTAATGCAGTCATCTCGTCACACTTCCTGAATGCTCCCACTTTTTTTTCACTAGTGCGTCTTCTTCCTTATACCTTATACCAGAAATACCAGAAAGATTCTTTCGGCAGTTTCACGACACTTCGGTTTTGTGGGGTATTGCCATGACAACCAGCTAGTCCGAGGCTGTGATATATTTGCAGAGGAAAATGAAGTAACTGGTACCAAAATTGAGTCGAGTTAAGCTCAGTTGAGACATCGTTACATCGTTTGATGAGTGGCGATGTGGATCACTGCCTATCAACGTGAAGCCAATGAAGAAACATGTACATTTTAAATCTTTTAAAAAAAGGCAAATGTTTGATCACATTTTTAAACTGAAGAAGAACAAATGGGTCTTTTTGTTACCTAGTGATATGGACTCTGAAGAAGAATTACTTCCTCATGTATAAGGTTTAAAGCCCATGGGTGGATCCCTGCAGTCTACTCCAAAACATAGATTAAAAGAATAGGCAGTTGGAGTTTTGCCCTTAGGGCTCCTAGACTTCGAAACTACCAACCTGAAGTGGTTAAGCAGCTGTGTATCATCTGTAAATAAATCCACAAAGGGGCCCTGAATGATACTTCTATTGTTCCCACTGCACTAAATGACCATAAGACTGTATATCTGCAGCAGCAGTAGGGGGTTATTAATTACTATCAGTGACTCGAAGAGCTTTAAAAACATTTCAGCTGCTGCACTAAAAACTTACACTGTCTGAGTCCAAGCTGAGAACAAAGCTGTGCTTTGTTTTTACATAATTAATAATTATGTGTAGCTGGGTGGTAAATATATTGAGAAATGATTTTATACCTAAATAGATCTCTAAGTTAGCGAAACGGATTCATGTGTTCCTTTTTTCCTTTGTATAATTATGTTTCGTTATCTAAAAACTTTTAGTATATATCGCAGTGAGCTGTCAGAGTCTCATTTTTATTTCTGACTTTAATCACAAGGGGGAAGAAGAATTGTTGTGTGTAGAGACAGCTAGGTGGGAAAAACTGTGTCAGTATAAAAACACATATTTTGTATATATGTATACATTAATAAACCCTAAGACATTATCTGTTGATACTTTAACAAGATGTCACTGGTTTTGAAGGACTATAAGTATTTTGGGAAGTTCTGGCACATGCAGCCGACCACTGTATTCCCGGCTGCATAGCGAGGTAATGAATTCTGAAATATACTATTGTATTTGACAGGGTGGGGGAGGTTGGCATTAGTGGCACACTAATTCAATTCAATTCTATTTATTTATATACTGACAAATCACAGGAGTAATCTCAAAGCATTTTACACAGCAATGCTTAAGACCTTAAACTATATAACAATACAACTATAAATGATCTAAAAAACCCAACAATCACACTTTAACAAAAGAAATCTCCAGCAGAACAACAGGCATCAACACATCAGGTACGTGCAGGTATGTCCTTTCATTTTTCAGACATCCCAGTGGAAACTATGTTTCTGGGTTGCTCTTGCACTTGAGTTCAATGTGAGGTTTAAGGTTTGGTACAGTATGCTATTATGGAGATTTCTGACAGTTGTCATGTTAAAAATTCTAGAATAACGTTGTCATTGTAATTTCTTTTTTCCTAAATGTATTTAGCAAAGTTTGTACATTTCCCTTAGTTTCTTTTCTTAAGTGTATAGCTTATGATTAAAAATGCTGATAATATCATACAGTAGGACTTGGCATTCCCGTGTTCTCATACCGAGAGCTGTGTGAGGATCCAAGGTCATCTATAATTCAAAACCAGAAATACCTGAATGTTGTATATGACCTGTTTATGAGAGTGTGTTTTTGTGCCAGCACTATATGTGCTGACTCCAACGAAAAAGGCCTGTCGAGACCTGCGAGAGGTAGTTAATATGTGGGAAAATTAAGAAGAGAGAGAACGAGACACTGTGGCAAACAACTGGAAAGTGAGAGAGGAGTAGCTTGTGTGAGAACTGTTGTGCAGGCTTTCTCTCCCACAGGGAAGCAGGGGCTGAGTCAGGATGGAGCACAGGTGAGTGCTGGCCCAGGTGAAGCTGTAATTTCCTGTGTGTGGTGTGTGTGGTCTTTGCACCTGCAGCGACATCCTGCAACACAGCTGCTCACCCTCAGCATGGCTTCGGCCAGCTAGGCAATGACTGTATGTTTAACTCATACAGTCATATGTTTAGATTTAGATAGTTTTAATCTGCATAACTGCCCTGTTTCTCCGTCCTCTGCAATGTTTTTTTGTTGGGTTAGATTCAGAAAGCTGTGGAGGAGATGCCAGACAGAATGCTGTGTTTGTGCTAAATAGCACAGACACATTGGCCTTTTGGAGAACATTAAGCAAATGGTTTGAACAAGCAGTGTAAAGGAAACCTATCTCTGTTGGTGTTCTGGAGAGAAAGCTAATGACTAGACTTGACCATCTGAACATTAGAGAAATGATCTAGTGATGCCTGTAGAAATCATATAAAAGGGTACTCGAAGCTGAAGAGTAGGCGTTCAGTGCTTGTGGGCAATTAGACAGGGTGTGCAACATTAACATCGTTAAAATGTTTAAGATTTTCTCAGTCTCTCAATTACCTTTGGCATATGTAAATGGAACATATGTTTGGCCACTAGCTGTAGCTTTTACCGCGCTGTAACGCTGAAGTGCTGATGTATTAGCTTCATAAAATGATTATTACATTTAATTCCATCCCCAGTATGCTAATCACTGGGCAATGTTTTACAACATCTGGGGGAGAATATCAAATGATATCACCGCACTCCCCGCTTGTATGCGCTATCTCTGGTGTGAATATTAAAACAGACACATCCACGTGAAATAACAGTGATAATTGAGGGGGGCTGTTAGATGTGGCTAATGTCAGGATTATCGGTTGCGCATTGGGAAAATCTGTAGGAACATCAATAGACAATGGCCTGAGGTGGGACTGAATAATTCAGAGTGGGGAAGCGACGTGTACTGTTTTCTCTCTCTCTGATTAGACAGACACACAATGCGGCAAGGGCTTAGCTACACTGACTTTGATCATTTCCATTTTTCAAAAGAGAAAACAATTAAAACAATTAATTAACATGAATTTATTCTACTAGAATTGTTCATGTTCTTTAATTCTGATGTTGATGATTAAAATGTGACAGGGTCACACCATTGCAAAGTACTGAAAAAGATCAAAACATTAGCTGAGAGGCTTCTGCAACAAACCAGTCAAACAGAACATGGTAACTCAATCTAAATGGGAAACAAACTTGTGTTTTTTTTCATGTTTACAGTAAAAGATTTGTTATAAGTTATTTGAAAATCGTTTTATTCAGCTTGTCCCACCTTTGTTTCCCACTGCTCAGGGCCATAGGCCTGAGAGAGGAGGATGCTGCTCTTTCTCTCCCGTTCTCAACCGCTCCATTCTCCCCCGTTGAAGTGAGTTTTTTTTCTGACACTGTTGTTGTTTTTTATGATAGCAGTTTGCGTTTGCATAGAGTCAGCATTTTGTTGTACTCCTGGCCGCATGTAGCCAACATTTTCTTAGTGCTTCAGGCAAAATACGCCATTGTTTGATCTGCTTCAAAACAACTCGGTTTCCCAGAACACTTTTGGCAAACAATTTTGGCCCCTGTAAAAAACATGACCTATGATAAATGCCAGATGCATACACATGAATATTTAAAAAAAACATTTGAACTGATTGAAAATGCTAAATATATTATTATAATTAATAATCTTGGTGTACAAACCTTTTAGTTGCATTTATGCTTTGAGTCCCTGTTGATTTCTGACCGTAACTTACACACAGATACGCATAAACACACACACACAACACCCTACTCACATTCACAAGCATCCTTAACACATCCAAGAAAAAAGGTGAATGAGTGAGGCCAGATTGGGGTAGGAGGGGCTGCAAGTGGGAGCGGTGTCAGACAGACGATAAAAGAAAAAGGAGGAGGAGGCTTCACAGTGAGTGGTGCTCCTGCAAACAGGAGTGGAGACAGAGGTCAGGAGAGGGTTAAGTGATGTAATTGGTATTGGATGCAGGTGCAGGTGTTTTCTCAGCTTCTCTACTTGAAAGCTACCCCCCCCCACACACACACACACACACACACACACATCTACAGACTGCAGATTTGTGAAAGAAAAATCCTGTCTACTCCAATTAGCTGTTGGTGAAGGTCAGTGAAGGTCAGCGTATGTTAGAGAGAGATAAGTATCCCATTAATGGGTGAGTGCCTGTTCTGTATTGTACATGGTATGAGTCACTTTTAGTCACTGAAATGCTCTCAGACTTAGCACAACCTACTGTCGGTATTAATCCTGAAATATACCTTCTCACATTTGGTCCGAACATTGTTTTTGTCTTTATTTGTTCACTAGCTATGAAGCTCAAAAAGGAAGCCACAGATTGTTTCAGCTGAAAATATGAAAAGGGGCCAAATGAAATATTTTGAAATCCAGTTAAGCTTGATTGATTTGTGTGTGCTCTTGGCAATGTTCTGCACTGTCCACTCCTACTCCTCAGGCTGTAACCTGATTCTTTTATTTATCATATTGGTAACCACTATACATCAGCATTACTTACTTTACTTATTCTGTGGTATGTGTTGACAATTTTATGCAAGTGTCAATATGATATTTGCATATTGCACTTTGTGTTTAATGAGAATGTCTGTTCTTTAGGCATGTGTACATATGTATTCTCTGTATATCTTCTTTATTTAAACTATGCACTGCACATGGAAGATGAGGCTTTTTTTAAATTTCAGTAAGGTAGGTTTAGGAGTTTGGAAATCACCAGTAATTGAATGACATGAATCACCTGTGCAAAGAGATGCTGCTTAGTAGCTGTGAGAGGATAGGTGAAGATGAGGATATCTGTCACACAAGTAGAAATGTAGACTTGGCTCACACAAATAATATCACTCACACAACTCTTTATTCCAACCGTATTTCCCACCATTCATGCTGCTCTCCCTCATTATTACATATCTCCCCATCACTTTCTCCCACCCTCTAATGTACCACAGGTTTCCATCAGCTGGTCAGGGAGGTGGGTGGAGAAAGAAATGTGTGAATCAATAGAGTCTTTATCCTGCCTTGTGGCAGGCCTAGAAATCAATGGCCATGGGAAATTAAGCCGTACTCCTTGAATACATTGGAGCCCACAACAAAGCAGGTTGGTGCAAAATGAGTAAACCTGTTCAGATTAAAATGTAAAAGAATATTTGTTAGGCTAAAGTGTCGAAATAGTCGCCCTAAGAACTCGTGTTTGCCTCTGTGTAGTGTCTGAGATACTAAAGCCTTTGTGACACTGGCATCCTGGAGTAAAATGATAAACAGTGCATTTATTCTGGAAAAGGAAAAAAAAGCCCAAAGAGTCGAAGATACTTTGTATGAGACAATATTTGACAGTACAAGTTAAATAAATTCCAGCCAAGAAGCTCACACTGAAGAAGCTAAAAAGAGAAGACGTGTTTGCCTTTGTTTTGTTTTTCACTTTTAATTCAGACTGCTCTTACAAAAAAGTGTGTTATTCATTTAAAAGAGGCCTCTGGGCTTTGAATCAATATGATTCAGTAAATATTAAAGTGGCAAAAAAAGGCACTGATCAAAAATCACTTTGAACAAGCAAGTAAATATTACAGGAAGTTGAACACAGGAAGTTGAACATTAATGATTTGGTGTTTCCCTTTGCTAATTAAAAGATAACTTTTACCTACTGCAAACTGTGATTAACAGGACTTTACCCATCCTCTAAAAGTGTGCACCATAATCAATAATTAATTCAAACCCTGGCAGTTAATTCAGATCAGTCAACTTGGAAAGACAACATAAACAAAAAAAGGGGGGAGACCAAGAGGAAAGTAAATAGACAAGAAAAAGAAGGAGCAACGCAGAGACATGAACGGAGAAATGATGAGACAGAAAAAGAAAGAAAGAAAGTGAAAGTCAGAGAGAGTGGCTGACAGCATGTCGAGTGAGACAGAAAGAGTTAGAGAGAGGTAAGCTCTGTTATTTCTCTGAGGACCTGTGTGAAGTAGCTCATACTAAGGCCTCTGGCACCACATCACTCGAACCAGCCTAATTGCAGTCCAACAGGAGTGGAAAAGCCTTGTACAGACCCAAAGGATTTCTGCATAAAAACAGCACCAGAAACCAGCAATCTTGGGTTGCGTAACCAAGTAAAACTTCTGTAGTTTCCAGGATTGTGATAATTTTTTCTGCCCTGTATTTTTCCAAGTGAGTTTGGCATTATTTACAACAGATGGCTGAGCTTATTGCAGAATATAATAACATACTTTATCCAGTGACTCTAAATCTTTAGATGATGTTTTGGAGGAATGCAGTTATTTTGTATAAAGAGCAAATAATTATACCGATGCGCTTGTGCACGTGTAAATTATTTGATTATCCTTATATACCCTGCTATTTCATTTCATGGATCTTTCATGGATCTCCTTTTAATTTGTATGACTTCCATAAGCTTATGCCACGTCGCTGCATCTACTTCTGTCCAGAGTTGGATTCATTTCACCTCTGGGTCAAGGTCTGGACTCCTCACATCTGGATGGTGATGGCCAATCCATATGTGAACATAATATCTCATGCTTCCTGAGCCTCTTTTTCACAATTTCAGTCTAATGAATCGTGGCATTGTCCTTTCTAAATAAGTCCCTGCCTTCAGGAGAGAAAAACAATCCATTGATGAAAAAAATCACACATTCAGTTGTCAGTTTGATGATGTCCGCTGACCTTAATTATTGCAGTAATTATCTCATGCAGCGCTCTAACCCATTTGTTTAGTTAAATCTAGTTATATACTGTATATATGCCATCCTGATATCTTTTCAGGAAAGGCTCGTCTTGTATGAGCAAGACAATGCCAGACAATGTTCTGCACATAATGGATCAGCATTGATATGTGGAAAAAGAGTCCTGCTTGAAGACCTCCCATTTAATCCACGGACTTCAACCTGAGTGCGTGTCTGTGTGCAGGACAAAGGGAAGGCAACCAGACAAATGGTCTTCTGCAAGCTGACGGACAGCAGGCGTTTACTGGTCAAACATAGTTTTCATGTTGGTTCAGTAGAATAAAATCCGGGCTGTTTTTACAGAATGTCTGCTTTTATTAATGTTCTCCTGCCTGTCCCACAGGTTAAGACAGGTGACCACCAGAGAGCTTACAATGACCCACTGAGCCTGATCCATCATTTGGATTTAGATATCAGTAAAAAGTTGGCAACAGCCTTAATGCAGATTAAAAAAGGCTGTCTGTGGAGATCACGTCTGAATAAATGCACCACGTGAAAAAAGAGACTTCAACTGTAAAAAACTGTGGCGGTTCCAGGGATGATGTGCATCTAATGCACGTGTGTCTGCGTCAGTGCCAATTGATTGATACTTCTAATAAAATGGAATTCTCTGCTTCGTAAGATGGGAGAGTGATGGATGTCATGTCTTCAAATAGTTTCTTGAAAAGCTAAAATCCTGCGTTGGAACAACACACCGGTAAAAATTATTTTGTTTTTAAACATGTTGCTACCATCCGATTCAAAAGGAGCGTTTTTCTTTCCGAAAAAACAGTCAGCTTCAACATTTGCTATCTTCTCTCTGTGGTATTTCTATTCAAATGTAAAGTTAGAGCCAGCTCATTTTGTTTTTATTTACATTGCACACATTGTTTTTTTTGGTTCTGTCAAAGGAACAGAAAAATCTGTTTTCAGTTGTTTTTGGTGGAAAAAAACAGCAAAAGTCACTTTGTAGAGACTGGTGCTAATAATTGGGATATCCTTCCTGTGTGATGACACTGGCACGCCAGAGGGACCAATGGTTGCCATCTGGAGGAAAAGATGGGGTTGGCTTTAAGACAGGGATGAAGAGCTGGAAGGCAAGATTTGAAGGCAATATGAAACAGAATGACAAAGCTATCACTGCAGTTATTCAATATTCATTATCATTCTCACTCCACATACAGACATCTGTGACCTGGGCCCACTGGTTGTTGGCCAAGGTCTGTCAGTGGATGTATGCCTGTGTAGTCTGGTAAATACCTGTGGTTCATGATGTGATATACACGCGTGGGTGCATGGTTATAATTATGTATGCACTGTAAGCTCATTTACAGAATGATTAGCCAATGGAATTTAATCAAAATGGTGTCATCGAGCATCATGCATAATGAAGATGTCAGCACGTTTAACTTCTGGATCATTGACAAGGTGTTACATTTTAGACCATATAAGTCTTACTGTAAAATTCATGCAGCAGATGCTGCCAAAAATGATCTAACATCCGTTTTGAGCATCTCTGATCTCTTCCCCTAACAGTATGCTTGGATCAGAAAAATGTGAGACAGAAGGTGTGAAGAATAGAAGAGAGCTGAGGCTCTGAGACCCAGCCATGTCCAGGAGACAAGAATCTGGGAAGAGTGATGATTTTACACAGTGAAAGGGCACAAGAGCATGCCATCTATATTCTACATTCATAGTGGTGGATGTCACACCTTTCTTTTCTTATGGCAGTGGGTTTGAACCTGGCTGCTCTAAATCTGCACTGCTGTTGGTCAGATCAGCTGCTGTATTTACTAGTAGATAGCTCAGGTGCTACAGTATGTAAGAGCAGCCAAGTATTTTTCCAAGTGTCTGCACTTTCATTTTTCAAGCAGGAGCATGTTGATTGTTTTGTGTGTTGTGAAATGACAGCCTGGTGATTTTTGTACATCTCAGGGTGAGCTGAGGTGATCGATACGGTGGAGAACAGATGGATTCTTTGTGTTATACTAATCCTGCAGAAACGTATGCCTCTGTCAGTGTCTCATTATATTTTTATTTAGTCAGCAAGGAAGAGGATTCCTCACCAGTACTGAATGCATTTACACATACACACAGACGCGTGGTTCCAAGAAAAGTGGATATTCTCTAAATCTGGGCCAGTGGCTAAGCATATTTCATCAAGAATATGCTGCGGTGTATTTAAAGTACATGCAATGTACTTTTTCTGCTGTCTGTTAAATTATCAATTTTAGCTACATTTCTTTGAATTATGGGAACATTTCCATAAGGAACATAGGTAGAATATGCAAACGTCATAGAAAGAATTCAGCTGGTCGTGTTAGAGACCAGCAGTTTTTTTCTGAGAGTATTTTTCTGGTTGTTGACCAGTGAGTCTGCAACTAGTCACCGAGAGAAATGCAATTTATGGCCTTTCATTCTTTTGTCATTCAGTTCACACTTTTACATCACACCTCAAGCTTAAACCTTTTCACTGTTGTTCTTTCTCTGCTGGGTGTTCCTGATCGAATTACTCTTTTCAGTGAGTTGCATGCCCTTCTACCAAGATCTCAGATTATATTCAAGGACAGTTCAGACCCTACTTTTTACCTCTGGACAGGTGTGACCCTCACAGCGTGTTCCTTATAGGGAAGAAAACTTCCCTCTGACCTTCCCTCTGTTGTTCCTGGTCTTGATTCCTCTTGTCTAACCAGCCTTACATACTGCTGACGTACGTCATGTGTTTTTATTCCTTCTGTATGTATTCCTCAGTAGATTGTGATCTGCTTGCTTCTGTGTTTTCTAAGGATGTGTATACATGTGTATATGTATACTCCCAGGGAGGGATATACATCAGAAATGTCTTTCTCTGCAAATTATGGGGGAGGACATTAATTTAGTCTGTAGCTAATTAGCATGAATAAAAGATAGCTTGGAATCCCTCAGGGTACCACGCTGTCAGGCCTTTACCCTTCCCAAACCCCCTCCCCACCGTTCTTCTACTTCATATTCTGTTTTGCCTCCACATCATTTTTACTGACAAGTCAAACTTAGCATATAACTAAAACTTATTGTAATGGTAATACGGTGTTACTAATGTTATCAGCAGTTAATTAGTGAAGCAGTGAGCAGTCGAATTAATTAATTTAAGTGTCACAGTCTCTTCATTTAAATTAAATTAGTGCTAAACAAGCTAACACTTTAGTAAGAACAATTTATATGTACAAAACCTCAAAGTTTTGGGCAAAATATATGATAACTGCTTAATCGTAGCACTAATCTTTTGATATGACAAGAGAGCAAACATTGATAAAGCTCAGAAGAACATCATTAAGAGAAAGTTGCAGTTAGCAATTAAGTTAAAGAGGCGCTATCCTCACTTCTTCATGCAGCTCAGGGTTTAGCTTGAAAGCCACATGAGCTGTGGGGAAGGACATCATTGTCACCCTAATCAATAGCAATATTTACTCTTAAGAAAAGTCACAGAGAAGTAAGCTGTTCTATCATCGTCGGCTTTGAGTGTTGTCATTGCAAACAGTTAGCATAAATGAGTAAGCTAAAAGGGTTTATGTAAAAAACATGAACACAAACTCTTACTCTTGATCTAAACGATATTATGGGAATTTTATGACAGAATAGTAAATAGCTATCAAGGCTCAGTTCAGTTTTGCAGGTTGTGTTAAATTAAGGAGGCTTTTTAAATCTCTCTGTCAAGTTGGTTCTTTCATCCCAAGGATCTGATGAAATCTCACCGCGTCTCCCGACTTCACTTTAATACCAAGCAGGCCTCACAGTTTAGCCTCCCAAACTCCACCAACGCCAATCATGATCACATAAAAGCAGGCAAAAGTCGGTGTTGGATTCCCTGCCTAAATTATGTGATCACAGTAATATTACCAACTTTTTTGGGGGGTGGATTTTTCTGGTCAATGTGTGCAAACATTCATCAGCTGTAGAATTGCATCAGTTTATTGAAGTTAGACTTTATGGCCTACATATAAATTCCACTGTCAGCTCTCTGCTGTGTTGATCTCTGCGCTGTTGATGAGACAGAGTAGGCCACCAGAGATTGCATTATTTGCCAGGCTGCGTGACTTACAGCATACAAGCTCTAACCCTAAATTACCCTAAGCTTCGATTGTGATTTTGGTTTTCTACCAGCTACTATCTGCGCGTGAGTTTTTTCAATCTTTTTCTTTGACTCAACAATCAATACTTATTGACAACACCAAGTATTTTGATGATACAGCCAGTGTCAGCCCGACCCGTGTTGGCGCCCTAGGCGATATTACGACTTGGCGCCCTGTAATCAATTGTGTATAATTGCACCACGACCACCCCTACGTATACTCATACATAGCTGTAGCAGACAGACTCGTCTTGGGTGGCTTAACTGTTAAGAAGATAATCTTGTGTGTGCAGTCCTGATTTCAAGACCTGTCTAGGTGTTTTTAGATTATATATTTTTCATTTGGTTATTCTTGTGTGGTTAAATTTATATTGTAAAACAATATTTGTCAATTCTAAATCAATGCTTTTCTAAAAAGCCTTTGTTGTCAATTTTTTTTCTACGAGGCCCACAGGATTCTTTATCTTTTATTTTTTAAGGTTTGGACACACCACAATATATTTGTTCTTTCACCAACTCTAAAATATTTCTCCATTATTTGTCCACTTTTTCCTGGAACTTGTGCCTGTGTCACTCTGTCAGGTGGAGATGTGTGCATGTGTGTGTGTGAGTGTGCTCAGACTAACTGTAAAACAACCAACTAACGTTTTTACTTTATTCTGGAGAGAATCATGAAGATCAGACTGGATTGATAGAGGGAGAAAAGCTCAAATAAGCAACTGCACTTTTGAAAGCGAGCTTAAAAACCTGAGACTGATGATAATTGGATGAACTTTTTTTAAGCACTTGAAACTGCAGCCCCTCCAACGAGTGGTGCCCTAGGCTAGTTCGTCTATGCCAAGAGTCGCATACAGCACGTGGAGAAACATGTCAGAAAGTGCAGTGATGTGACTCACTGATATGTTTTTCCTTTAAGAGCTGGTGACATGACACAGTGGCACAGGGACATCTTTTCTGTTATCACAGGGTTAAGAAATTAGAAGGCAAGATTTTGTAGTTGAAGGGTACAAATGTTATTATTATGAATAATTCAAGGGAATAGTAATTGATTATTAAATATTTACGCAGCAAACTAAATTGTGGATGCAAATTATCCATTACAGGATGTAATTTATTTAAGAAATTATCAAAATGTCTTTGCAGCTGCTAGACCCCATGCTATGAAAACTAGTAGAAAAAATATATTGCACAGCCTTTTAGTACTCTCCAGTCTACGCTCGCCTGACTCCAGATTAACATCAAACAACTCAACAAGTCTTGTTATGATTGTATGAAAACAACTGCATTGAGAAGAAATATGCAGAAATAAACAATGAGTAAATCAGTGTCATGTTCTTATGAGAAAAATAGCACTTGTTTTATAAACGTGTCAAGCTTTGCTGTCACACTCTGAATTGCACTATATCTAGAACAAACTATCACTTCACCCTATGACAACAGTAATACAGCCAGGGACATAAAATCAGGCATATAAATGCTGATTACAGATTTGTAGCACTGGGTGGGTGGTGGTGGGGTGGGGATGCTTACGGACTTGGAGTAAGTTTTATGATCCTAATTACAGCCTTGTATCTCCAGGAGTGTCATGTTCCCTCGTGCAGGAAAGCAACAGCAGATGTGTGGTGTTTCTCTGTCGTATCTCATGTACTATACAGTGATCTGGCTGATAGATGTGATTTATCTGTAACATGGGGGAATAACACTTCTCCCCTCTGACATTCACACCCACCACACTCGTACAAAGCATGCACACCACCACGTACACGTTCTGCCGTCTGTTCACAATTCCCAGCTCTGACATTTCGCTTCCGCTGTTTCGCATTTTCTGAACTCAGTGGAGATAATTCTCTCTCTCTCTCTCTCTCTCTCTCTCTCTCTCTCTCTTCCCCCTCCTGCCTTCTCTTTACCACAGCAGGGACACCACAAGGTGACAGCATCCATCACCCATCAACCATCACATATCATCTGCTGACTGGTGTCTCAGAACAACGAGTCTTAAATAAAAGTCACATTCATTTCCTGGAAATGAATTTGAAATTTTGTGTGTGTGTGTGTGTGTTTGTGTATGTCTGTGTGCATTTGGTCAATCACACCAGTCAATATGAGTTTTATCCCGCATGCAAGCGTCCGTGCAACATACGCACACACAGTTTTGTCGAATAGCTGTCAATTCTGTCATTGCATGACCCCACTGTTGACTTGCATACGTAGCTCTTTTGCTTCATTAGAATGATCGATACAGTCACGTAATGGCTTTTTCCTTTAGAGCACGAGTCAAAGTGTGTCCTCAAAGTGTGTTCAGGGAGTACACAAGATTACAGAAAGGTATTCAGTACTTAGAATTTTATGATGTTTCCCACATGAACACAGGTTGATAAATTTATATAATTACTTTGTTGTCCTTTTCATGAAAAGTAGTATAATTATACTGTCAAAATGTCACAGAATCATAGCTCTTTCAGTGTTGCTGACAGAAAGGGAAGAAGGACAGTTGGACGGTTTAAGTGCCTCTGGCAAGGAGGCGGCTTCCTCTGAGAGAATTATTGTGTTTTGCCTGTCTTAGGCGAGCTGCCCAGTTAAGACAACCCCCCCATCCTGACAGGCAGAATGTAGTGGAGAAAGAAAAAATCCTCCCTTCAGTCAAAAGCAGATAAACAACTGGCCACTGCATTGAAAAACTGCATGTTAAGAACCATAAGGGGAGAAGTGGAGAAGAGAACATCAAAAACAAATGTCACGGTGTGAATCATGAGCAAGAAAACAGAGACCTGAAGGTTTGATGGGCCCTTTCAGAGAAAGAGTCTGTCGCTAACCTGGTATCTTGGATGTAAAGGGAACGGACAGTTAGGATGTGTACAGTAAGTCAGGCTGTGTTCAGTAACTAGGCCCAAAAATCAACATTACTATGCTCAGCTGGACCTTTTCTTGGCCAGTCATTATTTTCACAAAGACTTTGATCATAAGTAGTTTCCATTAGTGATTTTCAATTAGGTCTAGGGATTCCGTAACTGGGGCATGGTTTTTGGAAAGAGACATTGCTGTTAAATATTTAAATGTAATCTTCCAGTGATGTGAGCCCCACAAACTAAATGTTCTAAGGTCATGGCAGAAAACTCAGACATACTGTAGACATCTCAAAATCTGGGAAATAAAACCAAAATAAACTTTTACTTAGACAATTACTAGGGGCAAAAGAAATATACCACAATTATATTATAGAATTTTTTACCCCTAGTTTTTAGACCATTAGGGCCTAAAGAGCAGGAGATTCTCCCAGACTGAATGCCCATTTTAATCTTACATGTGAGAGTTAGAAAAATAGCTCAAAATCTCCACATACCATCCTGCATGCTTGTTTATGTATTACAGTTTGTGTACATTGTTTGTGTGAAACAGATGGTACCCTGGTACCTTACATGTAAACCACATACTTACACTTCCAAGTACTTATACTCAGAGAGAGATCTATTGAAGGTGGCAGGAGTCTGAGTTGTACAGTGTGAAGAGGAACGGTCTCTGCTTCAGACCACAGTTCTGCAGGCGGACGTACTGGGGGTGACCAGTGAGATAGCTCATAATCCAGGGAGGATCCACCAGCATGTTTTTAAATGAGTCTGGGTGGTGTTGAATGCACTGCGGAAATCAAAAAACATCAATAACATTAAAAACATTAATCAACATAAAGGAGCTTCATAGGTTTTGTTATTTTCTCAGAAGAAAAAGCAAACAAATGCAGAACAAAGACTTTTTTATAAGATCCAAAAAAAAAATGTGATCAGAAACGATCATGCAGCTAAGCTTTACTTTGTAAATGAAATTAAATATTATGTATCCTCAAGTGTTCCTGACGAGTGTGTGTTTTCAGGAATCCACTGTATCAGTTGGAAGCTGACTGCAGCTTCATCGCCAGACTGGGAGATGGGAGATGGAAATACATACACACAACACACATGTTCTGCTTAGAAAACAGAAGACTTAGATGGCACAAAACTGTTGAGAGCATTAAAGAGAGAACAGAGAGATGAGATGACAAAGAGGTGAGCTCGGCGCTGGTTATTCCCAGGTGTTGTGAATGTGGAAAACGGAAAGAAGATTAAAATAAGAATTTGACATTTCTCTGTCCCCCTTTCTGCTTGAACACCTACTGAGGAAAACAACATCACATAGCTATTTAAAACCACACCAAAATGGTTCTACATTGAAATTAACCAGAAAGAGCACAACATGTTTTCGTTGTTTTACACTGAATCAATGCAATGTTGTTGGCAGCCTTAGGAGAATTAAAAAAATGTGCTTCTGTCTTTGCTGTTTGATGTGTTGTATTTTAGACCCTAACACTGCAGGGAGTTACCTAACTAAAAATGAATAATTATTGTCTGTGAAAGTGTGTTTCTTATCCTAAAACCCGTACATTCCTAGAGCATAAAAGCCAGGCTATGAAAACACAGCAGCGTTAGATATGGATACCATTTACCTCCTGTCCTACATTCAAGTTCTTCTCAAATCCACAGGACAACATCAATCATGGAAAATATCCTTAATGTCAGACTAAACAGAAGTAATAAATACTACTGAGCAAAAATGACTGAGTTTAGGAGTACAAATTAAAACAAATGTCAAAAATAACAGACAAAGATAAATGTAGGTTATTGCCAAAGCAGTTCAGAAGCAGTTTTACTCTAAATGATAAATTCAGCATTCATACTAATATAATTTGATGACAGTTCTAACATGGTGGTGCTGTGTCACTGTATTGATTTAGCTATGGAAGTTTAACTCAGTTGAGACTGGATGTCATAGTCACAACAAACATAGTTTTAACCACACTGAAATGGTTCAGCTAGTTTAGTTTTCTTCACGCCTGATGTAAACAGTGTGAACTATACAGTCACACACTGCCAGATTAAACTAATTACACCTCTCCACACCCACTTCCCAGTTCAGTCATTAATACAGTTCCTTTTCGGAGGCTCCGGTTGGTGGCTTACATTACATCTATACAGATAACCTGGAAGAGAGAATGACTTGGATGGATGCTGTACAGTGCTCTCCCTGGTAGAGTGTAATTAAATTATACATCCAGGCATCGAACACGGTCGTCCATGTTAGTGAAACTCTGTCAGAGGAACGCTTAACTCACTGTGCAGTTTCCACTATTCTCCCAATATGGTGCCACCACTGCAATCAAATCTGCTCAAATATCTGCACAATCTCATCAAAAGAAATTTCACCCAGCATTTCTGTCTGCCAGGATGTACTCGACTATTTAGCAATAGCTCCTTAGCACCGAACAAGTACTATTCTTCAGTGCACACAACAGTTGAACTCTGAAATAATTACACAAGTCAATGGGTGCCACTATCTCTGTGATTGGTTGAGTGGTCGGCCGAAAGCTATTAAGTTTTTCCTTTTCTGTTTTTTTTTCACAAGATTTCAATTAAAAGCTGTGTGAAATGATGGGCCTATCTTCAAGCAATAGACCCCCAGAAATCCCTTCTCGAGGGAGGACCCATTGTAATGTCCTCATCAACACTCCAATTAGACCTTGCCTATTATCTTTTATGATAAAAAAAAGTCTATTACTACAAAAGCACCTTATCCTACTCTCCTAAAATAACTCTTCAGCTTTTCACCCCATAATTTCATTACAGGAAGATAGTTATTCATCAATTAGAATGGTAATTTTCATTAATGATGCCTGGCGTCACTGAATATTGAATAAATTGTCCATTCATTTGGATCTCATGCTTTGGTTCATTCATATGTCATGAATGTAGTATGAGCTTTGAATACATATGACACACATGAATGTACACAGAATGCTGTAAAAAGTATTCGCCCCTTCGAAATGAAATGAAAATAGATAATGGTATAGTATTCACTCCATTTAAAGTTGAATCTAAATATCACAGCTGAAGCCCATTGTGTCAAGTCAAGAATTGCTTTAATGAAAATCAGAAAAATCAAATGTATATTACTTAGATCTGAATTCACACAAAATATTAGATGAAAAATAAATTAATATGAAAAAATTCCTGTCAAGAAGCTAAATTAAATCAACTGTGAGTCAATATAAAAAAAATGTAAATCACAAAGTGAATTATTGCCGCTACAGGAATATGTTTTTAAATTTGTCATCCAGTCGTCATCTAGATGTGGTTGTCTAAAAAGCTTCTACACTCTAAAAACCATTAACATAATTTAGACTAGTTGCACATACATTAAATAAATGTTATAATGAATGTTATATAGCCCCCACGCTGGTGGCTAAAAACAACGGTCAGCCGCCACAGTGAAAACGTGACATTTATGGCAAACACTTTTAACAGATAACAGTCTCCTGAGGGAGGCGTCCAGGTGGCATCCTGACCAGGTGCCCGAACCACCCCAACTGACTCCTCTCTACTCATTATTTTAATATTATAAGATGTCATATGTATGAATAATCACACACGCGGTATCCAAACATTCCCTTACCTCATCTACTTCTTACTCACTGTACGTGACAGAGAAAGTAAAAGCTATGTGTTGAGACACCACAATGTCTGAAACCTCAAAAATGTTTAGAGCTTTTTTGTTAGAAAAAAAAAACCTTTAACCAGTTAAATAAAGATGAGTCATTCAGTTTTCAAAAGTAAGAAAAACTGTGTGCATGCTTCTGGAAATGCCTTCAACACATATGGTGAAATGGAGTAAACAACATTTGTTCTGAGAGCCAGAGACAGCAGGTGTGGGTTTTCATATTTACTGTATGATTCAAATGTTAGGTGATTTACAGTATTTATAAAGGCATTTTAAATTACAAAGTTTTAAATAATATGTAGTTCTTTCACATGAAATTATTTGAGAAAATGTTCCAGGGGCAGCGTGTGTATGTTGCTGGTTACTTTTTAAATCATCACTTTGGGAGTCAGCGATTGCCACCTCACATGCAGGACACACACACACACACACACACACACACACACACACTAAAGGATGCGTGTTATCGTTTGTGACACATTATTTGTCTATAGTAATGTGCTGCACAGCGCTCTATTCATCAGCACTGATTCTCCCCAAGGCAAACAGGTTTGTTTGCATGTGTCAGCTCGGTGCATTTCTGTGTCCTGCTGAAGCGCAGGTTTAGATGTTTATTCGTCCCTCAGAACAAGCAGAGTCCCCAGCCTCTTCTAAAGCAGTTTCACTGTGGTCTCGGCTTTGTCCTTACCACAGACTGTGGTTCCCTTCTTTACAATGTCTACTGTGTTTAAATAGCATTCGTGTTACATAAAAAAGGAAAAAATCCAAGCCAATTCTTAGAAAAAAAAGATAAAAATTGAATCTTCACAACTGCCACTTAATGCATCCTGGTGTGAGCAGATGATGAATGTTGCATGAAGACAAGTGCTGGCAAAGCCCATGACCCTCTTGACATCACCGCCAGTCCAACCACATACCTATCCATCAACTTTACAGCATGGTCCTGCCACTACCTCCAAGACACAAAACACCTTTCCCGCCTGTTTCTTTCTCATTCTGCCTGTGATGGAAGCAGGAGAGGGAGGAAAGCCTAGAACGCAGGCAGCTTTGGGCTGAAGGTGTGCTAATGGGGAGAGAGTACATTCTCCCACACATCCATTCCCTGTGCTGTCAAGGAGCATCATAGTGGAACGCTGACGATGGAAACCTCGGTCCCTCCCCACCCCAACACCTGCTGCTGCTCCATATGCTGCAGACAAACAGCTTCTCACTTCTGCTGTTTATGCCTCCATCTACACATTCACTCATGCATCTATTCATTCATCCATCCGTCTGCGCTTCTAAAGTCTCCAAGAGGTTGTTGTCTTCTCGGTAGTGTCAGTTGCCCCAAAGGTGACACTGTCGCTGTGACACCTGGTCCTGCAGGGCTAATCTTGGAAGAGAAGAAGTCACAAGTAAGGAGTCAGGTAGTTCAGTCATGCTACATACAGATGTCAAGGAAGAGTTGATAAGCACAAAATTAGGTCCTCAGGTACACAAAAAAACATGAAATGCCAGGCCAGGTACTTGTCAGATACAACATCTGCATCACTGCTTCCATCTGAAGGGAACAAGGAGGAGCGGGAGACTGGGTCAGCAGATAGAAGTTTGTGTGTCAGCAGAGAGGAGGGGGGCCTCACCAATTCTCATTAAAAAATATGTCATAGCGACGTTGTCTCTTAGGAGCGTGAGAAATGCTCATCCTGCAGGAAAAAAAATGGTTTGTGTTTTGTAGAAACAGATTTAAAATATTATTGTCGTGACGCTACAGTTAAAATACAGTTGCATAAGTTTGTATTTGGTCTTTGCAGTGGTGCAGCATGCAGCAAAAACAGTGATTAACATGTAATCTGTGGTAATCTGGTAAATATTAAACACAATATATACTGTACAAAGGTAATGTTAAAGACCCTTCTGGGATCGAGGCCTTGACGTGGCAGAAGGGCTTGCGTGGTCTAGTGATCCTCAGAGCTATGTTGTCAGGAGCTATATGCTCCTGGTAGGGTCTCCC